>KV441642.1:1176122-1693473 GCA_001644535.1 Pyrenochaeta sp. DS3sAY3a | reverse complement strand
AGAATAGCTACTTCTAGCTATAGAGAGGTAACTACTTAAGTTTAATACTTACTATTATCTATCTTATTTAGGCCTTTATGCTGCACAATATAGTAGAGTATATTATAGAGCACCTGCCTATATCTACTGCGTAGCGACAACTATACTATACATCTGCTTTTCTAGGCAGCACTCTTAACCCCAAGCTTGACCGGATGCTTAGCCTTTTGTTAAGGACCGCTAATCACCGTGCTGTGTAGCCCAAAATCGAGCTGACACGCCGTTCCCTCGCATATTTCGATCGCTTGATTGGCAATAGACAACAGCTGCATTGCCATGAGCGCCACGTCATTCCCTCGAGAGGAGGTAATGCAAAGTAATCTACCCTCTATATTCAAAGGCCGAGACTGAACTGATAAAGCAGCGTGCTGACTTCCACCTCTACTCCACCAGGCTCAGAATTCAGGCCCTTCGGCAACATGTCCCACTCAACAACCAAGACAGGAACGCTAAGAAAGATGCTATGCAATTCTATGGTCAATTGTGCCTTTCCGCCCGGCAACGATCGCCATTATTTCCTCCCAGACCCCGAAAGCAGTCTATCTCGTATCATAACTAAGGACAAGATCTACGATGAACTGCCTATCCTACGAGAGCATGAAAACTTAGTCACTTTCATACTTAATGACGCGCGGAAGATTTTTGCAATTGCTTGCTACCTTCTATTCGATGGCGAAGAATTTCTCACTGTAATGGAAAGGTTCAAGCAGCATCAAGTTACTGACCAGGCATTGCCTGTGAAAGGATGTTATACCATAAGCTTGGAACGTCATCTTACGCAAGGTATTTCGATGTCGTTTATCAAGAACGCAGCCGCAAGATCGTGGTACACCAAGCGGCTGTGCGCCAGATGGATCGATTTACAGATGCCTATCCAGAGGATATCGTAATTGGAGATCTTGTACGCCTTATACAGAAGCGTCTGCTTGTCATTGATAATGTTCTTAATGATGAGTTCCGACCAGGCTCTAGTCTTAGGACTGTGAGATCACGAGCTAAGTTTTTGGAGGTCAGAAGAGAATTAGAGCACATCAGAGATAGTGCGAGACGTCGAACAGAATATTCGGAAAATGGTCCTCCAGACACCGGTGTATTACAGCCTCTAGAACTCGGTGCAGGGAACCGAGGGTTAACTGCGTCTACCCCGACAGGAAGTGGTATTGCCCAAACTTACACCTTACCACCAGTCAGTGTGCAGAGAAAATTTGCAGCCAGCTATGTTGTTGACCAAGTAAGTCTTTCAAATGACTGGACGTACAATTTGTGCTGATATCAAGCGAACGGAGGCACATGTAAGTGTTCACTGAATAGAATGGTGCGGGGAATAAATCTAATATTATGGCTCGATTTGGCTTTAGAGCCCTTTTCGAGTAGCATATGGGACATTAAACTAGACGACCTCTTCGCTTCCAGTGTACTTTCAAGTCTCAATGCCGCCAAAGTACGCTCTGGTGACGCCACAGTGTGGCTGGCGCCTAGTGGCCACTGAGGGGCATGCAGCACGGCTAGGCTGCCGTGGTGCGTGGGTGCCACAGCTCGTAGCTCAGTAGGGTTCGTGCAGCTGGCTGACCACATCCCCGACTTCAAGCTTGAACCGTTCGCCTTGAATTTCTTTGTCCGTCTTGTGCCCCGTTTCAGCGAGCATGTCTTTAGTCTCAGGTACGAAGTCCCCGCCCATTGACCAAGACGCGGGAATTGACCCAGGGAGAGGCCATCTGGGCAGCGTCCCCCACCACGACCAGAGGGCAGCCCACGCCTCTGTCCTCGGATCCCAAGGGCGAGCGGCTGGCTTATGCTGTATGGCGTGCCCAACATGCCCAGTGACGAGGCTAATCCCCGCGGCCTAGTCTGGCAAATCTGTCTTCCTCCGTTCCATCGACAACCCCGCCATCAGCAAGCAATACACCCAGCACACGACGCAGACCACGGTCGCGCGCTTCTCGCCGTCGGGCTTCTACGTGGCTAGTGGCGACGCTGCAGGGACGGTCAAAGTATGGGACTGTGCGGGCGAGGGCGCGACCAAAGGTGGGTCGAGACTGTGGCCGCCGACAACAACTGACTCTGGCAACAGGCGATTACCACATCATCGCCGGAAGAATCAACGACATTGCATGGGACGGCGACTCGCAGCGCATCATTGCAGTCGGCGACGGCAAGGAGCGGTTCGGGCATTGCATCACAGCAGACAGCGGTAACAGCGTTGGGGAGATCTCGGGACATTCCTCGCAGATCAACTGCGTCGCCATTCGCCAGCAACGACCGCTTCGTGCTGCGACGGGGTCAGACGACACCAGCCTGGTCTTTTACCATGGAGCTCCTTTCAAGTTCAACACCAGCCTCAGAGGCCAACACAACCGCTTCGTGTTTGGCACAGCGTTTGCTCCCGATGGCTCGGTTTTTGCGAGTGTAGGCGCAGACAAGCGCATCTGGTTGTACGATGGCAGGACTGGAGAGGCCAAGGGCCAGATCGGCGAAGGAGTGCACACTGGCAGCGTCTTTGGCATCTCATGGGCCAAAGACTCGAACAAGTTTGTCACTGCTAGCGCTGATCAGACAGTGCGCATCTGGGACCCAGAAGCCGGCAAAGCCATCCAGACTTGGAGGATGGGTGAGGAGGGCATAGTCAGTGTACCTGACCAACAAGTTGGCGTAGTCTGGCCCACTGGTCGCAGTGATGGACTTGTAATCAGTGTAGATCTGGAGGGCAATCTGAATTACCTCGTCGATGGCACTCCGCAACCAACGCGAGTCGTACGTGGTCATCAGAAGAACATCACCGCGGCTGCCATCTCAGGCTCAACGTTTGCCACAGGGAGTTACGAGGGCCGGGTCCTCGCGTGGGATCTGTCTACAGGATTAGCAGACAAGGTGGACGGCGAATCTCATTCCAATTATGTGGCCGGCATCGCCGCCTCCGACACAAAGGGCGAGGCCGAGTTCCATAGCGTGGGCTGGGACGATACACTTCGCTCCATATCCGTCCCAAACAAGATATTTACTGGCGAAGCAAGTCACCTCAAGTTCCAACCAAAAGGCATCGCTGCAACACCAGACGCTGTTCTCGTGCTTTCGACCGAGTCGATAGCTGTATTCTCGAACGGCGCTAAAACGAGCTCCTTTCCGGTCAAGTACACGCCAACGTCTATTGCCGCACATGGATCGATTGTGGCTGTCGGGGGCGACGATAAGCTCGTGCATATCTACACTCTTTCGGGTATTGAGCTCCAAGATACCGACTTGGTGCTTCGCCGTGCAACCTCTCCCATTTCAGCGCTCGCCTTCTCCCCGTCTGGCAAGAAGCTCGCTGTGGGCGCGGGTAATGGCAAGATCTATGCATACGAAGCCTTCGCAGACTGGGCGCTCATCACTGACAGATGGAGTGCCCATACAGCACGAATCACCTGCTTGGCTTGGGACGATACCGAGGCCTTCGCTGCAAGTGGTAGTCTGGATACCAATGTCATGGTCTGGAGCACTGAGGATCCTGGTAAGCGCGTCAAAGCACTCAATGCACATAAAGATGGCGTTACTGGTGTTGCCTGGGAGAAGGCTGCAAAGGTCATCTCCACAGGTGGCGATGCAAGTATCAAGATATGGGTCTGTTAAGGCCTGATTAGCTTCATGCAGACTTCGACCTAGCCTGCGGCCTAGAACAAGACATGTGATTTTGTTAAGCTTGCGGATGCCCGTATTTATAGGCGCATGTTCTCGAGTATTCAAGCAAGGTAGATGTCTCCAAAGACGGGAGGCAAGGCAAATGAGGCGAGGCCCGAAAGAAGTTCCTACTTTCCATTTGGGCGCCTCTCCATTAACTTCTTTAGACAAGACATGCCTCTAGAATTTTCGTGAAGTATGCCGCCATTTGCTCTGTGTTTTCTTTACCTATACAAGCATTCTGAATCCCATGCGATCGGACAAATGAAGAATGTTCCCAAGCCCTACCGCTGAGCGAAAGCCACTAAAGTTTCATGTATACATCAATCTCTTTGTGCCTAAGTAGGGACGTCCTGCTCATATCGTAAATTTGAATTTGAAGTGCCCGAAATCTTTTCTCATTTCACATAGATATACTAACAACCTAAGGAGGGATGCGGGATACAGCCCGAACCTTAGGTTCTTATGATTCCATAGTGTCGGATCCCTGTTGTAAAGCCGCCCTAGCGTAATGAGATGGAGATTCCTGGGGAGTTCCTGTCGCACTGACTTAGTACAGGCCATGCGGACGTCTAAATCGCCTTTGCACGGAGAATATACTTAGTGAATGCGTTGTCGCATTGCTTTTGTTTGCCGAGCTCATCTTCATTTGTTGTTGGGGCGTCAACGTCAGCCCCGGTTGCCTTCTTTGCCTGCCCTTTTCTGGCCAGTACTTGCACGCACTTCAGCAATGGTCCCTCAATGCGAAGGACGTTAAAGCAGTCCCATGTCTCAAGGTTTCCGAACAGCCTTGGTCTCCCGTTTACTAAATTTCACCACTACTGCCGCAACTATCGAGTTTCCCCTCGTTGACCAGTGGCCTTACATTCGCATCTATCGCTCAAACATAATGTACGCAAACGATGATAGCATCGATTCTCGAATCGCCAATTCCAATACCAAAACCGTGGATAACGCCCCTATCCAGCCCCTTCCAACCCAACAAGAGCGAACTGTTAAATCTCTATGTCATCCAACTAGACTACACCAACGTCAGGGTTCTTTGCTCACCCGTTCTTCGATTGCGCAGCAAGAGGCCAAAGCACAGCCTCTTTCAATCACCAATCCGCCTGACCTCGACTTTCATTCGCACCGCTTGGTAAACAAGTCCTAAGACTCCTTCAGATCTTCCAATTTGAATCAGTATCCTGATACTCCACAGTACTGCATGCCGGATGAGCTTGGCGGCAACGTTGCATCGTCTGGTGCATTAAGCATGTCACCCTGCGCATCACATTATTCAATCATGCCCACCGGTCAACAGATTACAGGACTGAATCAAACCGGCCCCGGCCCCAGCCCGAGCTTCTCATTTGATTCAATGTTCAACTTCGAAGTCAACGACATTTCGAGCGGACTCTTGGCCGATGAGTACAATGAAAGAAATTTATCCAGTCTTGTGACTACTTCGAATGAGTAAGTGCTCGATTTGTGCTTTTCGCTGTGTATCAACCAGGTGCGTAATTGTCCCAGTGGAACAGGATGCAATCAAGGTACAAACAAATATCGTGGTTTTCCGGAGAATCGTCGTTCATTGTGCAAGAACGTTTCCCTACGTTTGGGTTTCTTAGAAGACTACCAGGCGCCTTGCGAGAATGGCCATAAGGAGCTTGGAGCCATGAGACATTTAAGAGTCCGGATTAAACTGAATCCATGCATCCTGGGTTTGTTCAAACCTTTTCTTTCATTTCAAAGGGCATCCAAAAGAGCAATAACCCTGTGGCCTATTTTCGTTTCTTCCAACACGACATGCTCCCGGTCTCCAGACTTACTTCGCAGCTGAGGCAGATCATGGGATACATGTGGCAAAGAAAGCATTACCGACTCCTCGGTTGATTGACGAGTCGATGCACGGTTCAGGAATTGCAGTGTAACTGTCGATATGCAAAGAATTGTTTGAGATTTCTCTTTCTATTCGGGTTGGAGCGCTGTTTCATCCGGTAGTAAGTGGCTTTCGCTATAATGGGTGATGAATGCATCCATGCTCTTTTAACTACACAACAAAGCTCCCTATCCCGCTTCACTGATCACCGTCCCATGAATAATGGAGTTCTTTCAGAGAAGACCTATACGCGCAACTCCGATTTAGGTTCGCATTTGTGCTCCCGGCCGTGTGAATACATATATTCCTCCAAGCAAGGCATCGGTGCTGTCCCTTGAATTCTTTTCTGAACACACAAAGAGGTTATTTGTTGCGTAGAAACCTGAAATGGCGTGTTTATCCTAGCGCAACGGCTTGAGGGCATATGAATTATTAGATCATTCTTCTGGCATACCAACGATCAGGATATCTTACCAAATGTGCCAACCAATGGCCCTGAAAGCCTCAGGACATATCCAGTTAACGACCTGCGGCTCTAATGCTGTCTGTTGGGATCCTGGAGACTTTCCTAAACAATTTGGTCAATCACTTCCAGAGCTTCTTCTAACGGAAACCTGCGCAGGATCAACGAGACAATCCTTCCCTCCCCATTGTATCGTTCTCGATTTAACAGCCGTACGATTAAAAAGCCACAGCAAGACCTGAAGTAAGCAACTGCCGTCAGTCTTAAACTCCAGATTACTCATTTTGTGCTCAGCTCTACACATTCGTCCTTGTATCAATATAGGGAAAGCACACCCTTCGCACCACACAGACTTGGTCCCCACGCTTCTCGACCGCTCTCGTACCCAAAGACCCTTTTCAATAGACGAGCGCAAGCGTCGCCGGAGGATTTCACTGACCCAACGATTGGAGAAGTTACTCGCTCCGGCAAATTCAGGTGTCTCGATCCAAGTTGCAACGATCTCACCTTTGGACGCCAAGCCGACTTCAAGCGGCATTACGAAAATGTTCACGCAACCAAGAAAATCGAGTATTTTTGCCCGCAAGATGGATGTGACCGTTCTAAACATCCGACTGGGGGAAGTAAGGGTCGGAGCTTCAAGGGCAGGAAAGATAAGATGGATGAACACATGAGAACCGTACATCAAAGGAAAGCTATTGAGAAGAGGAGGCCAGAAAGTTCTAGTGATGAAGAACAGAGCGTAGACCTTCATATCAAGATAGAGAAGGGAAAGCGAGCTAAGATCCGACATGATGGGACGGACTAGAGCTGTCAGATTGTTCAGTTCAATTAGGCAGCTTAATCGCCCACTGAAGAGCAGAGAGAGCTTCAGTGATCGTCGTGGTCATAATTCCGGAGTGTTAGTATTTAAATAGTCAGCAGCAAACATTACTTTCGGGTATAGACACACGTCTCATACCCACAGCCTGACGGGTATCGGCTGAGCCCAGCACACGACCTTTTCAATACTAGACGAAGTCTGGCTAGCGATGGATTCGGGATTGTCAGGAAGCTAAGCTATATCATCACTCTTCCTGACAGAGGCAGCAACGCTGCGACTGGGCCAGTAGAATCACCGCCATCGGTTGTGAGAAGAGTGAGTGCACCTGTCTCCTATGTAGCGTCGAACGAGCTAGATCTGGAGCATATAAAGTTAGTAACACAATCGAGTCTGATAAAGGATCTGCGGATGGAATTCAAGCCGAAAGGAGCATCGAACATTTGGGTTGCACACTCTCAAGAGTACGACGTTACTGGCTGCCTCACGTCGTTGAAATCGTTGCCCTCGGTCAGCGGCTAACTGACGCTTTGAATAAAAAGGAGGGATCTTATATATTCTCAAATAGGGTTGGCACTGAAAGAAAGATGTTTGTGGTGCAATCTTTATTGGTCCCCGTAATGATGAGCGTGGCCGCTAATATCATGTAGATAGTTACTATTGAAAGTGATCCGGTCCTCGCGGCTGATGATCAAAGAGTGATTGGAATGACAACATACTCTTCAGAATAACGCTTCGTCGAATTGGTTATTTGGAAGGGTAGTGTTACTGGTGGAACTAACCTGGAAACGACGTTGTGGCGGCCGATGAGAGAAGATTGACAATGATCAATCCATACCTCATCGCTTTAAAGTGTTAGATTACCCTCTAAGATAGGTGAGTTCGAGCTTTATTTGTTGGAGACTGTAGGCTATCTCCACCCTAATTGTATGGAGATCCAGCTCAGTGATGTAGATATCCTAAAGGATGATAACTGGCTCTGATCGGTTGTAGACTCGTGGCTATAAAGGCTCTTTTGCATCTGCAAATAAAAATATGTCTGTTTGATATGACCTGTAGAGGTGCAGTAGCGGTTGCATCATATTCAAGAGTGCTCACATGGTTGAGGTTGCTGTACTTAAGTCAGAGCACTGGGGTGAAATTAACAGTTAGCTTCTGTACCACAATTCCAATGACTTCTATGGCTGCACACAAGGATGTCTGCTTAGAGTCAATGATGAATACAGACCAGGGGGAACTATCATTTAGAGAACAAAGCTACTTGGGGATAATTCAAATATCAAAGAGGGTCGGTTTCTTGAATCATTCCCCTACGTCGTTGATAGTCGCATTTTGGAGTGGTTTCATGAGCTGCTTCTGAAATCCAAACCTAACCGCGTGGAAAACCTGATAATTGTTTGAATGCGAATGCGATAATCATAAAATTCTGTGATAAAGAGTAAGGCAAGAAGCAAACGAAGTGGTACAAATCACAATTCGCATACTTGCTTGATCATTTCAAGTTGGGTGTGCCTCGGTCCTAGACCACTCACCACCGCACGCCAATCGATCGACCCCGCACATACCTCCCATGCACAGTAACGCCCCACTCGGACGATCGCATCTGGCTCCCTCTCGGATTCCGCTTGATCGTGATTCCGAGAGCATACGACAGCGTATGTGTGTTTATCGTAGAGAGGGCGATACTGTGGCTTCTACATGTCAGGTGCACGAAGGACAAAAAGGCACCTTCGTAACATCGGCTAAGGACCTCACATTTGAGACCGAAGATCAGTTATGACTTAGGAATTTGCAAGGCTTGATCCTTAAAGGGATAAAAAGAGGTACGAGCCTCGTACGACCGGCATTCATCGGTTGATGTAGACACCCGAGTCGAGTGATTCGCCGGCTGAAGATCGAAAGATGAGACGCTAAAGTCGAATCGACGGGAGCTACTCATTAGACATAAACATCTTCTACTTTGGTCTACTTTGGCCTTATATTTCTCGAGTCTCCCACGTTCTTCCCTTGCATGTGCCACATAGTACCTTAGTGTATACTTTATACTTCTAGTATTCTGGATCGAACTGACCAACGCTGGGCTCCGCCGACTTCATTCTCAATTAAACAAGATGGCTTCAGTGCCTGTAGACCCTAAAGAGGTGAATGGATCGAAGACCGAGGGAACTACGGGTCTCAAAGAATATGATGTCATCATTGTTGGTGCTGGTTTCTCAGGAATCAGTGCCCTCCATCGCCTCCGAAAAGATGGTCTGAAGGCCCATATATTCGAAGCTGGTACTTATGACCCGAATATTTGATGTGTATGCGACACTAACGAGTAAGCTGCCGATTTTGGTGGAGTTTGGTTTTGGAATCGGTGCGCATCAAGTCCAACACACCGCCGTCCTCAAACTCATGCTAATTAGCGAATCGATAGGTATCCTGGTGCCCGTTGTGATAGTGAATGCCCCTTCTACCAATTAGACATACCTGAAGTCTACAACACCTGGAGCTTCTCTCAGCGATTCTCCGATCACCGCGAGCTCCGCAAGTACATGGAGCACATCGATAAAACACTCAATCTACGGAAGGATGTGTCCTTCGATTCGAAGGTAAACGACTGTACATGGGACAAGGAAGCTGCAAAATGGACTGTAAAGACCCAAAATGGTCATACAGCGCGAGCAAAATGGATAATACTTGCCACGGGCCTTCTCCACAGGACCCACATGCCATCATGGCCGGGTATGGAAAAGTACAAGGGAGTCATCCGCCACTCAGGCGATTGGCCGGAAGAGACAAGCGTGAAAGGAAAAAGAGTGGCCGTAATAGGCGCTGGTGCTACTTCTGTGCAGATCGTCCAAGAGCTGGCCAAAGAGGCTTCAAACTTGACCGTCTTGATGCGTCGACCTTCGTACTGTATCCCTATGGGTCAGCGGAACTTGACTGAAGAGGAACAGACTGGCTGGCGAGGATACTATCCTTCACTATTCGCGGCTGGGCGAAAGAGTGCTGTCGGCTTTCCGGTCGCACGCCATGATGTGCGCGTGCAAGATGTTTCTCCCGAGCAAAGAGAAAAGTACCTAGAAAATCTATGGGGAGCGGGAGGCTTTCAGTTCTTGCTTCGAAACTATAACAACATCGCGCTGGACAAGGAAGCGAACAAGATCGTGTATGACTTCTGGAAGAAGAAGGTCCGTGAGCGATTGGTCGACGAGAAGAAACAGGCCCTGATGGCCCCTGATGAGATGCCATACTATTTCAGTACCAAGAGAACCCCTCTCGAGCACGATTACTACGACGTGTTGAACCAGGATAATGTCGATATTGTCGATATAAGACAGAACCCTATCGAGAGCTTCACTGAGAGGGGGTTGCAGCTTGGCGGTGAAGACCACGATCGAGAGTATGACTACATAGTTTGCGCAACAGGCTTCGACTCTTTTACTGGCTCTTTGACCAACATGGGATTGAAGTCGAAGGATGGTGTAGACATCAAAGATGTATGGGCCGAGGGGGTAAGCACGTACCTGGGCATGACGATGCATGGATTTCCCAATGCTTTCATCGTCTATTCTCCACAGGCACCAACAGCGTTGTCAAACGGACCGACGATTATCGGTAGGTGGAGCAGCACCAGAACGTCTATGGACCTTGGAAGAACTGACTTGATTGGCAGAGTGTCAAAATGATTTCGTGTGCGATGCAATCAAGAGCTTGCAAGGCGAAGGGGCAGAGTCCATTGAACCAACACGTGAGGCGGAAGAGGAGTGGAAAGTGGGTATGAATGCCATGGTTGAGCACACGCTGTATCCATACACGGACTCGTGGTGGAATACTTCCAACGTCCCCGGCAAAAAGGCAGAGAACCAGTCGTACATTCTTGGGATTGACAACTACGAGGCTGAGTGCCGGGCCAAGATGGCGGGATGGAAGGGCTTCGATGTGACGAGTGCGAAGACGGTCAAGGCGTGAGCGAGGATTGAGTGGCTGCTTGTGATGACTTGCATGGCCCGAGGCAGGCTTTGGGCATTTGATAGCGCATTGAGATTGGAATTGACATTGTTTGCAAACGTGCTCGTGGTTGGCAGATGGCGGATGGCATGTTGGGCGGTGCCTGGAGATGTGTGCGGACGCTGGTCATTGGCTGGAGCGCCAACCTCTGGACTTCCGACAGAGAGGCAGCACCATCACGGGCAGCGCAAAGTGCTCGACGCCGGCACCACCAAGCCCCAGGCGCTGCCCGCCGCTCTTCCGCCATCCTCCACAGTCGCCGTCTGCTGGCAGCTGCTGCCGCCCTGCTCCAACGCTGCACCTGCGCCTCTGCGCGCCGGCACGTGCCGCGGCTCGTCGCAGCGCATCCTGAGGTGAGAGCTCGGAAAAGTTTCTTTGTCTCGTGGACGCGGTCGGGCTCGAGCAGGGCAGGCCATTGCTGCGTGTTGTGACCATGGCCCTGGCGAGCGCTCCAGCGACACCGTTGCCGTCGCATCATTGTGCCCTGCGAGCTAGAAGCTAGATGCTAATCGACGCCATGCCAGACCAGTTTCTTCCTTCGTCGCGGGAAATCATCGGCAGCCCCAGGCCATCTCTGACCATGACATCGTCGCCGCGCTCGTCGCAGTACCCTCCGCCGCCAGACGGGCAGGATCCGCACTACACGCCCATCTACCCCAGTGCCTCTGTGCTGGACGGCCAGGCCTCGCGCGTGCCGTATCCCCATGCCCATGCCCATCCCCATGCCCAGGAGCCCGCCTACCCCAAGCTCGAAAACATCAACGAGGTCCTGCAGGCCCAACAGGCGCTGCATGCCAACGCCTCGCACGTCCTCCCCCCGCTGTCGCAGCCGCAGCAGCCAAAGCCGAATCGACTGCGAAAGGCATGCGACTCGTGCAGCATCCGCAAGGTCAAATGCGACGAGTCTGGGCCGCCATGCCGAGCCTGTGTTGCGCTCGAGATTCCTTGCACCTTTGAGCGCCCCAGCAAACGACGAGGCCCGCCCAACCGCCACGCCGAAGCCCTCAAGAAACGTCGTCTGAACGATGTCGACCCCATCTCTGGCGCCCCGTCGCCGCAATCCCCCACAAACGCCGCCCACGCTCTCGCACAGCTGCAGTCGTCCCATCCTGCCCAGCTGTCCGCCGAGGCCATCTGCCCTCTGTCGACAATGAACGCCCTCATCGATGACTTCTTCATGTACATACACCCGTTATGTCCCTTTCCACATGAACCGTCCTTCCGGGAAGCCTGGGAGCGCCGCGAAGACTTCACCAACCCGTCGTTTCTGGCCCTGCTTGCCTCGATGATCGCTGCGCTCGTTGCGTCCTTCCCCCGCAAACCCCGCTTGCACTTGAAAGCACAAACACGGCATCAATATCCCTCTCATCTCTCTCTTGTGGAGAAGTGCCGAGAAGTCTGCGCACAAGCTCGTGGGCCTGGCTACCTAGATCGGCCTTCCCTGAACGTTTACGATGCCTGCACGAGCTATTTTCTCGGTCTCTCAGGAGCATACGTGTTTCAATGGCGCCAATTGCGTCTGTATTTTGCCGAGTCCCTCACCATTATACGTGCACTTGGACTCCACAAAGCGGACGCCCAGGGTTACACATACCTCGGAAGTGTACCTAGTGCTTGGGGTTCGAATGGGCCTAATTTTGATGGTTCGCGCGAGTTCAAGATTGACTACATCACAGAGCAAATAGGACGCAGGGTGTTTTGGACAATCTTTGTCGGCGTGCGGTAGGTTCCACTGGCCCTTACTACGTCTACGTACTGACCAGAGCGAACAGGACCATACAACAGCTAGGTGCTTCTTTCAGCGAGCTTACTATTGCACCCGCCACATCAACTGAACCTCTGCCACCATTGCCAGAAGAAGTAGATGACGTGCACGTTTTCCCAAACGAGATTCAACCCCAACAAGTCGGCGTGGTTTCTCTCATGACTGGATTCAACACGAACGTGCGAATATATCTTTCCTATGCGACCCTTGCATCCACAGAGATGGCTTTTGGGGGGGACGAAATATTCGATTGGAACCGGCAACAGCGTATCTTTGAGCAGAGTTTGCTGCACTGTAAACATATCCTGGACAATATACCCGATGTTCTGAAGATACAACCACAGGGTGGGCGCGATATTGGATTCCATCAACAGAGACAGCCGTATTATCCACCCATGCCAGAGTTCTCGGAGATGAGACACCTCGGATTGGACACTTTCACTAATCCTGAACCTCAAGATACACGATGCTTCGAGATTCAAAAAGCAAATGTCTATGCCAGCCATTTATCGACCCGTTCGTTTCTCGTTGAGAAGTACTTCCTGCAGCTTGAGAAGTTTCGGGCTCTGAAAAACCAGTCGATGCTATCAAGCTCACCCAATGTGCCTCCAGCCGGGCTTGACAGGTTCTTGACAGGTTCAAGCTTGGATGATGAGGGGCTCGAAAAACTAATGTCCGATGAAAGAGAGCAAGTGGTCAAAGACTTGCTGGTCGTGCTTGGAAGTATTGATATGGTGAACATGGAGCCAAATGGTGACTCCTTTGTAAGTTCTTTCATTCATCTCTATGTTGCTTATTCTGCAACTCTATTGTTTTAAAACCCACTCGATGGATTTACCTGCGCTGCAATATCAAGAGGATCATGAAGTAACCAAATCGTTCCACAGACGCAGAAGATTCGATCAATCGCTAGCACGCTACTTGAGGTACCAAAAGAAAGAAAGGGCAGCGTAGCATTGCAGCATCAAGATTACCTCTACAAATTCCTCGATATCCTCAGCAAATTAGAGAGGGTCAGCCCAGATGCCAGCGATCCAACGAGTGGATCCATTGACGATGAGATGGAGCTTCGCCTGTGGGCAGATTTACGGGAACATCAGCTGAAGTTTCAAGAACAGGGCGGTATCTTTGGCTATTGAACAACCTCATATGCCGATGATCGCGGATACCTAGAAAGTATTCGATGACGGTGACCTCGGTGCTTTTTGTAGTACTATAATTGCAGGGTGTCTCCTGGCATGCTCGTCCACGGAGCCATCAACAAAAGTGGTGGAAACTCTTACTGAATGCTCTTGTTCCCAGTATTATCAGCGGCACGGGGAGAGAATGTATATTACCAAATAATTCATTGGCATTTTCGTGGGCGTCATTATGTTACAGGCCGTCGTGTGTGCCATGATGAAAGAATCCCAACTGCACTACTTGTTTATACACGGTTATTACTCAGAGATCGGACGTACTAGACTGAGGGGCGAAATGTGGTGCCCATACGCAATTCATCATACTCCAGCCAATATGCTAATAACACCCGGCTTTATTGACATTCAATGCGCCAACAGATGCTCTACGGCACGACCACGACACCTAAACTCCCTGCTTGTCCAACAACACTCCTCGCGATACCTTCCAGAGTCAACCCACTCAACCTCGTCTCGCTGTGTTTTATCTTCGCAATCTCGTACACGTGTTTGAGACTGATGGTCCCCACGGTACCCTTGGTTGCATTGCCAACCGTGGGACTGTTCGTGCTGGTCTTGCCCGTCTGCCCATCGTGGTTATTCATAGGCCCAGGCACATTGCCGGCACCGCGAATCTTGCTCTTTGTCGGCAAGACGCCGGCAGCGCTGAGGAGTAATGTTGCGGTTGGCGGGGTGCGCAGCGAGAAGTGGAAGGAGCGGTCCGGACGGACGGTGATGCGTGCGGGGATGGGTGTACCGGCCACGTATTGCGCTGTTCTTGCGTTGAACTCCTATGCTGAGGGTCAGATTGCGGTTGGGCGCTGGCCATGGCACACCGAGTGCTCGTCGTACCTTGCAGAAATCCATGCTCTTGACACCTTTGCTCCCCAGAGCAGGACCAACGGGTGGCGAAGGCGAGGCCTGCCCTGCTCCCACTATTAATTTCACTATTTGGTCTTTGGCTATTGCTTTCCTCGCCATTGTGAGATGTGGGAATGGCGGCTGGATGTTGGTGAACTTTTGCGGAGAACGGCCGGAGGTCTCGGTCACAGGATTTTCCGGCACAAAGTTGGACATACACTGTAGCCCAATACAGTTCCAAAAGACATATTGGAAGGCATGAAACTACTCCAATGATGTCTCCATGATCAACTTGACATTCGTTGCGTTCACCATGGCGCTGGTATATGCACGTGACTACGCGGTCAACCCAGACTTTGCGAGTTTGACGCGTCGCGCTTCCCTCCGCCACCATTCGAGCGACAACACCAACCACCACCCTTTCTTTCATCCTTTGCTATTCCAAAACCGACACACGTACGGCACACAGGAAGTCATAATCGCCCTGCTAGACGTTCAATGCATCGGCCGAAACCGCTTGCAGCGGGCGAGGCCACACCTGGAAAGCCTGCTGCACGTCTCTACGGTGGCACACCACAATCAACAGATCGCTTGATCAAGCCCTTCAGATGTCCTGGCTCCGCAGCCCCAACTCGTGCATCTGAGAAACCTGCAAGAAAAAGGCGGAAAGTCGACTATTCCGGTGCTGGTGGTGACGACGGAGAGAGTGACAGGCCCTATTCCAACGATGACCGATTGGCACTTGCCACCCGCGATGTGAATCGATTTCCCGTGTTCAAACCCAAAGATAAGGATGCGATGTTCAAATCCAAGTTTGTGATCCCGTTGATCAATAAGGACACTACTGCGTACAACCCCAATCGACCGGCTCCATTGCTGGGAATGCGGACCGGTACAGTTTTCGTTGCTCGGCCGCTTCATGACCCTAGCGGAGAGTTCGCCATAGTGCTGTATGATCCTACTGTCGACGATAAACCAATACCCAAGGAAGAGGCGGAGCCTAAACTCAGCCAAGAAGAGAAGAAAGAACTGGAAGCACCGTTGATGCACAAAAGTCTGGCGGAAATCCTGGGCTTGAAGAAGAAGGTGCAGGACGATAGACCGCGTGTACCAGTGGTTATCGACCCGAGACTGGCCAAGGTCCTCAGGCCTCATCAAGTCGAGGGCGTTAAATTCCTCTATCGTGCTGCTACTGGTCTGATCGACCCGAAGGCTAATGGTTGCATCATGGCCGATGAGATGGGTCTGGGTAAGACGCTTCAATGCATCACCCTGATGTGGACTTTGCTGAAGCAGTCACCGGACGCCGGCAAATCTACCATTCAAAAGTGTGTCATTGCATGTCCTTCGAGTCTAGTACGAAACTGGGCGAACGAACTTGTGAAATGGCTAGGTAAAGATGCTGTCACACCCTTTGCTATCGACGGCAAAGCATCAAAAGAAGAGCTCATCCAGCAAATCCGGCAATGGTCTATCGCATCCGGCCGCGCGGTTGTTAGGCCCGTCCTCATTGTCTCGTACGAGACACTCCGACTCTATGTCGAAGAGTTTGGACAGACACCTATCGGACTCCTACTCTGTGATGAAGGACATCGGCTCAAGAACGGAGAGAGTCTAACATTCACGGCGTTGAATAGCTTGAATGTGCAAAGACGGGTGATTCTCTCTGGCACCCCGATCCAGAACGATCTGTCCGAATACTTCGCGTTACTCAACTTCGCCAATCCCAACTACCTCGGTACTCGAATGGAGTTCCGAAAGCAATATGAGATTCCTATCTTGCGAGGCCGCGATGCCAATGGCACAGATGAAGACGTGAAGAAAGGCAATGAACGATTGTCAGAGCTGCTGAGCCTCGTTAACAAATTCATCATCCGGCGAACGAACGACATACTTTCGAAATATCTTCCAGTCAAGTACGAGCATGTCGTCTTCTGCAATCTTGCGCCTTTCCAGAAAGCTCTGTACAATCATTTCATCAAATCCCCTGATGTGCAAAGTCTCCTCCGCGGCAAAGGTTCGCAGCCTCTGAAGGTCATCGGAATGCTCAAGAAACTTTGCAATCACCCTGATCTGCTTGATCTTCCCCAAGACCTGCCCGGCTGTGAGAACTCCTTGCCGGACGACTTTGTGCCAAAAGATGCTCGAGGAAGGGACCGAGAAGTCAAGGTCTGGTATTCCGGCAAAATGGCGGTTCTGGACCGCATGCTTGCGCGCATTCGCGCCGAGACCAACGATAAGATTGTACTTATTTCCAACTACACGCAAACTCTCGACCTGTTTGCCGCACTCTGTCGATCTCGAGGTTATGGATGTCTTCGTCTCGATGGCACAATGAATGTTTCGAAACGACAAAAACTTGTTGACAAATTCAATGACCCAGAAGGACCAGAGTTTGTCTTCTTGCTCTCCTCAAAAGCAGGTGGCTGTGGTCTCAACCTCATTGGTGCCAACCGACTCGTTCTCTTCGACCCTGACTGGAATCCGGCTGCCGATCAGCAAGCCCTTGCCCGTGTTTGGCGTGATGGCCAGAAAAAGGATTGTTTTGTCTACCGTTTCATCACGACTGGCACGATTGAAGAGAAGGTTTTCCAGCGACAATCGCACAAGCAGTCACTCTCGTCTTGTGTTGTCGACTCAGCGGAAGATGTGGAGCGTCATTTCAGTCTCGACTCGTTGCGTGAGCTCTTCCAATACCGCGACAATACGACGAGCGACACACACGACACGTTCAAGTGCAAAAGATGCCGAAAGGAGGACGGAAGACAGATTCTCAAAGCGCCCGCTATGCTTTACGGAGATACGAGTACATGGAATCATTTTGTCAATGACGGGGAACTGGGCCCGCTTGGAAAGATACAAGACTTGTTGCTCAGGCAGGAAACGGCGAATGAACTCAAGGATGTTAGTGCTGTGTTCCAGTACATAAGTCACTAATGAAGGCATATTATGTTCAACGTCATTCTCTTAGCGAATACTCCTTCTCGTTGCAATTTGCATTTCTACGGCGTAGCATTAGGCACGGGTTTACCTCTTTTGGTTAGCGCAATATGATGTGAACAGCATACATATGTACATAATGGTTCATGTCTTTGGTAGACTGCAGCAATACTTTACAGAAATAACGTTGAAACTGGAGCAACTAGCACTCACATGTTGCTCGTACCCGCTACTCTCTCCCTCTCTCTCTCACGTGTGTACATATGCCAAGCTTGCAGCCTGCTTGAAGTGGGAGGTCGGCCACCGGGACTAGCAAACTCCCGCCACCAGGTCATAGCGTCAGATCTGGAAACGACCTCGTTTGTTCCTCCTCCGGCTGGAGCTACGAACATCTCGCGACAGCCAAACTGCCGCTTGCTTCCTGTCGCGGTCTCCAACATGGACTCCAAGCGCCGCAAGCTGGGCGACCAGGACATTGGCGATCTCCGACTCGCATCTCGACAAAAGTACCTCGCAGAACGTGAGGCACAACAGCTTGCGCTCCTCCGCCGACAGGTTGCCGAAGAAGCAGATGAGGAGGACAGACTGGGCTCGAAGCTATCGGAAAGAGAAAGAAAGGACTTTGCGCGGAACAGGGAAACATTGAGACTTGCTGAAGCACGAAACGCTATCGACGAACATCTTGACGGATACATTCTTCCCGACGCCGACTACACCAACAAAGCCGAAACTCTCGCGAGACGTCACAAGGAGAAGGGTTACGAGAAGTCCGAGGTTCAATTGTGGGAAGACGAACAAGCAAAACGAGTCGCAAGCCAAATCAAGAGACCGGAACGAGCCAATGCGGACGACTATGAATTGGTCTTTGACACATCCCAGGAGATTTCATACGTACGAGATGGCCCTCCTATTGATTTCGACAAACAACAACTGCAGTCCATGCTCGATGCTGCAGAGAAGAAAGCCAAGAGCATCGATGAAACTCGGAAGAGCCTTCCGATATACAAGTTTAGGGAAGAGTTCCTGGCAGCCATCTCGGCTCACCAGGCCATGGTTCTGGTTGGTGAGACTGGCTCGGGAAAGACCACACAGATACCCCAGTTTCTCCGCGAAGCCGGCTATTGTAAGAGTGAAGATGGGGAACGTCGGATGGTTGCATGTACCCAACCTCGTCGGGTTGCTGCTATGAGTGTCGCCAAGCGCGTGGCTGAAGAGGCCGGTGTGCGCCTCGGTAATGAGGTTGGCTACAGTGTTCGATTCGACGACAAGTCTGGTCCGACTACTGAGATCAAGTATCTTACGGACGGTTTGGCTTTACGAGAGCTCCTCGCAGACCCACTGCTTAGCCAATACTCTGTAATCATCATTGATGAAGCCCACGAACGTTCAGTTGCTTCGGACCTCCTCCTTCCGATCGTAAAAAATGTTATGGCTGTCAGGCCTGAATTGAAGTTGATAATCAGTTCTGCAACTGTTGATGCTGCTCATTTTGCTCAGTATTTCGGATCGATTCCTATCTTCAGCGTGCCTGGACGAACTTTTCCCACAGAGATCTTCTACACACCTAATCCGGAGGCAAACTACCTTAGTGCTGCAATCACCACTGTGTTCCAAATCCATTTATCGCAGCCGCGAGGAGACATTCTTGTATTCCTATGCGGACAAGACGAGATTGACCAGATGGCTCTGAGCTTGGAGGAGACGGCAAAGAAGCTTGGGAGCAGAGCGCAAGAGCTTATAATCTGCCCTCTATACAGCGCACTTCCTTCGGATCTACAGGCCAAGGCTTTCGAGCCTCCGGGTCCCAATGCTCGAAAAGTCGTCCTCGCGACGAATATCGCAGAAACTTCCATCACGATTGATGGCATCGTTTATGTCTTGGACAACGGCCTCGTCAAAGAGGATATTTTCGACGCAGCAAACCAGGTTGAGAGTCTTGTAGTCACACCCTGCTCACGAGCCTCTGCAAACCAAAGAGCCGGACGTGCGGGTAGAACACAGCCAGGCAAGTGTTTCCGCTTGTATACGCGCACTGCCTACTACAATGAACTTCCCGCATCCAATCTACCCAGCATTCAGCGTGTAAACCTCATGCCTGTTTGCTTGACACTAAAATCGCTCGGTGTATCGAATTTGCTCGACTTCGACTTCCTTGATGCCCCGTCTCCACAGCAGATAATAGCAGCGCTTGAGTCGCTTTATGCGCTAGGTGCCCTTACAGACGGAGGCGAATTGACGCGAATCGGCCGGAAGATGAGCGAGTTCCCGACTGATCCAATGCTAGCCAAAGCAATTCTTGCAGCTGCGGATTACAAATGCGTCAGCGAGGTTCTAACAATCGTTTCTATGTTAGGAGAGGCGGGAGCGTTGTTTGCTGCTGTACCTCGAGACAAGAAGATTCATGCAAAAGCAGCCTTGAGTCGTTTTGTGTCGAAAGAAGGTGGTGATCCACTTACCTACCTTTCCATTTACGACTCTTTTGTTGAAGCAGAATTTGATCCGAATTTCTGCCGAGAATACTTCCTCCAATATCGAACTCTGAATCGAGTGAGAGATGTTCGGGAGCAGCTCGTCAAGCTGTGCGATCGCGTAGAGGTCGAGGTTACCTCTAGCGGAAGCGGTAATCACGTTGCGATCCGAAAGGCGCTGACAGCAGGCTTCTTCACTAAAGCTGCACGCCTGCAACGAGATGGCCTGAGCTACCGTACGCTACGGAGCTCAGTCACAACGAAAATCCATCCCTCGAGCGTATTGGGGGAGACCCGGCCCAAGTTCGTCCTTTTCAACGAGCTGGTACAGACATCGCAGGACTGGATGCGCGGTGTTACGCCTATTGAGCCAGAGTGGCTTTATGAATTGGCACCGCACTTCTACAAGGCAGGGAGTCTCGATAAAATGATTGATAAGAAATTGGGTAAAGGACAGGGGAAGGTCGGCGTTGACCGGTGATTACTTGGTCATCTATCCAGTATCTCATGGCGGACACCATATTGTGCGGCTCCGAGCAGGGTTCTTGTTACTGGTAGTGACGGAACATCGGGCATGCATGTGACAGCGAAATTACTAAAAATGATACCCTTTTCACTTTCTTGTAGAACATTTGACATCTTTATAACAAGGGCTGTCTTCTTTCTTCAAATCCCGATTATTATACTTATTTGAGGAAGGTGCGGGAAACACACTAGCATGCCGTTCCATACGAATCGCTCCTCGCATACTATAATCTATAACCATAACATGTCGTAAATATATCTCAGGTGTTGTACAAGGTATCGTTATAATCATCATTTTCAAGTCCTTGTGTTTCATTCTTTTGGTTCCTTGGGCGATATTGGCTGTTCTGTAAAACGTTCATCTCCCTTGGGCGTAGACTCTGGATGAAAATGGGCAGAACGTGGTGTGCTACTACCATCATCCCAGAACTCGATGTCGCCTTCGGCGCTCAGGGAGCCCTTCTTAACTAAATTGCCTTTTTCGCGCATGAGTTCTTCGACGGTGACGGACTTGTCTGAGAATATCTATGAGGGGTTAGTGTTTGTGCGTATGGCCTGGTGGTGGTCGTAAACATGCCTTGAGGTGGTCGCTGATGAGATGCCTGTTCTTGCAGTCTGGACATGAAATCAAGACTGTGCCATGGTGGTACCCTTGTTTGGACAGGCGATGCGACGATCGCGTCTTGCAGACATTGCATGTGAAGGTGAGTTCATACGAGGGGACTTTGTCTCGGTCCAGCCGCGATTCGGGAGCCTGTGTGGATGTCGGCGGCGGGGTGGACGACTGGAATCGGGCTGTGGAGGGTTGTCGAGTTCGCGCTGGGAGGGGCGAGGGGCGCAGAGCCGTTGACGTTCGCGGCGTGTGCAGCAGGCGTTTGGCTGGTGCTGGAATGTGTTTGGCACGGGCAGCGCGAGGCGCGTAGGCTTGGACAAGCGCGCGGAATAGAGGCGTCGAGGATTTCATGTTGCATGGGACTGGGAGAGAAGGAGGGGTTTGCGACCAGGCCTGTTCTTGGATTGCGCAATTGCCAGTCGGGGAGCAACAGCGTCGGCCGCAGAAGTGGAACACGCCGTCACGGTTCAGATGGCGGCGGTGCCAAGCCATGACGGTGGGTGCTGGTTGCGTCCCGGGACCCCCGCTAAAGTCCGCTCGACGTCAACCTCGAGCTCGTTGCACCTCTGCGTGGCCTCGACTTCTCCCTCGCCTCGCCTCCTGCCTCGCGCCAACCGAGCCCACGCCACCGTCTGCCGGCCGCTGTGCAACGGTGCCCCCCAAGGACCAGAACGCCCGGCAGAATGATCGCAGGACGGGGACGGCAGCGCATACGGCCGCCTCGCAGGGTATGTATAGCAACTTCCTCTCATCTCGTTCACAACGTGGCCCCGGCTTAGCATGTCGTACAAGCAGGGCCTACATGGCGACGACATCGACTTCGAGGACACCTGGGCCACGCTCCAGGCCGCCTTCCGCGAAATCCACACCAAGAATGCCGGCAAGCTGTCCTACGAGGAGCTGTATCGACACGCATATCGCATTGTTCTGAAGAAGAGGGGAGAGGAACTCTACGACAAGGTCTACGAGTCTGAGAGGGAGTGGTTGAACAGCGAGGTCCGCGCGACGATCCAGCAACTGCTCTCGCCAAACCTCGTCGCCAATCCACAGAGTGTCGGCGGAACAACAACCAACGAACGCCGCGTCGCCGGTGAGAAGTTCTTGAAGGGGCTGAAGCAGGCATGGGGCGATCATCAAGTCTGCACTAGTATGCTGGCCGATGTCTTGATGTACATGGTCAGTGGCCTCCCCCCGCAGCATACGCTTGTAGCTGTACTTAACAAAAATCCTTTCAGGATCGCGTCTATTGCGCAGACCATAGACGGCCTTCCATCTTCAATGCCGCCATGGTTCTCTTTCGTGACCAGATCCTCCTCTCCCAAGTCTCCGAGACCGACACCCGGACAGTCCTTGGGCTTTTGAATCATCTTATCCTTGACCAGATACAGATGGAGCGCGACGGCGACCTCATCGACAAACAACTGATCAAATCCTGCGTGTGGATGCTCGAGGCCCTGTATGAGGATGAAGTGGAATCTGAAGATCAGCGCTTATACAATACTTCCTTTGAAAAGGACTACCTTGAGACTAGTCGAAATTTCTATCAGAAAGAGTCAAACATCTTGCTACGCGACTACGATGCCGGGGCTTACTGCAAACATGCTCGACA
This sequence comes from Pyrenochaeta sp. DS3sAY3a, assembly GCA_001644535.1. Lineage (NCBI taxonomy): Eukaryota > Fungi > Ascomycota > Dothideomycetes > Pleosporales > Cucurbitariaceae > Pyrenochaeta > Pyrenochaeta sp. DS3sAY3a. Next base: position 1,670,681 of record KV441642.1, on the reverse strand, counting down.
AAGGATTTATGAGGAAGATGAGCGGTGCAAACAGACACTCCTCGAAAGCACTGGACTCAAGGTTCAAAAAGTGGTCGAGGATGAATTGATCAAGAATCGCATTCACGAGCTTGTGGAAATGGAGAGTGGTGTTCGCTTCATGGTCGACAATGACAGACGGGACGAGCTGAACTTGATCTACGATCTGAACAAGCGAGTTGACGAGAAGAAGACCGAGACCACGCGGGCTATACAGAAGCGGATCGTTGATATAGGTACCGATATCAACAACGACGCCATCGCAGCATCACAGAATCCCCAGGCTTCTGCATCTACCGCCGATCCAGCAGACAAAGGCAAAGGTGCTGCGCAAGACAAGACTCTTAACCAGCAAACGATAGCTGCCATCAAGTGGGTTGATGATGTCCTTTCTCTGAAGGACAAGTTTGACAAGATCTGGCGAGAATCTTTCGATTCGGATCCTCTCCTGCAGCAAGCGCAAACGAGAAGCTTCGCCGAGTTCATCAACTCTCCAACCTTTCCCCGATCGTCTGAATACATCTCCCTATTCATCGACGAGAACATGAAAAAGGGAATCAAGGGAAAGACCGAGATGGAAATTGATCTAGTGCTGGAAAAGGCCATTATTCTACTGCGATACGTTCAAGACAAGGATCTGTTCGAACGCTACTACAAGAAGCACCTCTGTCGACGACTGTTGATGAACAAGTCCATTAGCAACGAGGTTGAGAAGCAGATGATCTCCAGGATGAAGATTGAGCTTGGGAACAACTTCACCTTGAAGCTGGAGGCCATGTTCAAGGATATGACCATTTCTGAAGAGTTGACCGCTGGTTTCAAAGCCCACGTTGAAGGACTAGGCGAACGAGATCCTAAGCGGATCGAACTCGGTATAAACGTACTTACGAGTATGACTTGGCCTCTTGAAACCATGGGTGGAGCAGCCGCCGATGAACAGGACCAAAGGCCACGCTGCAACTTCCCTGCCGCTGTAGACAAGATTAAGCGTGGCTTTGAGAAGTACTATAGCGAGAAGCATTCGGGACGTCAGCTTACTTGGGTCGCCAATATGGGTTCGGCTGACATCAAGGCCGTGTTTCCCAGAGTACAACAGAAAGACGGATCTTTCAAAGAGCGACGACACGATCTAAATGTTTCAACCTACGGCATGGTCATTCTACTTCTGTTCAATGACCTTCCTGCGGACGGATATTTGACATTTGAAGAAATACAAGCCGAGACTAACATCCCTCAGAACGACCTCGTCAGAAACCTGCAATCACTAGCCGTGGCGCCAAAAACACGTATCTTGGTCAAGCAGCCCATGTCTAAGGATATCAAACCCACAGATCGATTCTCTTTCAATGAGGGGTTTAACGGCAAGTTTGTCAAGATCAAAGTCGGCGTTGTCAGTAGCGGAAATAAGGTTGAAAGTGATCGAGAGCGACGCGAAACTGAAAAGAAGAACGATGACACGCGAGTGTTCTGCATCGAGGCTGCTATTGTGCGGATCATGAAGTATGTATACAGTCATCTTACGTCAAAGGCTTACTAATAATGAAAACAGACAACGCAAAGAGTTATCACATCAACAGCTTATCATGGAGACTATTGGTCAACTCGCTGGACAGTTCAAGCCTGAAGTCAACATGATCAAGAAGCGTGTCGAGTCACTGATTGAGCGTGAATATCTCGAACGTGTGGAGGGTGCAGTGGCAAGTTCGTACAGGTATCTAGCCTGAGGAAGCATTCTTGTGCATCTTCGTTTGGGCGTTTAGTGAGCATTTCTTTTTCATATGGGCATATACCCCCAGCGGCATGCATGCATCGGCGTCGACGGCAAGGATAGGTTTGGTGTCTTACAGGTCTATGTGAGTCTCGAGGACGGACCTCACTGGGCGTTCGATTTTGAAACCAATCAATACACAATCGCTTGTCAGAAACCTGCTATAAAGTGGTGCTGAATAGTGACTTGTTTACTACTACTCAGCCAAACCTACATATCGAGAGCCGAATCGCCTGTGATGCAGGGCCACCCAGAAGATTGCTTATTTTGGTTCAAGCTGGAGGCTCAGTTTTGGTACACAGCTAGTCTAGCGCCTTGGCAACGGGAGGCCCGCTAAAATTTCTTTGCAATCCTCCATCATCGCAACACGTCCACGACACAACACAATCGCAAGGAAAATGACAGTCGACAATTCTCTAGGGTCGCTTCTTGAAACCCTGACGTCATCCATTCATTCTGCCACCGAAGCCCTACCGACTGATGATATCTTGCCATCTAAAGAGGGCATCTCGCTACTGGATGTGAAGAATGAGCTCCTGCTCTCGTATCTTCAAAACTTGGTCTTCCTCGTCTTACTTAAGCTAAGGTCGCGATCCGAATCTGGGGACGGCAAGCAAGAAGTTGGCCTTGTTTCCCAGGGTGAAGTGGTTACAAAACTCGTTGAGCTGCGAGTGTACCTGGAAAAAGGTGTTCGACCGCTGGAGACTCGTCTAAAATACAACATCGACAAAATCATCCGAGCAGCCGGTGATGCAACTAGGAGAACCGTTCAACCCTCAGCGAGACCGAATGCACGCAAGAACCAGGACGGTACAGGATCCGACTCTGATGTCAGCGACGCCGAATCCGCACGTTCTGCCCAGACTGAAGAAGATGAGGACGAAATGTCTTTTGCGCCAAACAGAGCTGCCGTATCACGAGTCCAAGCTGAGAGCAAGCAAGATAAGGGAAGAGAATCCGTAAAGGACGGTATCTATCGACCGCCTAAAATTACGCCAATGGCCATGCCAACCACGGAGAGTCGAGAAGCTCGCCGAGAGCGTAGACCCGGCAAATCCGCTACTCTAGACGAGTTCATTGCGACTGAGCTTTCTTCTGCTCCTATTGCGGAACCCAGTATCGGAAGTACCATTACGCATGGAGGTCGCCATACGAAGTCGGAGAAAGAACGACGAGAAGAGGCTGAGCGCAGGGAGTACGAAGAATCAAACTTCACGCGCTTAGCCCCGGACAGCAAGAAAGATCAGGCGAAAAAGCGAGCACGACAGCAGGACGGTGGATTCGGTGGCGAAGAATGGCGCACCTTGGGTGCTGGCATAGATCGCATTGAACGACTTACGCAGAAGAAGGGAGGAAAATTAGGGACACTAGATAAAAGTAGAAAAAGGCCCACTGCTGATGGACCTCGAGGCTCTGGATCAGCAGCTGGAGATGCCTTTGAGAAAAGGAGGAAAATTGTAGCAAAACATAGGTGATGAATTGGATTTAGGTTCTTTATTGGTAGATAACCTGAGTTGTCTATCTATCGCATGGAAGGGTAGGTAGATCGGAAGTTTTTAGACACCATGAATTGTATGTATTCTGCTGCACATACCTGCAGAAGCGGATGCTGAATAAACATTGCTTCGTCCTCATAAGCACCGCGTTCATTCAAAACCACGTGATATCTGCACCACTCACGAATTTGGTTCGCTTGTCCCGGCTCACAACACCTTCTCCAACACCACAGCCCATGACCCTCTTCCCGTCCCGTACACTCCGAACACATGCACCATCTACTATGCCACGGCCTCACAACACCAACTCGCACCTCACCTCACCTCGCCCCAACTTTCAGTCCAGCGGCACACCTTTCACGCGGGACAAGAAAACATCTCAGGACACATCACCGCAAGTCGACGCTGCGGCTTGCATGATACATATCTCAGCGACCCTATATCACCACCGTCAGGGCCTTAGCAGCGAGTCGAGACGTTTTTGTTCGCTTAATGATTCTCGTTTCGGGTAAAGAAGGGAAGTATGCTAACTGTTTGTGTAGATACGTGTACCTTGCCTTGTTTTTTGCACCTTGCCTTGCGCCTTGTCTTGGGACCCTTGCCTGCAATATCATGGGACGGGCATGGGGGGAAAAAGGGAAGCGCGAGAGGCTTTCTCTAGAAGGTTTCTAGAATGCTGTGTCCTGTGGGCGACTGGGCCGTGGGCAGTCATAGCGATAGATCTTATAGGTACAAGGTGGATCAAAGCATTTACGGTGTCTGAATGGGTGAAATATTTAGATTTTGTTGGTGATGGTTTCGAAACTCTGGTAGGACTTACGTAGGCGATGAAGCTGCGTAGTAATCTCCACACCATCCTCCATACATTTCCCCAGACCAGGACTGCACAGGACAAGACGGCACCAGCTCCTAAAAATCCCCGAATCCTTCTTCCTCCAATCCTCCACTCCCCACTCCCCCAGGGTCACAGGCATGCAAACCTGCCTTGACCTGACTCTTAGTGGGGCCACAAACCCTCCACCCCAGGTGTCAGACGTGTGTCTGGCGGGTTTTCAAGGTCATTGAGGTGTTCAAGCCTGGGGCCCGGCTACTCTAGTCTAGTCTCCCGCCAGGATGAGTGCAGCAGAGGGACATATAGGAATGCAGGCCCGTCTGCTCCGGCGTGGCTTGTCGGTTTGCACCAATCACACCGCTTTCCGGGGCGATGCTGTGTAAATGCGCCATCTTTTCCTCGAGGGCTGGGGCTGCACGCTTGCTCACCGAGACCACCGCGTGTGCTCACGCTACGCAAGAACGCGGGGGCTTGCTGGGACGGTCCGAATTGTGCGTGTGGTTCTGGAAGACGGATCGTTATCTTATTTGAGTTTTTGCTTGGCCATGCGAGGATGGGATAGGGTCCTCGTAGCTGATGCACTGCCGCAGCTACCACATCTCATCTCATCTGCGTGACTCGTCAATAAAGACACAATAAATCGCTTTCCATCCTTCTTCAAGTATAGTCTGTCCTTGATCCCGGGGTAACAGGTAGCGTGCTGCACGCTGCAAAACCCCATCGTGCAGTCAGCGCGCAACTCCACTTCGTCGCAGCCGAAGGAGGACCCGTGCTCAGATATTCGAATCGAAGTAAGCCAGCCCCAAGCCAGGTTGGTCTTTCTAGAAGGCGAGTAGAAGGACACGCACCATCGCAGTTGTGATGATCGGTAGCCAACGCGCAGATGCCAACATGACCGTTTAAGGGGTGGCTTGACGCACGTAATGAGCTGCTTCGGTGCGTTCGGTGCGCTGGCGGACTAAGGAGGTTTCGCTGATCTGATCTTACAATACAACGGCCTGATCGTGCTAGAATGGTCCCTGCGTTAGGACGCAAACATCTCTGCTCATAGTATACTGCATTTGGCTCCTGCAAATCCTCGATTCGAATGCCTTGATACAACGTCGAGTTTCCCCTGAGCATTGCATCATGAACGGGTCATGATCGACACTCTCGACATTGCCCCAAGTGTACGCAATATCTCAATAATCCCCGTGCCGTATCGAAGGTTCGAAATATCCCATTACCCTTCTAGAATGTCTCCGGGATACAGGTTGCGTCCGGCTAAAGTCCCATCTGTGGGGTGCAGTGAGAACAGCTCCAGTTGGTTATAGATCCCGGCTGGTCTTTCTGTGCATGATCAAGCTTTGCTACTATCGGAGGCACATTGCTGTGTTCCGGGATTTGCGCTCGGGGAGAATGGATTTCGCGCGGTCTGCGCGGCGCATTTGCTGGGAAATCGCCGTCATCTTGGGTGTGAAAGGGATTCTCTTGAGGAAATGAGATGCATAATAATGGTAACTTGGTTCTAGGTCAAGCGCGAAGTACGTGCTGTCTAAACTCCTTCTCGTCAATGCTGAACTTGCTAAAACATGGAAATCAACACCCGTCTTCCGTTATTGACCTGCAATCGGACGGACATGACGGTAGCGGCTCCACTCACCGTGCCGTACCGAGCCAGCTTCCACTCATTTCCCTTCTTCAGACCATAAGCTCAATTCCCAATCTGAAACACACAACCCATGTGACCCAGCTAGGGTTGCTTAAACCCTCTTCAACCCTAAATTGAAATACTTCCTTGCTTCCAAAAGAGTCCGTACACCGTATGCGCGAGATGTGCCTGCAGTATGATATCTCATTTGAGGTGTTGTTATGTTGCTCTCATGCCCATGTTGTCCCCCGACATACATTTTGGTTTTAGCCATCCCTGGATTGAACATTTAACTTGCAGGGTCGGAGAAATTCCGGGTGATACTCTCCAGACCTGGGATCAAGCCAAGGCAGATCTTCCGGGTTTGATATCTCGCAGGTTTAGCCGGTAGAACCTTGATAGAACACACGTCGACCTATATGTGAGGTAGTACTAAGACGCGCGACTACCTGCGATGTTCGTGGCAACGCGAAAATTGATGCGTTGACTATATGAAGGAGGGTCTAGCAATCCTTGTAATCCGGGAAGCGAATGTCCACTTCAAGTGTGCGACTTTTATCGAACTTTGGCCTGTGTTTCAGCCCAATAATGGGTTTGGAAAGGAGGCTGTCTGAATCGGCTGTATCGTGCGAGGTGATCAATTGCTGACTTGCAGGAGCATGCTGCTTGACTCAACAAGCAGAAATCGTACTGCAATCATTTTGTCTCGCAAGTTGTGAGTGCTCATTTTTTCCTTCTCCTTAATGGATTTTTCTATCGAGATAGGACTCGGATCTCTGGCATTCATACTCGCATGTTCCTGGTTCCTAGGATCCTGGAATCTCTCAGACCTCGAACTTCAGGCCAGCAGTTCTTAACCACATCTGCCGTTTTGACTCGGCTTCACGAATGATCTCTGCCGAGAGACGAAGGCTTGGTGCAAGATGAGCATATCGCTCCATCTCAAGAACAACGTTGTTGATGATGTCGTCCATGGTTGCGGGAGGGGGGAGTAATTGCGAGAGTGAAGGAGTCATGGTGGCGCCCATAATGAGAAGAGTCTGTGAGATAATACTGCAACAATATTAGCATTGCATTTGTAGACATTCTGTGAAAGGCCACACTTACGAAAGAGCCCCCTGGAACAGATACGGCAGATGTCCAGCATGATGGGCAGTAATGTACTCCAGCTGACGAACACAAGCTTCGAGGCACTTGTGGCAATTATCCTGAACGCTCGAGTCCATGGCCAAGCTTTCATCCTGTAGAACGAGAAGGACGTATGGGCGGAAAATGATGGTGCGGCAAGCAAAGTACCGAAGCCTGAGAACTGTTTGTACAGGGTTCTGTAGAGGAACTCTGTCGAGAGGAAACTGCATTGCAGGTGGCAGACCCGCATACCATTGATTTAGTTGATAATCAAGCTCAACGACTAATGGATCTAGCTGTGCAATGGAGGTCGCCGCAGGTCCTTTGGAGTATGGCGTTGTTCGAATATAAAGCATGGAGCTTACGCGATTGAGCAATCTTCGAAGCGCGATCTCTGCGAGGAAGTACCATAATTCATCTCGACCAACTGCCTCTGTTCCATGAAGTTCCTCGAAGCCTGTCGGTAGAGAGAAGCCCTCTTCGAATTGTGCAATACCAGAGTGAGGGAGATCAAGCTCAGCTAGCAGATCGCTTTCGATCATGACTGCATTCCAATACACCCTTTTGCCCAATTCTTCTTCTGCCGGAGAAACTCTGCCAGGAGCACTCAGAAGAAGCTGCAATTTCATGCTCGCACCCGAAAGGACGTTCCAGGCCTCGACAGGACGAACCAGATACACCAAATATGCTGCAGCCAAAATTTGACACTGGGCAGCTACCATGTTGTTCCTGGTCATTACGCTTGGCAGGAGGCTCCAAGCAGCGGCAAAGTATGCCAATCCTGGGGGATCTTTGTCGGGGGGTTGCTGCGTTATGCTGCCAGTGCTTCCAGCGTGACCAAGGGCGAGGACCAAAAGGACGATGCAGCTTTCCGGACCATCCCGAAATCCATGACTAAGTGCAGTTTGGTAGTAGTTGTTCCAGGTGTACGGATTTACACAGGCATAAAACACGTTTACCCGCTCAAAATAGGCTTGAACGTACGCCCCGGTATTGGACAAGTCCAAGCCTCGCGAAGAGCCCAGACTGACGGAATCTCGAGTCATTTCTAGCTGGAGCAGAATTTTTGGGTCATATGGGCGGGATACGAGCTCTCGGATCATGGGGGACGACAGCAAATTCAGCGCTGCCGTGTTGTGTGTCTTGGGCATGGTCGAGATGTTCGAAGGATGGTTAGTCCATGTTCCAATGCCGTTAATCGGTTGTACCATGCCCAAATGAGGCATATTGCCGGAGCTTCGGGCGAGGAAGTCCTCACTCGTCGAGTTGCTCGCAGCTGGTGAATGGGAGGACAATGAGAACCCGTTGGTCAGGCCTGACTGCAGCAGACCCTCGATGCGGTTCAAGTGCTCCAGGATGAGCTTGTCGCCAGCATCAAGCTTGATTCCTGGTTCGCGGTAGATGCACTCTGCGTTCAACTCTGAGCAGAGCCTACACTTTGGCCTGGTGCCATCGCAACGTGACTTGCGGGACCGGCATATTTCGCACTGCATGGAGAGTCAGCACGTTGAATCTTGCATCTGAAGGAGAGGAACAGGCATACGGCAATAGTTGCACGGCGGCGGGGATAGTCGATGGTGTCGGTACTTGGGCGCTTTTTGGTGGTAGGGCGTGGTTCGGCACTGCCGTTGATGCCGTTGCTCGTGGGCGGCATGCCATTGAGCTGTGCGGGTGGAGTGTCATTTGACATCTCACGATCGGTTCCCGATGACTGAGACATGTTGCGGGGCCGCTTCTTGAAGGGGTTGTTCAGGCCAGAGGATCCAGAGAAGAGGCCATTCGGGGACTCGAGGAGGTGAGGAGAGCGGAGGGCCGACTTGAGGATGAAATTGTTGGCGTCCGGTAAAGTGGAAAGATTAAGGCAAAACGAGTCTCGCGGAAACTGTCCATTGGTGGTCGCTGCTGACACGGGACTAACGTCTGGAGACGGCGTGATGCCCGCCATGATTGGTGGACCGGGGCGGCGGCGGGGGGCAGGCTGCAGTCAAGCTCTGCGGCGTGCAGCCACGATATCGAGCAAACGTGCGAGATGCAGCAGCGGACCGGGCGAGGGTGAGGGCGCGGCAATGGGGAGTCGTCGATGGGCGAGGGCGGGCGGAGGGCGAGCAGCACCTCATCAGCACCATGGGCCGCCATGAGATTATATCCTCGACGCCAAATTTCGCCTCTGTTAGCTCCGTGAGACCGCTGGAGCAACCCGCCTTTGCGAGCGCGCGAGGCCTGCGAGTGCGGGGGTGACATGGGGCGTCGCCGCACTCCACACGGCGCGCACTGGGCAGGCAGACAATCACAACGGCGCCAGCGGACGGCCCTGCCAGGTTCACGGCTCCACTCGCTCGTCGTCGCGGGCGCTGTAAATTGCCTCCAATCCCACCGCCGCCCCAGAGCCCGCATGCCCACACGCCATGTCCGTGGCGGCCATGAGCAAGCAGCACCGCCCGCCGCGTCCCTCAGATTGCCTGCTTACCGAACAGCCTGCAGCACGCACAGGGCAGCCGTGCCATTGCAGCAGCTGTCAGTCTGTCGAGCGTGTGCTTGGCCATGCACCCTGGCCGGAGCAGCAAACGAAGCGAGCTGCTCCCTCGCCCACAACCAACACACCCTCCCTCTCGTGCATGCGAGCCGCCTCCTGCCAAACAGCCTAAACCTGCCTTCGACCCGCGACTGCCATCTCGCGGCTTCGACGCGCTCAGGCGCCGTATCCCGGCCTCGCAGCACTGAGGGCCCGCCGCCATCACCACAGGCGGCAGTGGACCTGCATCACCCTCATCTCCTGATCATTCACCGTGTCCAGCCTCTGCCCCTCTGGCGAATGTATATATTACAGCCAAGCCACCCAACCTGTGTTTCAACCCAAGACTGCCCCCTGATAGGCTGAAAGAGCCTCCCTCCTGCAAGCAATATCTGGTTGCTGCCCAAGTACGATAGCACCGTCTCGCCTGCTCAGAATGCTCGTCCAAGCTGTCCAGAGTACAAAGAGTCTTCTGCGAACCTCCTTACAGTAGCGTCAGCCAGTGGCGTTCTGACCAGGGCTCATCGTCGGATTCCATCATCTTGTAATCTGTGACCTCGGAACAGCGCGTACAGCGGACGACTCGCTCTCTTGCTGGACCACCACGTCCTGCGTGAATCTAGGGGAATACGACATGGCCACGGTAATGTTTGAGGACTTGTCATCTGCGTTCGAGCAACAAAGTACCCTGGATGTCGAAGCTATCATGGTCATAGAAACTTGACCAATAGCACAAGTCTTCCAGAAGGTGGTCGCTCCCGTTTGAGCCCCCAGATCCACTCACATCATAGTGGCTGGAACCGAGTCATGTGCGATATGGACAGGGTTGACCTTTGTCCTCAAGCATGGCCAGGACTATTCCTTACAGTAAGTGGTCAGGCGTCTACGCCTCAGATCTCGCTGCTCTAGCTCTACAGGATAACTACACCGTTCAATCCCCTTTCGAGCATTCCATGATTAGCCGGTGGGTTCCTGGATCACACTCATAGTCGCACTGCGCCATGTCTGATCCGATGTGCTGCAACACTGGTTCGGTCAACGGGAGAAAGTGCTCGTGCCTCCAAGATGGGGGCACAGTCAGCAAGGCTTGCCTGCGAGCAGTTGTGGAATGACTTGCATCGTCATCCCTGACTGTTGCCTATTCGGTCATCATGAAGCGGGAGATTGACATTCAGCCGGTCCATGTCGTGTTGGCAACTCCGCATCCACGGCGACGTTCGTCGTGAGCCGCAAAACGTGACTTCATGGATATGTACTATTCTGGCATACTCATCAGAGGGGTGAAGCAGCAAAGTTGTGTAGTGACCGTAAAGTCCACATAGCAAGTGCCGCCAAACATCCAACGCTACCGACAACACAGTCCCCAAGGTTCGGTATCAGACGTCGGTAGATTTATCTCCTCAGCTTGCGATGTGCGGCACTTGCAAATCTGTTGAGACGCAGAGATGCAGAAGAGGCGGCAATACGACTTTGAAGAAGAAACGCTCAGTCGGGCCGGCTCGATAGGTAATCTGTAGGGAGCTTTGGGATTCATCAAGTTGTCATACAGAGGTTGTGAGATCTTATGTGTAGGAACCGCGTAGAGACTATCAAGTCCGCATATAGGCGTCCCATGAGGTCCTCGATGTCGTGGAAGATTCGCGGTCGTTGTTACCCGGATGCCCTTGTTGTCACACAAACGAGCCTCTGTGTCGTGAGTCCAATCTACTATCGTGTCCTTGAAAAAGGGACCGGGTAGCAGTGGCTAGGTATGCAATCAAAGGCTCCACAGAACGACAATCACTTTGGTGGTCCTCGCGTATCTGCATGATTGCTACTTTCCTTTTGTTTACACCATGACGTCGTTCCTGGCTACCGATCCGCAAACGAGCCAGAACTCATGCAGGGCCCACCGTCGTTGTTGCTCAGAAATGCGGCAAACTGTCTCCGAGCCATAATTTGGTCATAAGCTCTTCTGAAGTCGATATTTGACGTGCTCACGTCAACCACCAGACACGCAGCCGCCAAGGAAACCAATGAAGCCTGAAGCCCTTGACGCTTTCGCAACTGGCACGATGAGACCTTCTGCACTGGAGGCTGCAACAGCGCAGATCCCGAATGGCGACAGTGGATCCGTGAAGGAAGACGTCGCAGCCAACGAGAAGGTGAGTGACTTCGGCGACACGCGTGGCTGACTCACGCTAACGCCTACCAGTTGCAGAGCCATCCGATCACGACCACTACAAACCTCCCTCAATCGTCAGAAACGTCTACATCCTTCGCGGAAAGAACAGACGGCACAGATTCCACCGCGAAACTAGTCGAAGATGTGGTGTACGGCGTGAAGGCGGCTGTTGATGGAGCTCTCGCATGGGCAGAGAAGAAAGTTGATGAGCTGAGCGCAGAGAAAGAGAGTACGGGACCGTACACGTCGCCTGCAACTTGCATGCCCTCAGACTTCGACCCAATCGCAGGCGGAATGCTGCCCGCCATGCAGCCAGAACCAAGCCCGGAGATGAAGGTGGAGCAAGGCCAAAAGAACGACCAGGAGAACGACGGGAATGACAAAAATGGGAAGAATGATGGTACAGCACAGCCTTAAGGAGAATTGATTCCTGGAGGAATGAAGAGGACCTTGACAATATTCCATCTTGCAAACATATGATACCCTGAGAAGCTGAAAGCAGTCCGTATGCAATAGTGCATAGAGAATGGAATTACCATATCAAAACCTCTCGCCGCCACCAATCTTGAGATGTTAAAATGACCAGCATATCAGAGACAAACATTGTTTTGAATAAGGAAAGCTCCTCGAATTAAGACATCTGACAGGTGGAGCGGACCCGCATACCGTCACTAGATGTGGGGAATCACTGTCCCCAAAGCAGTATAAACCTCGGCAGCCATCCCATCATCACGGCCGAGTCGACCACCACACCTCAACGACGACGTAGCCCATTCCTGCTTCAATCGACCCTCACATCATCTCCCTGTACTACACAAGATATCTCAAAGCTCTGAATCGTCTCGTTATGGCTACTACCACTTCCAAGAGCCACCCACTTCTCCTAGCAGCCGCCGTCGCACACGGTGTGCTCGCTTTGGGGCATACGGTACGCTGACAATTATTGTTGATATAGGGTGAACATTAGGGTTTCCTGTCGCGCTTTGTTAACTATGGTGCTCCTCCAGACAAAAGGCCTTGACCAATTCAAGCACCCATCGCTAAACACACTGCCGACGGCTCTCCGTGGCGCCGTGAAGGCCGGATGGTATGAAGGCAGCGCTTTCTTCCTTATCATGGGTATGTCTTCACCTCTCTCGTCCCGTCCCGCCTCATCTCACCTCACCTCACCTCATATCTCATCAACATGCAATAGGTATCCTCAATTACAGGTGGTCCCAGACGGGCATCTATGACATATATGATAAGAGCATTGCGGGTATCCTGGTCAGTCTTTTGTTGGGAGCGGGAGCTGCGTATTTTAAGAGTGGCGACAAGCCAACTGCGACCACGTTGGCTGTCGTGGCCATCATCCAGGGCTTGGGTGTGAGAAACGGTTCGTATTCGAGACTACTATAGTGCCTGAATTGAGTTGATCGAGGAATAGCAATCGCTGCTTAAATAATATCAAGTCGTTTCGCAAGTTTGGTTGTTCTGTGGTTGTGTCTGGTTGTAATCACATATAAAAGATTGTGGACGGGAAATCAAAATGGAAGCAAGTTTGATCTGAACATATGGTTCATCGTGTTGGCTCCCAACGTTCGCTTGCTGCGGAAGAACACTCGTCGTAAGGCTACTTGCTTACAGCACTGACATAAGAGAAAGTGAATCCCGTCATATGCAATCGCTACCTCGGCGACTATTCGTCACCAGAAGGGTTGTGATTTGGCTTCCTTGACAAAAGCCAAATCGTACTAAAACCCAATCCTCAACGCCTCACCAACGCCTCACCTTTGAATGCTTGCTGAAGCCATCGCTCAGTCCCTATTATTCACAAAACAAAACCGTTTCCTGATTCTATTCCTCATAGTTCAGCCCAGGCCATCCACTCATTCTTCAGAGCCCGCAACCTTCTTCTGGATGTCGACCGGAAATTCGCGCTTCTTTCTATTTCCGAGCAGTCTAATCAGACGAGCGATGTAGTATTCCTCTACGCTCTTGCTGTCGTCGTGTTGGTTTTCATCACGAGCCAATTGCTCAAGACTCAAGCAAGTGTTCTCAAGGCGCTCTTCAACATCCTCAGCCCAGTTGCTCTTCTCGGTAACCCCATTTTCGCTCTTGATGCTGTTGTGGCTGTCAAGACTGTCTGTACCCAGAGTCCTGGTAGTAGACGAAGCGTTCTCGGCAGTGGTAGAGGGAAAAGCGAGGTACTCTGCGAGGCGAGGATTCAGCGTGGGCGAGCCTAGAGCGATAGGAACTGAGTCTGCATCTCGAAAGGTGGCAAGGGGAGTAGGTAGAGACATACCGACATGCTCCAACGCATGGCCATCATGACCGCCAATGCTCATCACCTCGGATGTGCAGGAGATGTCGCAACTGTCATCTCCAGCTACAGATGGCTCAGCAGAACGGTGGCCCGGAGCTTGGTCGGTTTCGTTCTGAGACACCTTGCGGCCGCCCATCTTCAGTTGAGCGAGCCTATCGCCAATGATGCTAATGCCTCGACCGCGACCCTGATAGCGATAGATGATAGACGGGGCAGGGGATTGCACCTCGGGAGTGTTGATGGGCGGCGATGGGTATATGGGATCCTCAGCCGAATCATTGAGGACATCCTGCATAGGACCGAGAATTCTTGCGACGGCCTCGAAGTCCATTTGCGGTGCAGAACCGATACTAGCTGGAGTTGGGTTGGGCACAGTGATTGCGCCAGATGCTGAGTATGGGGAGCCGACAGAAGCAACTTGCGCCATGGTGACAGTGGAGTCGCGGGTTGAGGTTGACATGAGGGAGGTGGAAAGGTAAGCAGCTGTTATAAGGCAAGGGAGGTTGGTTGTGCGCTTTGTCGTGTATATGCGCTGCTCGTTGGGTGGTTGAAGCAGCGGGGTGCAGGGTGAGGTGTGGGGGAAGCAGGCGCGAGGTGGACGAGGAGCAACAGTGCGCGCGCCTGCCTGGACTTTATGGAGCGAGGAAACAACGACAGGCGGCGACCAAGGTGAAATTCTGTGCGCTAGCGAGGAAACAAACTCAAGCTGCACGTGTGCGTACAGAGTGCGCGATCAAGCACTCCCGCCGAGGCCGGAACAAATCTTCACTGTCTCTGTCGTGTTAGGAATTCACCTCAGACTGCAGCATTGCAGAATTCAAACGAACCCGACCCGATGGAATAGCTTAGATTCGACTGTCTGCCTGGTACGTTCAACCGCAAGTAGCCCAGCCAAACTTCCCTTCCCAACCACGCGGGAGGAAGCCGGGGTGAACAGTGAAGATCCCCAAGGGCCAACAAGAACAAGCCCCAACTTTTAGCGTTTCTTCTGCGCCTGTTGTGTCGCGCTCTTTCTATCGCCTTGCTTCCTAAAGTGCTTGCCCGCGATTCATCGAAGATGGAGCGCGCTGCCGACCGACCTCGAAGTCCCCCGACGGTGTTCGAAAGACGGAAGTGCTTGAAGGTAGATCATGAAGCGCAATTCCTGAAGTGACCGTCACATGTCCATCAGAACCGCTCATCACCGTGGGTGCAGATTGATCTCCGTTCTGCGTACTTCCCTTGTGTTCTCGCTTGGTGTTGACCCATGGTATGAGGTTGAAGTATGCACCACACATGAAGATACCGAGCCACAACACCAGCTCGGTGCCATAAATAACCATACCCAAGATATCGAGTTTGGGTTGAAATACGACGGACACGAGCGAAAATACATCCCCTAGAGCATCAATGCCGACGAAGATGAACGAGATGCCACGAACTGTCCGGTATAAGTAGACATCGACGTAATGCCTGAGAACACCGGCAGCGAGCAATGCTGCGGAAGCTACGGCCATAAGAATACTCGGCCAATGCAAATCTCTTTGTCTAGCATGCCCAACACCAATGATAAGGCCGGTTTGAACACCACCCATGAGGCATGCAACTGGTACCACTACAGCAAGGGAGCGAAGAACCGACCAATTCTATAGTTAATCGTCAATTACAACAGTTATGTTCGAGCTCGAACAAAAGCCCACCTTTTCATAATAGTAGCATTGAATCCAGGTTGCAAGACTCAAGAAAGTCAGGATTTGAGGCTGGATTCTCAACGCAATGTTGAACTCTTCCACAATATTATAGACGCCCAGAGGAACACCAGCCCACGCCCATAGCATCATCATTGTCGGTTGCAGACCAGTGGCATTGTGCCGACGGTAGTTTATGACAATTTGCGGGATCAGCTTCAGGAGCATCGTCAGCATCTCCCCGGAATAGTTTCGGCTTCACATCTCGATTAGTCCTCACCTGGATAGACCAGCAAACCTACAATACGTTAGCAGTTGAAAGATCCTTGTCGTATCAGCTGGCATACCGCACCCATGGTGCCGAGCACATTTGCAGCGGCTGGGACGTCCATGGCCCAATTTCTATCAGGGGTCAAGCTTTTCCTTCCAGACACGATCTACTATGTCGGGCATTGGAACTTATAACACTCCTTAGCCAAGACGAATCTCAGAGCAAGAAAGGGTATCTGAAGTTGCGATAGCGGCCCCCGATTACATAACCATGTCGGGAGAGACACGCGAGAACATGGATAGCCCTGCTTGATCTCTGAGGCTCCGAGGTTCCTGCATACCTAGACGAGCACGGACGATTCGTCCGCCGGTCGCGCTTTGAAATCATCCGCCTCGACCTGGCACTTTCAAGATGCACATCAGATCATACCCACACTCGAGCAAGTCTTGAGCAGGCAGGATGGCGCCAGTACCAGTAGAAGCACCGGAGAAACAGGATAGTGGGACGCCTGTCCCGGTGCAGAAGAAACTCTCCAATGGCATCATCCTTGGTCCAGATGGCAAGCCGTGAGTACGATCTTCACATCTTATCTACGCTACAGGCCCTTTCTCACACCTCCCCAGCTGCCGCACCTGCAACGATGTAGCCTCCCTCTTCGCCTTCTCGGGCAAAAAGAAACCGACCGCCGTCGCAGCAGCCCCAACCACAACGCCCGCCCTCCCCACCGACTGCCCTCCAGATGTCGAAGCCCTCGGCCGTTCCTCCTGGACACTCCTACACTCTATCACCGCGACATACCCTGTCAACCCTACGCCCGCGCTGCAATCCGAAACCTCGTCCTTTCTCTCAACCTTCGGCAAGCTGTACCCGTGCTGGGTCTGCGCCGAGGACTTCCAGTCATGGATGGCGCAGAACACTCCGCGCGTAAGCTCCCGAAGCGAATTTGGCACCTGGATGTGCGAGGCGCACAATGCGGTCAATACCAAGTTAGGGAAGAAGACGTTTGATTGTGCGCGATGGGAGGAGCGGTGGCGGACAGGGTGGAAGGATGGGAGATGTGATATTTGAGAGGGAGCACGAATTATCAGCGGGGAGTAGACTGGTGTGCGCCAGAGTTGTATAATAGGATTGTATATGAAAAGACGAGGTTATGAGATGATTTGTATGCATAGCGAGGACACCACTCTGTACGGTTTGGGCATGAGTAGAGTATGAGCATTGGGTGGAGTTTAGGCAAGATCTTCAACTCAAACTATCCACATTATTGAAATCACACATTCCACATGCATGCTACTCAATCATTGTCGACCCCAGTGACCCTTCCATGCAACCGTTGGGTCGAGATATTCGGTACCAGAAAACCCTCGATGATTCTATGTCCCAGTCCTTCGGTATCAGCACATGATAATGAGATAATCTCAACCGACTCTTTATAACTGACCCCTAGCACATCGTATAGTCGCTCAATCCATCACTCAATTATTTTCTCCGCAGACATCCAACGCAATGACAACTCTAAACCGCAATGTCTTCTCCTTGAGCGACGACCACAACGCCCAATACACCACAACCTCGACGAACCCGCTACCCAGTCCCACGGAAAGCAGCCAGGAAAATGCGCCCCCGCAGTTCACAAGTAAAACCATCTCACGCATGGACCGCGATTCCGCCATCGCTCTAGCCATCATCCTCGCCATGACTCTGGCAGCAATAGTGTACTACCTGCATAGCTGCATCAAATCCAACAAACAACTCGATCTCGAACGGCAGAAATCTCAAGACCGGCGATGGAGTTCAGTTTCTGCTGGCTGCGAAACAAAGGCGTGGCCTCAACACGGCAGTGAGCATAGCTACCGAGACGTGAAATTCAGAAACGACAGCATCTTTGATACGAAGACAAGGAGACACAAGAGCAGCACTTCCAATGGCTATAATCAAACAAATTATAGCGACAGACGCAACTCCTGGCTTCGTCCAAATTCATCACTATCTCCTACCTCCAAACGAGACGAGCATTTATGGGGCCCGCGAGACACGAGTGCGTCGACCATCGTGCCACACAGTCTGGAGGAGTGTCCGTTCCATGGACATCTTGGAGCGCCATCACTTACCCATCGCGGCCTTGAGGAGATTGAACACGATCCGTTGTTCTTTCCCCAACGGCGGCGCTCCTCCAACTCAATCTCACAGGCGCAATACGATAGGCGTTGGTGGACTGAGGTGGCTCGTCGTGGCTCAACATCTGCTGCCTCGCGGCGTCTATCTGTACTCGAACCAATTTTGGAGCCGGGGGTAAGTTACCACTCGTTCCCGGCACGTGGAAACTCGACCAACCGAAGAGTTTCACGTCGGGTGTATGACTGGACACGTCCAACCGTTACGCCACCATTGCCCAGCGACAAAAGTAATCAAAGCGATAGACGACACGATCGTGACGAAAGACGTAAATCCAGGGTAGAAGAAGGAAAGGCGGACCAGTCCACGAAATGATAGGTCGGCAGCAGTGAGGAAAGCCACTGCTGAGAGGTGCATGTGGTAGACTAAATAATGATCGTTTCAGCAATGGCTGCGAGACCATGTAGCTACACTCCAGGGTTGTTCATCAGGTTAGTCAACGTATTTAAGGAGAGAAATTATTCACGATGCGGCAAGATTCGCCGTCAATGACACGATGCATTTATGCCTATTCTTATTCGTTCGCTGACTTGAAGGGAAATCTTTGTCGAGTTAAAGAGAATTCCTGTTTACACAATTACGCTGTGTCGTGCAAACATCGTCTCTTGAGAAGATTTCACACCCTAACAGATGAAAAATCTCCTTGCACATGGTGAATGAGACCAGACCAGCTAGCTAAGCGACAAATTCTGGAATTCGATTCGGACGTGGTATCTTGGGTGGTTGTCGCACATGTAAGCATTATTGGAGCATTTAGCGCATGATCTCCTGGTAGATAAGAACTGTGGCGTATTAGCTCTGGCTCGCAACAATCTAATCAGAAGACTTACGCTTCAGTTGCTCCTTGGTCAAGTTATCCTTGTTCTTGTCAAAATCAAAGAACTCCTCTGGGATCGGATCAGCGGTCGGCTCATCATCTGGGTCGTGGTACGGCTCCAGGTATGGGTGCTTCAGCGCGTCTTCGACTGTGATACGCTTGACTGGGTTGAAGGCCAGTAATCGCTCAAGCAGATCTAGTGCCAAGTCGTTGGTCTTGGGGAACATAGCCTTCCACGGAATCTTCTTCTTGAAGGGTAGAGAGCGGATGTATTCGCGAGCACGACGAGACTTGATGCCGTAGTAGTCCTCCATGGTTGGGGTTCCGAGCACATCGAGGATCAAGGTAAGTTGGTGGTGATCTGTACAGCGCGTTAGTCTTTGATGGTTTCTTGGGGGTTGCAAAACGTACAGTCTTTTCCTGGAAATAGAGGCTTTCCGCTCAACATCTCGGCGAGAATGCAGCCAACACTCCACACATCAATCGCCTTGGTGTACTCCTTGAACGTGAGCATAATCTCGGGTGCACGGTACCATCGCGTAGCGACATATTCGGTCATGAAACCTGAATTGTCTTCGGTGGAAGCAGCCGAACGTGCGAGACCAAAATCGCAAACTTTCAGATCGCAGTTGGCATTGAGGAGCAGATTCGAAGGCTTCAGATCACGATGGAGGACATTGGCCGAGTGCATTGCCTTGAGAGCGCGCAGCGTCTGGTAAATGAAGTATTGGCAATGGTCGTCTGAGAGCTCTTGGGTGCGAATGACGCGGTGCATGTCCGTCTCCATAAGTTCCTAGACATATGTTAGCAGGCTTGCCTGCAATTTGCTCGGCATTTTGCGCACCTGAATGAGGTAGACCTCAGTGAATGTCTCGTAGTTTCGAGGCTTCTGGATATCCAGGATTGAGATGATGTTCTCGTGGTTGAAGTACCGAAGTAGCTTCATCTCTCGCAAGGTTCGCAGACAGAACATGGAGTGGTCGAAGGGCGTGATCTTCTTGATGGCGACTTTCTGCCCTGACGGCTTGTGGAGTGCGGAGCTGGTGTCGAGTTAGAAGCGGCTCTGGTAGGGACGGCGAGAGCTTGCGGCGACTTACCAGACCACACCGTATGCGCCCTCTCCGACGACATCTTGAATATCGTATTGCTCCGAAACGTTGAAGGAAATCTTCCTAGAGCTCCCGCTGCCGGCAGGCGGCATGTTGGCGGTTGTTGTGGTGTGTCTTGCGCTGGTGCGCGCGGAGGGGGTCGAAGAGAGCGGTGGCGCTCAGCCGTCGAAGTGAATTGAGCGTGGAGTGAGTGGTGTGCAGGAGAGAGGCGCGACGGTGGCAAAGAAGCCTGTGAGCAAAGTCTGTCAGTCCAGGGTGGTGGAGGGAAGAAGAGCAGGCATGGCCGGCAGGGCAGGAGAGCATGTCTTGGGTGTTTCCAGCCGGCCGAGCCAGCCATGGTGAAACAAGCTGGTGTCAAGACACTGCGCTGCGGCCCACGTGCTCTCTGAGACGAGACGAGCACAGTGCTCAGGCCGGGCCATGATGCAGACGGCCAGGCAGAGCCGCAAAGCATTGCGCAGAGCCTCTGTCTCTACGCGCAGCCGCAACCGCAGCCTGTGCGCGAGGGGAAAGGGGAACGTACCGAGCGGGTGGACCAGGGAACGGCAGTCGCGCTCGACAATTGGAGGGGCGGCTTCCTCTGGCGGACGGGCGCTGGCGTGAGGTTTGCACGGGGAGGGCAGGAGCAGCGCAGCACCAGAGCAGGAGCAGATCAGGAGCGGTGACAGCGGAGGGGGTGAGATGCAGCTCAGGGCGGGGCAGCGTCGCGCAGGGTCCCAGGCGAGAAGGAGCTGCCAAGTCAGCCTCGATGGCGAAGGTCTGCACGAAACGGCAGCAGAAAGGCAGGACTGCGCACTGGTGGGAGGGACGACGGGCACTGCAGAGCGTGTCCGGGCGAAGAGCGCTACAGGCTTGAGGTGAGGGTCCAGTCAGGTCCAGGCCGGCTCAGGCTTGCGGCGCGAGGGTGCGAGGTGGGATGGCGGGGCAAGCTGAGCGAAAGGGAGCGAGGGCACACCCGGATCCAGGCACAGCACAGCGCGGCAGCAGCAAATATCTAGTCGCAGCACCGCAGAGTCGCAGTTCAGAGCGCAGAACTTCAAGATAACCCTCCTGGCGCTGATGCCCGCCCGCTGATATAGATCGCAGCAGGTTGCAGCGGCCGCGCAAGAGTCGTTGGCTAGCCGCCGGCCCTCTGCTCTAGCTTGGAGGAGGCAACCCTGGAAACACGCCTGGACGGCTGCCATTGGCAGGCCGCCCCAAGTCACACCTGTGATTTCTGCTATATGCAAGAGAGTCATCTCAAACTTCCAGAAGTGTTTGGCTAGCCCCGAGTATCAGTCTGATAGGCTTTTGCTTCTCCCGCATTTATCCATTATCACCTCACTGCTAAGGCCCTCTCCACCGCCCCCAAGCTGCCCTCTGAAACTGCTCCACTGCAGGCGAGGTTCCACCTCTGCAACGGCTATACTTAGCTCGCGCACATATAGCCCTCTAGCCCACTGGATGGGCGGATACTCCCTCTCCCGAACTAATTGGTTCCTTGTCCATGCGCCGTCCCCATAAAGGCCTTTGCCTGCACTGTGCCTGTGCCTTCGACCGTCACCTACGACTTGATCACAATGCCGCACGCTGCTGTGTTGCGCGGTCTGCCTCTTGCATACACGCCCCTTCCGCCATGACGTTTACTCCCCTATGATTAAACGTGGCGGCCATGCTCTTGTCACGCAATGATTGGCACAGGCTCGGCTCCCTTTCCATTTCCACGGTACTGTTCTCCACTGACCCCATGTCGTAGTTCTCAGCTCCACTCGTTCAACGAATGAGAACCCTCGAGTGATAGAAACACAGCCTATGCGTTCCTCACTGGTCAGGATTTTTGGAAACATCGTTGTAGTTTCTGGTGACTCCAAACGTTCTATGGAATAATTCTCAAAAGTCTATAACTGTAAGCGTTACGGACGCAGATGTTCGCTACTCACTTTGTAAAAGCAACCCAAGAGACATGTCCAAGACTTCCGTGCCTTAAGGGAAGGATGCGCTCAAGTTCTACTAAGCTTGAAACAAAACAAAATAAACGCCGAGGACTGGAGGAAGACACTCATCTGTCTTTTCTTGATTTCATTCTCAAATTCGATCCAGCCAAGTCACTTATCTAGGCTGTCTGACCCTACCTTCGCCAACAATTTTGAACGTACTTTGGCAAGGTTCTTACTCACGACACTATCTATTATTGATCGACGGTAAACTGTCAAAAAATCGTATGATATATAACATGGAAGCATCTGAGGGTTGACGCGTCACAACTTCCAAGTTTGTCGGATGTCCTTACATTCACTGCGTAAGATCTCACTGCATGCAATGCTTTCGCCTCGTCACAGGTGGGGCAAATCAGTTTCTGGTAGTATTGATTTGCAAATTGCTGGAACTCCCTTGCCTGAATTATCTTACATATCCAAATCATAAAAGTCGTTACCCTTACACCGTCCAACTCCTGGCTACCTTCCCACCTATGCACTGGTCCTCTCCATACCATCAACTACTATCGTCACCCAATCTCTCCATGTCTCACGACGGCTTCTTCGACAAGAAAGGTAGTCATGCAGATATCAGTGTTCCCATCGGGGGATATTCTTGTCCTTCTCTCTCGACTCGCGGTCCGCATTGACACCACTGCTCCGAGGGAACATTGCTCATGACGCCGGGAATGTGTTTTCCGCAGCCCCACCAAGTGGTCTTGTCTATTTTCTCGACGTCAATATCGACGTTCGGTCTGATGATGGCACTCAAGAGCACTTACGGCACGAATCGCAGGCGGCCTTTTTGCACATTGTGTAGTTTGATGATAGAAAGGGTTGTGTATGAGGCAGCAGCTTTCGAGTTACAAGGGGGGTGTGTATATGTTGTATAGATTTGTTCAATGAACTTCAATAGAATGATGGCGTATAGAACAGGAAGCGTCGGTCGAAAAATTGACTGTGTTTGTGAAGATGATATCAAGAGTTTATTTCCGGCTTCAACCCGCAACATGCACAACTATATATCCTGCTCCTACTTTCGAAAACCTTCAAAAAAACATACGTTGCCCCCAAGGCCTCTACCTCCCCGACCGCGTCTCCCACTCTCACTTCGCCGAACGTATAGTCGCCGACAACCCCACGCACCAATCACAACGGCTCCTGCCTCGCCGCTTCTTCGCGCACTTGCCCTCTAGTCCCGTCTCGCCCTGCATTCTCTCCTCTTGGCTACGGGAATGGCGTGTGTTATACCCTATAGTCCGGGTCGATTTGTCCAAGTGCTGGGTCCGCGTGCGTGTTTCTCGGGATCGAGTGTGGTGAAGGAAGGATCTGAGTGGTTGGCATGGCTGCGGCACTTAGGCAAGTGGGTTACAGAGTGAGGGCTTGTTTCGGTGCATTATTAGGTTGTGATGCGATGGCGTGCATGGAACTACGCCTTTGCTCGTGCACGCGGCTCCTCGAGGATTTGAAATCCCATAATGCCTCAAACAGGGCAAAAGTAACATTGGTTTTGGGCACGCCCCACACCATTCTGCTACTTCCGTGAAACCTCTACTCGAGATGAATGAATTGTAGCGATGTAATAAAGAATCGTTGAACACCCTTTCCCCCCTGAACTAAAACAGCCAGAACAAGGTCCAAAGACGCCTGAATCTACTGCTAGTCCATCTAGTTGATTCTTCTAAATGCTAAGTTGGCTGGCCTTGACTCACGACTCAGAGCCTCCAGTTATACACTAACAGAACTATTAATGCATGCTAAAACGCCTCCGCTAGAGTATGCTGTCCTGACCAAGATCGTCCTCGGGCTGCAGATTGCAGACCAGCTCGCCGACCTAATCCACGGAATTGCCGAACCCCGCGACAATTTAAGAGGAAGTATACCATTAATCAAAAGTAATCTTGGTCGCTTGTTTCATGTTATCGACGTCTTTGTAGAAAGCACCATATGCATCGTGACCCTTCTTTTTCACCGTGGTGCCGAACTTCATAAGATCTTCGGGAACTGGCTGATTCGCGGCTTTGAGGACATTGATCAACCTGTTTATGTTATCAGTGCTGATTCACGTTTGAAGAGAAAGGATACTCACGCTCCAGAAAGTCCTTTATCGTGCTCCGTGAAAAGTGTAATGGCGAGGCCGTCCTTACCTGCACGGCCAGTTCTGCCAATCCTGTGAACGTAATCCTCGGCTGTCAAAGGGAATGTGACATTGATGACCACTTTGACCGCGGGGATATCCAACCCTCGTGCAGCCACGTCAGTAGCCACAAGAAGTGGGACTTGTCCGTCTTTGAAGGCAGCCAGCGAAGCACTTCGCTTGTCTTGGCTCAAGTCGCCATGAATGCCACCAACACGGAATCCCTTCATACGGATAAAGTTCTCGATCCGTACGGCCTCCTTCTTATACAAGCAGAAGACTAATATGCGATCGTCCTTGTTCTTGCCTGATTGGTACTGCTTGAGAAGCTGGAGGAGGCGCTGCTCTTTCGCGCGGGGGTCCACAACTTCAACTTCCTGCTTGATGCGTACATTGGCACGCAGCTCGCCAGAAACATTATCACCGATTGTGACTTTTACTGGCGAAACCATGAAGGTGGACGCGAGATCACGAACCGAAGGTGGCCAAGTAGCTGTGAACATCAGCGTCTGGCGCTTCTTAGGCGTCTGCGAGATGATCTGCCTAATCGCCTCTTCGAATCCTTTATCGAGCATCCGGTCAGCTTCGTCGAGAACTACGTACTCGGCTTTGCTGAGATCTGCAGAGCCATCTCCAATGAGGTCGTTTAAACGACCTGGTGTAGCGACCACAATGTGAGCCTTGCGACATTGAGCTACTTGTGGGTCTTTCGGGACGCCACCGTACACGCAGACTACATTTAGGCCCGCAGGAGTAGCCAATGCGACCAACTGATCGTAGATCTGCACGGCTAATTCGCGAGTAGGAGAAACAATGACCGCCTTGATGCCCTTTCGCTTTTCTTTTGGCATTGCCAAAATAGATCGCACGCAAGGCACTCCGAAAGCGAGCGTTTTGCCAGATCCGGTCTCAGCTACACCGACCATATCCCGTCCTGAGAGAAGGAAAGGCCAGGTAGCCGCTTGAATAGGCGTAGGTGCGCTGAATTTAGCGAATGGCGCCCGCTGAGCTTCATCGGTGACGGGCAGGTATTTGAAGTTTACAATTGGGCGCAGCTGGCGAGCGGCAGGTTTGGGGTCATCGATAGTCATGACATTCTTGGTAAGGAAGGCATTGATCTCTGCCTGTGGAAGCTTTGCCAGCTCTTTGTTTTCCTGATACTCTCCTGACTCTGCCATTGGCTCAGGGCTTGTTGCGGAAGATTCGACGCGTGAGACGACTGCGGACGTGGGGACTGATGTGGGTTTGGACGACGGCGCTGTGGAAGGTTCGCTCCGCGCGAGTTCCTTCAATCGCTTCTTCTCTGCCTTGCGGGCCGCCTTCTTTGCAGCTTTGGCAGCCTCACCAGCATCGACTACAGCGTCGCTCGACTCATCAGCATCTGCAGCGACTGTCGACTTCTTCGCATCTTTGGCCTCCTTCTTGGCCTTCTTTGCCGCCTTTCGCTCGGCTTTGGACAGCTTTTCTTCCTCGGACGTCTCGACTATGGCGTGACCATTGGTGTGGCCATTTGTCTCGGTCGCATCGATCGCGGCCGACTTCTTGGATTTCTCGCCTTTGTCTTTCTTGCTCTTTTTCCTCGAAAGTTCCGGCTTCACAGTCGCATCGTCCTCGGTGAAGACGTCGGATATGGGTCGTTTCGCCATGTTGTTGGTGTTGCGGGTTGGAGCAAAAGTGCCAACAGCGAGCAAAGGATGAAATTTCAACTTTTTCCTGGCGCCCTGCAGCAGGGCTATCGATAAGATTACCGCTTAGCTGCAAGTGGCTAGAGCTTTCTGCAAGCCCTGGGAGCGTGCACGCGCCGCCTGTAGCTCTTCGTTGTAGCACCAATCACACTCTCGCCAGCCTCTCACTCCTACGAGATGAGCAGGGCCCGTCGACAAATTCTCTGTTCAAATCCTTGAACAACAATGGCGGACGTGACGGAAGTGCGCTGCTGGCCATCGTGCGTCGATGCAGTCGACTGGTCTCAAGATAATATCATTGCGCTGGCCTCTGATGAGCAAGTGGAACTATTGGTTCGTGATCCGTCGCCATGGACCTGCATGTGAGCTAATCTTGAAATCAGTTCCCCAATACTATTTCCTTCGATAGATTCCAACAGAGTGCACAATGGGAACATGTTTCTCTCAAGGCGCATCTGTTTTCAACCGACGAGCTGCCGATCAAGAATCCTGCAGCATTGTCAAACTTCTCGATTGGCGAAGAGATCTCCAACAGTGTGCCTACCGCCCTAGCTTGGTCGCCACCTGGACTTGCAAAGCATCGCCGGTGCGCGCTTGCCGTACTAACCTCGAATCTTGTGCTTTCAATTTGGTCAGCACATGGGAAACCGCAAGCAGCATCGCGTTGGACCCGGGACCTTGTCATCAACACAGCATTGGCCGATTACTTCCTCAACCAAGTGACAGATGATGGGTTGAGCTATCTCACATCACAAGAAGAGCGCATTCGATCAAGATCACGTATCCGATCTTTTGCTTGGGCACCAGCTTTACCGGACCGAATCACAAATGCTACCGTCGGCACACGACTTTCGTACGGCCAGAGCTTCATTATAGTGTCCACTGATGACAACCAAGTCGCCTTCGTCGTCGTCGAGTCTCCCACCTCCACGCTAGATGTCGCCCGACCTTGGACCGCAAAGGTACTGGCTCATTTTTCAGTGGCTCCGCAAGATCCAATCGCGGAGCCACTTACATTCGAAGACATGATGAGGCAGCAACGGCATATCTCACACGTTGCCTGGAGCCCTTGGCTTGTTCAGGATGACGGATTTTGTTCCATTGTCGTCTATGCAACAAATGAAGATGTACGAGCTAGAATTGTGACTTTCAACTCCGAAGGCATTCGCTTCGGCAGTGAAGTTTCATATGGAGACATCAAGCTGAGACATAATGGGCCGATCAAGTGGTGTCCGAGTGCTTGCGATGCCGAAGATTTCCAACTCGCGCTGTTCAGCCATTCGGGTCTTTTCTGCTTGACGGTTTCCGGGCGAGATGCATCTATTATTGGGCAAACCACTCATACCCTTGACGATCGTTGGGATATAATATCAGGCGCTGCCTGGGAAGTCAATGAGGGCTCTGATGCACGTCTTCATTTCAGCTCGTTGGCTTCGACTCTTGAAAATCGTACTGCCCTTCTGGAAGTATCCTCTATGGGACTTATGAGACTGAAATCCCCAAACTGGAGAGATCAGATTGAAAACCAAATGGTACTTTTCAGCGTCAAAAATGAACTGAAAGGCAATGTTCAAGCAAAAGTTTGGGGCCTGACGTTGTCTCCATGTGGCGATTTCATGGTTGCTTGCAGCAGCTTACACCCGTCCGATATGATTGAATATGGCCCGCCATCGGATCGACGTTCAACCGTTGCCATCAGTACACTACAACCATACAGTCAACTCCACAACTCTTTCCCGTTCAAACATATGAGCGCAGAAGGCGTTATGTTTACCGTGAAAAGACTAGCTGAAAACACGGTGGAAGATGAAAAGAAGATGCCTGAATTTGTCAAAGAAATGGTCAACAATCTTACACAGACATTCAAATCACCAGGGTACTCAAGAAAATACGATGTTACGGTGGACCCATCGGACGCAAAATATGTTGAAGCACTTCTTGAAAGATTGAAGAGGACAGCCGTTCTCAATCAAAACACTCTAAACAACCGCTACACGATTCTTGTTTCTCAAGCGTGCGCCACTTCCGATTCAGTTGATGTTTGCAGGACGCTTATCGGTTATCGTCTTGCTTTGTCCGTTCAAAATCTCCCAGCGTCTCTATCAGAGACTTCATTCAGCGCCGAGGTTCTTACCCAGCATCGGTGTCTGGCTTCCTTAATCAAGCGCCTTACCGACCCAGGGACGGTCACAGTGGATTCGTCAAAGAAGAAATCATCGACGAGTACAATGGGGATCTCAATGACCGGAAGCAATGTCGAGTCGAATCAAAGCACAAGTCACAACCAGCCTGCAGGAAACGTTCAAACCACAGGTGAGCCACCTCGTGCAGGCCAGAAGCAGATTCCAGCAGAGACTGCGGGACTGGATGCAAGTTCAGGTTCTGACCAAGCAGGCGACAAACAACCGGCGGAGAAGCCGAAAGTGTCCGTAGAGGTGTCAGATATATGTGACTTTTGTTCAGCCCCAATACCCTTTCAGGACTTGACAGAGGCCCGCTGCTTGAACGGGCACCGTTCCCCAAGGTGTGGGCTGAGCTTCATAGCCATACAAGCACCAGGTATTACCAAATACTGCGGTATTTGCGATACGCCATTTTTGAGCGACGAGTTTGTAGCTCTTCAGGAGAAAGACGAAGAACAGGAAGGAGTGGAGACTACTACGGATCAATCCGCAGATAGTCTACAAGAACCTTCGGGAGTATCAGGTTCGACCCAGGACGACATCAGCCCGGGCAGTACGGCTGGAGCTGTGATGACTGGGGTGAAAAAGGCAGAGTCGCCAGTCACTTTGGCAAGGATCCTCTTTCAAGCTTGCGACATGTGCATATACTGCGGAGGCAAATTCGTCAGTTGAATGGACTAATGTTCGGCAACAAACTAACAATCATCTAGCATGATTTTACAAGCAGTCATGAGAGATAGTTATCCGAGTAAAACCGAGACTCGGCTAACTGTGGAGGACTCGACTGCTGGCCCCCACGGAGGACTGATGATATGGAGCCGTCGTTAATGCAGCTCCAGAGCTTGTTTTCTTCACACGGCTGATACTGAGCCATCGAGTATAGGTTTCCATCTTCAACGAGCATTCCCCTTGAAGAAAGCCTCGATTCGTAGAGAATGATAGGATGAAGCCAATTGACGTGAATATTCAAAGCGCGAGTATTGGCATAATTGTGTGAAAGCGAAGCCACCCTTGAACAGATCATTGTGTGACCATCTACTACCACATTCCACCCCAGTCAGCATGTGTGCTTCGAGCCATACTGGTGGTACATGTACATCGATTGCGCTCAGCCTTGTGTATAGACAAGGGAAGCTTGACTCAACAGAGGCCGTCGATGCAGCTAACCTGATACACTTACCGGCAACCCTTTGCTTCCGGTGAGCAAGGAGGTCCACGGGGAAAGCATGCAATGAAAATGATTTTAGGAAGCGGGAAGGATTATCTAACATTCGAGTACCGGAAGTTCAACCTGGAGAATGTCTAGGTGCAACGTCGGACAGCAAGAAAAGTTTGCTTCAACAACATGGATTGGCCCAATGAAGGTGTCTGGTTTCATTGCTGTCATGCGGGCCAGAGAGTAAAAGGGCGTCATTTACACTGGAGGCGATGAGTTGGCTTGCAAGGAATTCCCAGCCAGCTTTGGGCCGCTGAAACATCGAGGCCGGCGGGGATGCAGCGCTAAAGGCGAAGGGCGAAGGTCTCAGGGCGTAGCAAAGTTTCTGTAGGCCTGTGACAAAGAGCAGGGAAATAGTGTAGTCAGAAGGTGGTAGGCAGCAAGAAGGTAGTTCGTACACAGCAGACTCAGCAGCATGAGCCATAGTGTCAGCCGCGGAACGCCACGAGTGGGCGCATGTCCTCGTTCACTCACCGTATGCGGGGCTATGCTGGGAGACGCGAGGTGCAGGCCAGGCGACACCCGATGACCACTTGGGCCCCAACAAGAGGGGTCGATGGGCTTGGGTGCGCTGGAGCAGTGGTTCGCAGGCGCGGGCATGCCCAGTGTTGCGGCGGCGGCTGCTTCGGGCAGGGCTGGCGGCAGCGCGGTGAGTGTACCGTGGTTACGTTCAGGCGGCCCAGAGGCAGACAGCTTCACACTGCGGCGTGGGAGCAGCACGAGGTATTTAGGCATGGCGAGCTCGGTGTCGTCGGGAGCGGAGTGTGTATCCTCAGTGACAGCTGTCTCCTGGCCAGTCGGGGTGACTGTGACTGTGTGAGCGCGAGTGCCAGTGTCTTCTGTTGACGTCATCTGGAGGAAGTCGCAGCCCTGGACTTCAAACTGGGCAGTCGCGGGTCCTGGTCGTCGCTGCACTTGGCCCCATCTCCCCTCTTCTTTCTCGCAATC
The DNA here is from genome assembly GCA_001644535.1 of Pyrenochaeta sp. DS3sAY3a. NCBI lineage: Eukaryota > Fungi > Ascomycota > Dothideomycetes > Pleosporales > Cucurbitariaceae > Pyrenochaeta > Pyrenochaeta sp. DS3sAY3a. The sequence continues at coordinate 1,640,665 of KV441642.1, read as the reverse complement.
GCACCTGCCGTCTGCCGCCTGCCTCCTTCTCCTTCTCCGTCGTCTCTTATCGCACCCCCTCAGGCGCTGCATTCGTCGCTGCCGCCCTCTGCCCACCCCGCGCATCCTCATCTTCTGCGACACCGTTGATCTCCTCTGGCGCCAATCCCGCGCCTGCGATCGGCAACCCACTGCGGGTTCCCGCGCCCCTCCGCCATCCACGGTCCGCACCCAAATATCCCCCTCCGTCCCTAGCCCCTACCTTCTTGCGCCCTCTACCGGCGCTGCATCATCGCCCACCATGTCCGTCGTTTACAAGAGAAGCGAGCGCGAGCGCGAGTGGGACACGACCTCCCAACGCACCGGGAGTGGCGGCCCTGCCAGCTACACCACTGTGCGGCGCTACAAGATCCCCAACCACAGCCTCGAGGAAGACACGTACGAATCCGAGATGCGCCTTGTCCACCGCGGCCGCAACGACTTCGAAGAGCGCCGCTCCACCAAGGACTACACGATAGAGCGCAACGACGAAACCGTCCGTGACGTGCGCGAGTACCGCTACGTCGACCGCTCGCCCTCTCCCCGCGGTCGGGACGTGCACGAATATCGCATCGAGCGCACCATCGAGCGTTCGCCATCTCCAGAGACTGTGCGAGAAATCCGCATCTCACGGGACTACGAGCGCGAGCACGAGATACCCCGCCAACACCAACACCCTTTCGAGCTCGAGAAATACTCGCGGTCCACCGAGTACTTCCGCCCTGAGCAGCAGCAACAACAGCCCATTATTATTCACAACGAAGCGCCTCAACCCATCATTTTCCGTGAGGAAGCTCCACAGCCCATCATCATCCGAGAGCGAGAACCAGCGTACGAGCTCATCGAGCGTGCCGAAGTCAAGGAAGAAAGACAGGTGGCTCGCCCACGTCACGATGAGGACTACTACTACGAGCGCAGGGTCAAGGAAGTCGACCGAGGCGGCCATCGCGAATCGCGTTACGCAGATGAGCGGGAGTATGGCCGTGATCGCTATGGGGACAGGAACTACTATAGCGACGATGATGTTGTCTACGTCCACAAGGAAAAGGACACCTGGGGTAGCGAAACTCACGTCAAGCGAGATGTTGCCGCTGGCGCTCTTGCGGGAGTGGCTGCGGGACAGATTGTCAGACATCACAGAAAGAGAAAGGGTGAAGCACCCGGGGGCAATATTGGAAATGCTCTTGGCTATGGAGCGCTAGGTGCCGTGAGCGCTGTAGCTCTCGACAAGTTCAACAACCGCGATCGATCTCGATCTTTGTCTTCTGATCGAGGCCGGGGAAGGCGACACAGGTCGCGTTCGCGCCATCGCAGCAAGTCGAGGGTCAAGGAAATCGGCACTCTTGCTGCTATTGCCGGCGTAGGCGCTCTTGCCTATGCTGCTGGCCGGAAGAACAAGAAGAATAACAACAACAATACAACGACTGTGATCGAAAAGACGCACCGTAGCAGGTCACGTTCGAGGAGAGGACGAGGACGATCCAGGTCCAAGTCAATTACAGTTGTTGAGAAGGACAGGTCTCGTAGCAGGAGTAAGCACACTGATCCCGAACACCGCAACCATAGAGCTGCACAAGTTGGTCTTGCCAGCGCTGCGGTAGCCGGTCTTGTGTCGCGTCGACGCAGCAAATCTCGAAAGCGGGAGGGCAAGCCATCACCCAGCCGTATCCGACAGGGTGTTCCAATTGCGGCGGCTGGCGTTGCTGGCGCAGCTGTCACTGGTCTCTATGAGAAGCACAAAGCTAAAAAAGAGGCTAGGGAAGCGTCGAGGTCGAAATCAAGATCGCGCTCAAGGTCAAGGTCAGTGCTCTCCCGCCTCACAGGGCGAAGCCGAAGCAGGCGGCGTGGAAGCACAGCGAGTGAACCCATCTTAGTAGAGTACGGTGGTGATCCCATTTACACCGACCCCGCTTCGAGAAGTCGGTCGCGACGAAGGCGTCGACGCGGCTCTTCCTCGTCTTCTGATCGTCACGATAGACGCGGAAGCCGGAGCCGAAGTCGAAGCAAGAGTCGCGCTCGAACTGTAGCGGAGACGGCTGCTGTTGCTGGAGTGGCTGGTTTGGCTGCTCATGAGGCTGCGAAACGTCGGGATCGCAAGAAGGCTGAGAAAGAAGCTGAACGACGACGTGAGTCCACCAACCGTCCACCTCGGAAAACCAGTGTACTTAGACTTTCTTAGGCGAAGAAGATTCAGCCTATTCCACGGGTACATACAGTCCAAGTTATGATAGCCCTCCACCGCACTCTGCCCACCCTAATGACTCTCGCTACTTCCCTGAATCCAACTATTTTCCGCCTCCGCCAACGGGAACCGTAAACCATGATCCAAATGCGCCATACCCACCCTACAACCCAGCGGACTACTCTCAAGCGCCTCCCCTTAATTACGCCCCTCCACCAACTGGCTATGTCAATCCTCCGCACGAGGATATGAACTATGGCAACCCATACGCACCTCATCACCAGCAACCTGATGCACATTACCAAACTCGTCGTCCCGAAGACAATGTGAGTGCTCCAGCCCCTGCAAATTCTGGCAATGAGCACATTACTTTCGCTTCTGCGCGTGGTGGGTGGAGGCCGATGCCTGCCCATGTAATTGATCGTGATACTAACGGTCTGCTAGATCGTGTAAACGAGCCAGAGGCTCCAAGCCCATCGCAAGCTAAAGAGAAGACTGTGCAATTTGACCTGAACCCTCAGGAGGAGCCTTCGCGGGAAACCACACCTGATCGCGAGCATGAAAGTAAGGAGGACCGACATGAAAGACGGCACAAACGACATCATGATGGTGATGATCTCTCAAGGAGCACCAAAGAGTCACGATCGTCACGCAATCGGCACAAGCGTGACGACTCACCTGGTTCTGACGCTTCGGATGCTACTGTTGAGCTCCCCCGCCGCTTTGATGACCTGGGCCGGAGAAAGGCTGATGATCCACTTGCGGATAAACTAGAGAGCGTTTTGCACACCTTGTTTCGATAGTACAACTCTTTATCTTTTGCTTCTTTGAGCCTCATGCATATATCTCTGACCTGCTTCTCTTACATTTTCTTTTGGGTTTTCATACATATGGGTCTACTTTGAATGAGAGCACGCTTGCAATGTGTCTTTAGCCAATGAATGAAGCAAGGATTTTTCTTACGAAGGTTTACGGCAACGGTAATGATCTATATAGAGATGAGGTTATGAGTTTGACTGAAATGATGCCCGTAATAGATTTCTTTTGGAGTCAATTTTACTTATAAATACTTGATATTCGCTGTGTAGGAAATTTGAAGTGCTTGATTATGACCAAGAATGCTCCGCTCTGTAACGAAGCCTCTTCTTGGTGAAGATGCATATCCACATTCAAAATTGCAATACAAAAACGAGCAGAAGAGTTGGAAGTAGCTAGAATATCAACTTGTAGTTTTTCAAATTGTTTGAGTTGGTTGGGTATATTGCAATACATGAATGAAGTGAAAACGGCGACAAGGCGACGACGAGGATGACGACAATTAAGGTCCGTAATCTTTCAAGTTCCCAAAAACAATGGCGTTAAGGCATGATATCAATACTAGGCGACGCGGATCGACTGCGGCATACCCTGCTCACTCTGCTTCGACCTCACTTATCATTTGGTTGGCACAGTCGAGTTGTACACTGGCGCTTGCTGCTGGTAATAATACTGCTGCTGACCGGCCGGGGCAGTATAAGCATAGGTAGGCTGCTGGTCAACAGGCGCATACGTCACAGGCGTCGTGGTTGCAGCGGCAGTCTTGGTCCAGGCAACGTGTTTGGCGATGCACAGGATGAAGATGAAGCTGAGAGCCTGGAAGAAGTTGAGGACGTATGACAGGCCTGCCGAGGCGTCGAACTCAAGCGGCTCGTTCTGCAGATATGTAGCTGCGAAGACGAGGGAAAGCAGGTTCCAGAGTACCATGGCGAATATGAGGGCGATGACCCAGCCGAGGAGGTCCTGGGTTGGTGTTAGTGGTTTGCATAGGGGCAATTGTAGAGAGGGGACTTACACCGCCAGGGAGTCGGCGAGATCGCATTGCGAAAATGGCCTGGAGTGAAAGTGCACCAGAAACTAGGACGCTGACCAAGTAGAACACAATATAAGCGATCCTGAGCCCCTCTGCGGGTTGAATGATAGGCTCGGCATTGGCATCGTAGCCGCCGTTAGTCTGTGTCCAAAGATTGTATGATGAAATTCCAATTTGGGCAACAGTTAGGGCGAACATGAATCCAAGGATCGCAATGTATATGACCTTGTAGACACTGGTCATTCCACCGAGATGCTCGCGAAGCATGGTGTTCAGAGTGTAGACCACGACGAACAGAAGCAACCAGTAGGCGAGATAGTAGAAGATGTTGGTCGCGATGTAAATGCCGAAGTAGGTGCTCGAATCCGCTGTGCCGCATTCTTGAAGCACAGCCGCGATCAGCTCGAGGCCATATCCGCTGGATGTGGTATTAGTGCTCTGAACTCAGACAGGACCTTTTGACATGTACGTACAGTATGAACAAGAATACAGAAAGAGCGTATGGCGCTGCCAGCAATCTTGAACCTGTTGCGCCAGCCTTCTTGCGGACAGTGCAGAGGCCAATGGATATTCCAACGAAGACGGCGAAGAACAGGACTACATTGGCGAAGGCTACCTGTGAATAGGTATCGGAGAAAGCGCCTGGGCATGATGATATTCCCCCTCCTCCTCTGCCACCTCCACCTCGACCGCCTTTTGGTGCCATTACGAGGTTAGTGTCGAGTTACTGAGTGATGGTGATGAGAAAGATGTCAATCAGGCCGAACGTGGACCAGACGGTGCAAGGAGAGAAGTTCAAAGAGATTGCGCTTGATGCGACAACAACCGTGGAGTGCAGCCTCGCGGGAGTTATAACCTGAGTAGCCAATTTCCTATTTTTGTGCTTCGCCCTCTCCCAACCTGCAGCCTTTCGTGTCTTGATGGTGCCCGTCGAATCAGGGCCAGGCCGCCCGGTGTCTAAGATTTCGCCAAGCCTCCTGGGCGTTTTTGGGACGCCTTGAGTGGTCACAGGGCGGCGGCATGGCTTGCCCCGAGTATGAGCAGAGGCTGTGGGCCCTGGGGGGCACGCCTTAATCACCGCCACGATGTGCACAACAGCCACGTGAAGTGCTGAATGCTGCCTAGCTGCTGTACTGTTGGCATGGTGGACTCGGGTTTACAAGGGGGAGAGAGAGGATCTCCATGGCCATCCCCAGTCCTATTGAATGCGAAGGATGCGAGGTTTGACCGGTTGAAGCATTATTGGATGGTGCACACGCCTATCCCGAAAACGGTGCGGCTGTGTCTCATAAAGCGATCGCAGTCCAAGCACCTGAAAAGCGCAAGCCGTGTGTTGGAGGCTGCCGAGATTTGGGCGCAAGGAGTGCGTGTGGAACTGGTCGATTGTCAGATGCAAACGGGAGGGAGGATCAGGCGGGAGGGCACGTGACGTGCGCGAATCGGTGTCGATCTGTGGCTGGTGGGGAAGGAAGGAGCGGAGCCTACGCTTGGTCGTTCGTACCTGCCTCCGCTCTGCATCGCATGGCATTGCATCATCGCCATCTGTTTGGTCCGAGCACCACCGTCAATTGTCTCCCCATTCTTTGCTGGCCGGCTCAGTCGGATGCCGGCAGGTCGCGCCTGCGAGTGTTTCGCCCGTCACTTTCCTTCGTTGGATTAGGGCTCACGAGAGCTTGGAGAAGGCCAGGTCTCGATGTGTAGCTCGGCCTCGGTTCACGTCATTGCTCCGTCGAAACAAGAACCGCATGAAGCCACACAAACTCTCCAACATCAACTCATCCGTGACTACCTTGACGCGGAATCTACCATCTGCCATGGCATCCCATGGCCCCCAAATCGAGCACGAGGGCTCTAAACCCGACCTTTCGTCGTTAACAGACGGCAAATCCGCAATGTCGTATGCGCTCGAAGGCCTTTCCAGTGAACCTCTAGGGGTCGAAAACTCTTGGACACCTGATGCTTCATCAGACGTGTCCGACATAGATGGAACAACCCAAACACATGCTGAAGAAAAAGAGCACGCGACATATGCGCGAAGCACCAGTACGACGGCGATTCCATCAGACGGAAGCGACGTGGAAATACCAATTGATGAGACTAGACTGGAGGGCAAAAATGGACATCGCAGGAAGAGTGTTCAGGTTGTCATTGAAGAGACGGGGAAGAAGGGCAAGTACACTGTCACAACAGAGGACGCAGAGTTTCGAGAAATTTTACGACTTGGGATGCAACGAGAGGCTGAAAAGTCGAGCGGAAAGTCTAAGAGTCGGCCTCGAGATCTCGTCTTCACGCGCCAATTCACTGCTTTTGATCGCCAGAATGCATCCGCGGCGCAGTCCCCGTTTCATGGCTTTTTTACACTATTCTGGATTTCAATGGCATTACTGCTCGCAAGAATTGCTGCCTGGAACTATAAGACGAAGGGTTCAGTCTTCGGGGACGCAGAGATCTTGCACTTGATGGTAGACAGGGATCTCTTCGTCATGTTGACTACCGATGCCTCCATGTGCGCTGCAACCAGTTTTGGTTTCTTTCTTCAGAAGGCTATCGCCAACGGTTATCTAACGTGGAATGGTCCTGGCTGGATCATTCAGTCTGTTTGGCAGACCTTCTTCACTGTCACTGTGATCTGGGTAACATTTTGGAGGAATTGGCCCTGGACACACACCGTCTTTATTGTCCTTCATGTCTTCGTCCTGTTGATGAAGCAGCACGCATACACCTTCTATAACGGTTACTGTAAGTCTGAGTGAAACCAATCGTAGATATGTCGATTGCTAACTATGCAGTATCCCGAGTCTATCGGCGACGTAATCTCCTTCAGCAGAAGTTACATCAACTTGACGACAGGACCGCACAAGAAAATTCTTCATCTATTTCCCCTGACGCTAAAACGATGGCTGCAACTGGAATTGATGCGAAGGGCAGTGTTATCACCCAACGGAAAAGCTGCGGTCCAAAGTATTCAACCAACTTTTCAAGGGAAGAATCAGAAATCGCATCCATCGGTCAAGCAATTGAAGCGGGCGAGCCTTTGGACTATGAACAAATTGAAGCATTTCGCAGAGTCCTGGCTACGGAGATCACCATTCTCGATGAAGAACTTCGCGGCAAATGCACTACTACGGATAACGTTTACCCCAACAACCTCACAATGTACAACTTTGTGGAGTGGACCTGCTTACCTACACTGGTATATGATCTCGAGTATCCGCGACAAGAGCACGTGAACTGGTGGTATGTTGCCGAGAAGTCCGCTGCAACGCTTGGAGTGATATGGGTAATGATCATCGTTTCACAAGCTCATATATATCCTATCGTCATAGAGACGGTGAAGTTGAAGGAGGCTGGTATGTCCCTCGACGAACGATGGAAAGAGTTTCCCTGGGTTGTTAGTGACATGCTGTTCCCCATGCTTCTCGAACAGATACTATCGTGGTACGTTATTTGGGAGTGCTTGCTGAACGTACTCGCCGAAATTACACGCTTTGCGGATCGAGGATTCTACGGAGCCTGGTGGAACAGTGTGAGTTTTGACCAATACGCACGAGATTGGAATCGCCCGGTCCACAACTTTCTCCTCAGACACGTCTACCATTCCTCCATCTCTTTCTTCCACTTGTCTAAGATGCAAGCAACTTTCTTCACTTTTCTGCTCAGCGCAATCGTGCATGAGGTTCTCATGTTCTGCCTCTTCAAGAAAGTGCGAGGTTATCTTTTCCTATTTCAGTTATCACAAATACCCCTCGCTGCATTTAGTAAGACGAAGTTCATGAAGGGGAGGGACACTTTGGGTAATGTCATTTTCTGGTTTGGACTGTTCATTGGTCCGAGTCTCATCACAAGTTTGTACTTGATTGTGTAAAATACGGTAGAATAGGTAAATAGCACTTGTACCATAGCATATCAATGGCCTACTTCGTAAGCTTGATCCAAGAATTGAGACTATGGGAACGCAGTCAATTACTAGATGCAGGGATGGAATGCATACAACGGCGATCTTGGAGGTTCAGAAGAGTATAATGCATTTGTTCTCTTATGACGATTGCTTCTTGACAGGCAAAGCATAATAGACGCCCTTTGGTAGATGATTATTGTTAGGCCGACCCCTTGTGGACGAGTAGTACCTGGATGCTCGCAATTTTTGTGACGGCGCCGCGCGATTGTAGAAGAATAGGACGCAGCGTAGGGTAGTGCTTGATTCTCGCAAAAGACTGAGTGAGCACTTAGGAGCTGTCGACTGAAAGCAGACAGGCAGAGTGGAACATGTAGGGCCACATACCTACCTGGTATGTACAATCAAATATTAGCAATTACACAAGCTCATGTACTTGATGAGAGAAAGTATGAAGTAAAAGATTGACATAAACAAGTACCTAAGTAGTCAGTTAAGTACTTAGGTAGTTACAACACCAGGACCCTTGGTTGTTAGTGATGGTCGATGTTTTCCACTCGTATGCGCAGGGATATTTGGACGTTTCTTGTAACCGAAAATTGTGGCTGATATATCGATTTGAGAGAAAAATCATTCCACAAAGGAAGTATGCGTCCCATGGCCGAACACATTCCACAAATTTTCATCTGGAGTTGATGTTTTCGAGTCAAATGCAAGCCTCGGCGCGCTTATGCATGTGCAGATTAAGTCTTATCGATATCTCGTCCCTATCGATAATACGGGCCGGCAGATAGACTAACCTTGTTCCTGTTGGGCTAAATGGTAGATGGGAGCGAATGAGAAATCGTAATGTGGAGATGCTGTTTGAGTTTTTAACGGGTAAAGTGGACTGAGGAGCAGAATATATGGGGAGACAGGTCTGGAAGGCAACTTGCAGACAATTCAGCACAACGGTAATAAAAAGGAGAGGCGAAAGACACCAAGTGGAAAGGATGACGTGGAAAATCAGGGGCCAGGGCGCGCAACGTGAGGAGCCGGTCCGATCCAAGACTGAGATGACGCGACTATTGCCTTTCCTCAAGTCGACCAGGAACATCAAGTTTTTCGAAGTCTTGAACTAGTTCTGGTAGCAAAGGGATGCGAAGGGGGTTTTAGAGGTCTCATTCCAGCGACGACACCCCAGAAATTGCTGGTATGTCATTCCCACGTGGATCCCGCCTCGTGTTTGAAGACACGAGATGCCTTTGATGAACTGCTCGCGAACGGCTCGTTGCAAGTACGGTGAGGAGCTGGGACGCAAGGAGTGCCCTCGTACTGCCCTTGCCACGCCCCGGCACAATGAAGTAATGAACAAATTTGTTTTCCAGACCTGATTCATTGGACGGCACAGCTGGGAGGCCTTTGTATCTTAATGTTCTTTGCAATGGAGGAAGGGACCAGCGGGTGCGAAGCCAAGCTGTCGGCAAAGCTAAGAGGCTGAGCAGAGTGAGAAAGGATGGCTGTCGTGCAACATCGGCTGGTATATTTGCAACAGTGAACAGCGCTGAGCAGTACCAGTAACTCGTCGATTCGTCGTTATTCGTGTCGTCGTCAGCTTCGGCCCAGATGGCAGAATTTGGCAGGCTCCGAGGAGGCACAGGAAAGGAAGCTCGACTCGTGCATACAGCCTGGAGCAGCGGTGCAAACTCAACCGTTTCTTCCACGCTCTTCGCCCAACAACACACGACGAAACAAAGTTACGGGGAGAGGCGTCGGCAAACGTAAGCTCTTATTTTAACAAGATGAAAATTGTCCGAGCCTCAGTGCTCGGAAATGAAGGCTCTGGCTAGACGTGATGGGCGGGCCATCACCCGCGACCGTGTGCGGCGCCCTGCCGAGCTTCCCACTCGTAGCGGGCGAAGAACTGGACTGGTGAGCAACGACCGAGCAAGAGATGCTTGTCGATCGATTGGCCTAGACGGTGCAATGCAATCAAGTATTTCAGCGTGGCCACATGTGCTACGAACCACATGCAACGCACAAAAGGCCACCCTAATCAACACAACACATCTTCGTTGCAGCAAGAACAGGAGCAAAAGTTTGATTTGTGGCCTGTTTCAACGGGCTGCCACGGGCGTTCTGTTTTCACGCCCCCTGCGGCTGTACCTGGCGGGCGATGCGGGTTCCTGGCATCTAAAACAACGGCGTAAGCCACCATCAGAGACAAGCTTTTGTCACGCCGATCGTTGACTTGCTGGACGCTCGCCTTGGGCCTGTCCGACGCTGTGAGTGGCCGCCGGGGCTCGCTTCCACTTCGCGCCTGGGTTACCCGCTGGCTTGCTCGCAGTGCAACCTGGTCTAAAAAAGGCGTGTTGGCTGACGCGCTCACTGGCATCCTGACTGAGTCTAGGCAACAGGAGGCGCCTTTGGGGTGTCCCGTCCGCCCCGCCTGGTATATTAACTGTTCTTGCCCCGTACCCCAATCACCCGACACCTACCTCTATCCATACCACGGTGCTGTTGCAGTCCTTCTTTTTGAGCATTTGCTCGGTCCATTCATTGTCTCTCTAGACACCACCCTCTTTACCAAACGTCCGCAATAGCCCTGGTCGGCCATCTTATCCGCGCTCCAGAAGTCGCTTTTTGTCCATACACTTGACACTTTTGACACATCAATATCCACAGTCCCAGCAAACATGTCCTCCACCATGAAGATCAGCCTGTTGGCTCTCGTTTCCACCGTTGCCGCTGTTCCCCACTATGGTGCTCACAGCAAGTTCCACACCCTTCGTCCATCAGGATCTGAAGGCTATGGCAACCACGGCACTGGCACCGGCAGGCCGTATCCCACTGCTGGATGGCCTGGCAAGTACAACAGCACCGAAGTTCCTTATCCTACCGGAGCCGGTTCTTATGAGGAGGGCAAGACAACCACCGTCGATATCACGTCGACCTCGACTCAGACTATCTACTCGACTGTCTACGTCAAGCCCTCTTCTGCCGAAGCCACCGGTGTAGCCGCCGAGAATGTTCCTACTGGAAACGGACAGTGTGGTCCTGCCACCGTCACGGTCACTGCCGCTGAGAAGGTCACGATTACCGTCACCCCTGGCTACGAGGCGCCATCATCTGTCTACACTCCGGCCCCAGAGCAGCCTGAGACCTATGTCATCGTCTCCCCAACCCCCAAGGCCGAATACCCTGCCGAGACCCCCAAGGTCGAGACTCCCAAGGCTGAAGTGCCCGCCTCATCCAAGGTTGAGGAGTATGTTGCCCCTACTCCCAAGGTCACCTCGTCTGTGGCCGAGACTCCTGTCTACAGCAGCGCTTCCCCCTCTCCTACTGCCCCCACCAGCGGCTACACCGGCATCAAGCGTGGTCTTGCCTACAATGATGCGTCGCTGTGCAAGTCTTTCGGCAGCAAGTTCGGCTTCGGCTACAACTGGGGTCAGGTCGAGAACAACGATATTGGCACTCACTTCATTCCCATGATGCACGGTCCTTCCAAATCTACCCCTGAAGAGTGGCTCGCCAACGTTGACAAGGCTGTTAAGAAGGGCTCCAACGCGGTGATGGGTTTCAACGAGTGCGACCACGCCGAGCAATGCAACTTGAGCCCAGAAGCTGCCTGTGAGGCTTGGGGTAAGTACTTGGATCCCGTCAAGGCCAAGTACCCTGAGGTTACCATCATTGGTCCCTCCGTTACCAACGGTCCCGCCCCCATGGGTCTGGACTGGCTCAGCCGCTTCCACTCTGCTTGCCCCAACGCCGTCGTTGATGCCACCAACATCCATTTCTACGACATCTACGAGGCCGAGACCATCAACCGCTTCAAGGCCCAGGTCGAGAAGGCTGCCGAGATCTACGGAAAGAAGGTCTTCATTACCGAGTTCGGTCTCAACCCCGGCTCTGCTTCCCCAGAGCAGGCTGCCACCTTCCTCAAGGACGCCATGGCCTACCTCGACGCCTCCGACGTCGTTGCCGGCTACTCATGGTTCATGGTTGGAAGCGGTGAGAACCAGCTCAACTCTGGCAATGGTCTCTCTTCTCTTGGCGAGATCTATGCCAGCTCTTAAGCAACTGAGCTTGGTGGCAGTGTAGTAGTATGAACGGACATTTGCATTTATGGCGCTTTAACTGAAAAAATACTTCTTGTATAAGGATGGGACAGGCTCGGATTCACACTGGGTGCATTAGACACAGCGCACTATCTGTGATCGCTCTGTATTGTTTTTGTGTAACTTCTATTAGCTATGTTTAGAGTTGGTGGCTTGGTGAAGCGGTCACACTGTGGAATGAAAGACGTTGATTTAAACACTTAGTCCCATAATTGGTGTATATGCGATGTCAGTATTCTTCGCGTTAATATTGCGTGGTTGATTATAGCTGCAATATTTAAAGTATTGCAGGTCTGGCTCTTAGTGTCTCGCGCAATTCGGTGGAGGATACAGCGGTCAACAAGACATTGGAGCCCTAGCTGCCTATTTATTGACCACTACCCAGATGTACCGAAAATGGCTTACTTCTACAGGACGTATCTGAACAGCGGACCGTAGTTCTCCACGCCCACCTCGCTCTTGATTCCCCCTCGATTCTCTGCTTGCTCCATGGCCAATTTCTGCTGTGGCACAGTTCCATATTTGCGATCCAGCTTCTTGTTCTCCCATACAAGGACTGTCCTCAACAGCAATGACAGGAAACAAAAGAAGAACATGAACGCCGCACACACTGACTGGCCTTTGACATAAAACGGACCTTCTGATGTCGGATACAATCGTGTCCCCAGAAGAGGTCCGCATTGTCCAATCAAATTTAAAAGGACAATTCCAGCTCCTCGCCGAGTGTCTGACCCTTGATTATTCGTGACCCACGGCAGAACATTGCCAATAGCCGGAAATATGCCAATCGCGGCCAGGAAGACACCGAAGTATCTCGCTCCTACACTTTTGGCAGTAGCTAGAATCACATAGCCTATACCTCCGATGGCAGTGAGTATGGCGATTGTGATACCACGCTGTTGCGTTCGATCGGCAATGTAACAAGTTGTAATGACCGTGACGAAGGAGAGAAAAAAGGGCGGTGCCGTCAGCCCCTGAGCGTTGACGGAACTGAAGCCCATCTCTTTCAATATCGTAGGCAGAAAGACTGGAAGCGACGAGAATGCGACGTTACCGGAGAAGTACATGAGCTATCAAGTGTCAGCGTACGATGAAGGGCTTCGAGAGAGGTTGTCTTACACCGAGAATCCAGCCCTTGAAGTCCGTTAATCCTGCAATCAGATCTTTCCAGTCGAGGCCTCCAATCCTCGTTGCCGCACCAGCCTGTCGCACTCCTCTCGCTCGTGCAACCTGCTTCTCTTCCTCGTTCAAGAACCGCGCCTTTTCCGGGCTATCAGGTAGGAAGAACCACGCCACGCCCGCCATGACTATCGTCGGCAGCCCTTCCGCTAAGAACAAAACTCTCCAGCTTGCCAACGACGAATTGCCGCTCGTAATTCCATACGCCAACGCACCCGCAAACATATTCGCCAGGGGCGCAGCGCTCAGAAATAGACCCGCTCGCAGCCCCAGTTCGTGCCGCAGGTAGAAGAACGACAACAGGTACGGAATCCCAGGTCCATACGCAACTTCCATGATTCCCATGATGAACCGCAGTGCCATCATAGAGCCCCAAGACTTTGACGCCGCTTGCACGGTCGAGACGAGGCCCCAGCCGAATACACAGAAGGCCGCCCATCGGTGCGGGGGCACGACTTTCCACATGATGGCAAGGAAGCCGAAGACGATATACGAGATGTAGAAGACGGTGAGTAGCCATTGGTATTGGCCGCTGTCGAGGTCGAGGTCTTCTTCCATGCCTGCAATGCGGGCGTTGCTGACAAGTCGTCAGTGGCTATTAAGATGTTTCTGAAGCAGTACATACCCGATATTCGAACGATCTAGAAACGCGAGCATATACAGCGCTGATACGAGCGGAACCAAATGCCAATCCAGTTTTCTGCGAACCCGCTTCTCGAGCTCAGGGTCTATTGCTCGTTGCTCTTGGGCCGGTGGTGCATGTTCAACATCCACCTTTTCATTTTGTGTAGCTTCTATTCCTTTTCCATCGCTCTCTTCAACCTTTGAGCGATTATGCGAGCGGAATGGCGACATATTAATCTGCAAAGTAAGAAATCATGAGATGTGTTAGAGAAGGCAGGCAGCACGGGCGCATGTTAAGCATTTCAAGGCGTTTGCCAAAAGCTTAAAAGCCGAAAAGCATCAGCATGGCCAATGGGTTGCACGATTGCATCACTTTGGCGGCGATGGGCATGCATTGTGCCTGTTTGGGATAAGATGGGGGACTAGCAATGTGGGGTTCTGGTGAAGATCACCCACCCATGGGTTGGAGATGGCGGAGAGAAGACCGCGTGGCCGAATAGTGTAACGGGGCGAACTTAAACAGGTGACTACTCAGAGCTTAGAGGTAATTCAGACCAACGACTTGTGCGAGATGCTATTATTCTCACTCTGTCCTGTTGTCTTCCTTTCATTTTGCAGGGTTCCAAGCATCCAAGCAAGCATGACTGCCTGTCTCTTCAAATCAAAACTACCACGACACTTTGAAGTCCGCGCAAATGAAATACGAAACTTCATACTCAACATGTATGCTGCACTTGAAGAAAGCCAGAGATCTCCAACCAACCTCGCGAGAAAGCAAAGCAGACTCTAGAAGATGTACAAATTGTTCTAGTCGGCTGCTTAGAAAGTGCGGTCATGGCTTCACAATTTTCTAAGCAGAATATACACACTCTCATGTTCAAGATTCCCGTCCACCAGAAAAATACAGACCCTCTGATTACTGCGGGGTAATAGCAAACGACGCGGCGAATATTCTCCAGGGGCGGTATAAATGTTCCAGGAATCATCGACCCGAACACGAACGTCCTCGGACCATCTCGTCCCATTACCAAGAGACGCATCCAGGCAAGATGTTCAAACCAGCAACCTTGGAAGCGGGAACGAGAAACCCCAAGTCTGCTAAAATGTAGCCGAACAAAGTACATAATAAAAGGATAAAAAAAGCATATACCTGTGTTGCTTCCTGTACAAAGTACAAACATACTCCCAGAGAAGAAAATGTACAGCAAATATCTTCGTACCCTTGGACTATCCACCCTCGCGCTCTTCACCACCTCAACACAAGCCTGCACCACAGACGAAGACTGCAGCCTCAACGGCCTCTGCACCTACTCCACCTGCCACTGCGACCCAGGCTGGACGGGCCCAGACTGCGGGCGTCTGGACCTCTCGCCCGCGACGCGGTGGACAGGCTACAACCACACAAACGCCTCCTCCCCGACACACTACAACACGCGCGGCAACTCGTCCTGGGGCGGGCAAATCGTCCAGGACGCAGCAGACCCGTCGCTCTTCCACCTGCTCGTCGACCAGTTCGCGCACGGCTGCGGTCTCGGCGCCTGGAGACCCAGCAGCTTCGTTGTGCGCGCCGAGAGCAGGACTGGGCCCCAGGGCCCGTATACCTGGGCGCAGAACGTGACGGGCAGCTTTCGCCACAACGCCTATGTGCACTACAGCCCCGCCGACGAGGGCTACCTGCTGTGGAGCATTGGCGTCGACGTGCCGGACCCGACGAGCTGTAAATCTGTGAGCAAAGACGCCTGGCCGAATAATATCTCTGTTGCCTTTGCCCCTGATATCCACGGGCCCTGGTCCCCGTTCCGCATCGCAGTCAACGGGACGAATCCCGCGCCGTGGCCGCTGTGGTCGCCGCAAGACCGCACGCGGGGGCTCGCGTTGGTGGCGGAGGATCTGAGGATTTTCACTGCCGATGCGTGGGACGGGGCGTATACGCTCGTTAACAAGGCGACGTGGAATACATCTGATTACAGTGCTACGTGGACCGAGGACCCGTTTGTGTGGCGCGACAAGCGCGGGCACTGGCATGCGCTTGCGCACTGGATGATTGATATCGTGGAGAAGAATGGGACCAAGTATCCGCGCGTCGGGGCACACATGTTCAGTCGGACGCTGGAGGGGGGGTGGCAGTTCAAGGTGCAGGAGGCGTTTAATTCGAGTGTTGCGTTTACGGATGGGAGTACTGAGGTATTTAATCGGAGGGAGAGGCCGAAACTGTTCTTTAGTGATGATGGAGAGGTGACGCCGTTGTATATGGTGAATGGTGTACAGCCTCTGGGGTCGCCATTGAGTTATACTTTGATCCAGCCTATTGGGACGGCGTGGAGGGCGTATGAACAGGCGCTGGGGTTTTGAGATAGAAAGTAGATTGGTAAGTAGGATCCTGGTGGCACCCGGCTGAAGTTCAAGTATTCTATTCAACTCAAGTGCCCACAAGGGGAGAAGTTTCGACATCGCTCATGCTACGCTATATCAGATGCCAATTTTGATAGTATACAACCCTGACGCGGAAAGCAGAGCCAGATGAAAGATTGTCGCAGCAAATATACAAGACACTAGTCATACAGAAACGCTTGATCGCTGCCTAGGAACGCCTGAAAATCCCCTTCTCTTCCGTATTTGACCTCGGTGAGATCGTGGTATCCCAACGCCGAAATTTCGTATCATATCCAAACGCTCCAGAAGGGCCTCCCTTCCTACGCCTGGCCTGACCCTACCCTAGTAAGGACTTCATCCAGTCACCTACAAATAAAGCCCCCAGTCCTTCCCTAATTTTGCAAGACGTCCAGTAGGGAATCGAAAACATTATCCTCGTCGTCGTCTTCGTCTTCGTCATCTTCATCAAGATGCTGTTGTTGAGCACCAAACCCAGCTTCATCGTCTCCATTTTCGGAGCTAAATGTACTCTCGTCACCTGAAAAGCTTCCTGGTTCGTCTGCGCCGGCTACGGCTTCAGAGCTCGAGCTGGATGCACTTTCGTCATCTCCATCCGTGACTCCGTGCCAGCTGACCTCGCCGTCATCGTCATCGTCTGGTTCTGTATCGCCTCCATTGTTGTACCCGCCGAAAGCAGGTCCACCGAGGAAAGCCCCAGAATATGGCGTTGCGTAAGCAAAGGGTGTTGACTTGCCCACGACCGCAACCGATCTTTGACTTGGACGGCTAGCGATATCCGAGTTCGTCCTTGGCATCGCAGGTTGTGATGAATAGAAGGGTGACGGGGGCTCTCGCGAACGTCGTGGAGTGGGGTTCCAAGTGACTTGTGCATCTGCCCTTGGAGACGACGAGGTTGTAACACGACGCCGCTTTATCCTAGTCATGGAGGCGCTTGGTGCGCGCGAGGCCGTCTGAGGGGCAGACGATTGCTTGACGGGAGACGAGTTAAAGCGACGTTTTGATGACCCAGGAGGAAACATCTCAATGACAGATGTTGAAGCAGTCCGATTTCGGAAGTGAACTGGGCGCTGTGGATGGTTCTCGCTTAATGGTGAGATTGGCTGCCGTATGTTCTTGAGTATCGAGCTTGGAGTAATTGATCGTCGCCATTGTTTATCTGCTGGCCGCATCGACAATTGAACAGACTGGTTACTGCCGAAGGATGAGTTGACGCTTAGTGGAGGAGCGTCTAATGCCTCCACAAACTGCCAGCATGGCTCTTTAGCGTCGGCTTCTGGAATGTGTGGCTGACACTGCTTATCGTTGCCTTCCATTTGAGAATCTTGCTCTGGCTGGAAACGAGGTAGCTCTCGTATTTCTTGCCACGACCATGCACTTCCAATCACGTCTCTTTGCTGCATATACGCTTCACGATGTGTAACGTATAGTCTCTTTTTCCCCTCTGATACGCGCATCATTACGCCGGCTGTAAGAAATTGCGCCGACCACAATGCAGAGCTAGACATTTCGGCGGGTGTCAGAAAGCGTAGCTTTGACTCCTTCAAGACTTTTCTCAGTGGAATGAAAGAAGCGCGAAGGCCGGGATGGGTATTAATCGTCGGGTCCTGGTCCTGTTCCGAGTAGTTCAAGTGCTCGAGAAGGTCTTTGAAGATGTTCGACAGAGCAGCTTGCACATCTCTGGCGCTAGCGCCTTTCAACATGATGTTTCGGATGAAGCCACGACTCTTAAGCCTTTTATAAACTAGGTTGTTGCTTCCACACGCTTTTGGATAGAGCCAGCTTTCTTCTGAGCCAGAGGCCCAATCACTGATGGCTTGGCTGCTCCATCCACTTCCAGAATCGCTGAAGAGGGTATCTTTGGCTGATGAACGACCACCAGCATGAGGGCTTGAGTCGGATTCTCTCAGAAGAGTTTGTGGCGATTGAAGGCTTTGATTCAACTTCGCAGCCCGTGCTTGTGTCCATTCCTCGGAGTCTTGGGTTGTCGTCTTGTTCAAATCGTGCATCGGCTCATCTGGAGAGAACCAAATGCCCCGCAGATCACGGCCCCAAGGAAGCAGGACAACTTCAACCTCCCAAGGATTCAGTGATGTTGGAAGCGCCGCAGCTTCAAGCATATCTAGACGATCTTTGATGTCACCAAGAGCGACTTCGGTATGCTTGCGATCCATTGCGGAAAGAATAAGCGTTGAAGACGTGGTAGACTGGAAGGAATGATTGGATCCAAAGGACGTGGTGGCATTTCCAAGGCGACGCCTGCTGAATGATGCGCTGCTATGCTCAGCGTCAATCGCTTGATGGTACTTCTCGTGTTCGTCCATGCGATGCTCTACCTCAATAAGCCTGCCTTCGTACATCTCAAGAGTCTGGTTGAGGTCTTCGGGCTGTACATAATTGAATGATCCATTCTCAAGCATATCCAGTCGATTGCCAAGATCCCTCATCGAATTAGCTACGTTGGGAATAGAGTTGAGCAGATTATGCAAAGGAGCAAGGTACGAGACTAGTTTCTGGAAGCCTTGGGGAGACGCGGATCTCAGCAGATTCTTCAGCTGCTCGTGTGGTGCCGCGGGCGAGTTGGTCAAAAGAAGCTGTGTGGATGGAGCCGATGGAGCACTCGCTGGTCTGCTTGGGGAACCGTTCTGGTGCTCCATGTTGGACGTGAGCCGAGTGAGAGCATCAATCAAGTTTTTCCCTTCTTGGACGGCCTGGTCAGCGGATCCGAGATCGGGTGTACCCCTGACACTTGGAGTTGCGGCTTCTGTAGCGCTTTGTATAAAGTCTTCAGCATTGTACGTGTTTGGTATCGTGTCACCAGCCACATCCAGCTGGAGGTTGCGATTGAACTCGAAGACTTCTTTTAAGAAGCCAAATGATGGAGTGCTGGCTCCATCGCCTTCGATTGGCGGTGAGTTCGCCCTAGTGGTCGGCATCTCGAAGTCACCATGGGCCCCTTCGACAGCTCGAGTAACACTGCTGTCGTCTGGAATGGTTGGCGATGCAGACTGTTGACGGTTAATTGTACGAATACTCTCGAGATTCATCATTGATAGGCCCAGACCTGTGGCTGTCTGGCGCGAGATGCTCATTGTATGCCTAGCTTCGCCGTCAGCTGCTGGACGCTGGTCATGAGAAAGCATGCACACAGAGGGGACCCCCGGAAGACCAGTTGTGCTGGTCTGCGAAGGGGCGTCCCGACCTTGTTCAGTGCGACCAGGCCCATTAGCTTGGGGAGGGGCTTGGTGGAGAGGGGCCGTGTTTATGGATATCGAGGGCGAAGGTCGTTCAGGCGCACGCGACACCCTCAGATGGAAGCACGCATGATGGCCGCAGACACAGTACGTCGAGCGCGCGCTGCTTGGGCGATGCTCGATGCTGTCCTTGTGCAGCTCGGCGCTGCCTTTGTCCCAGAACTGATCGCATCCGCAGTGTCCGACGGCTGTATCGCGATAGTTGCAGGGCCCATTGGGGAGAGACGGCCGCGACGTCGCTGCTCGGTCGGCTGGTGCAGGGAGCGTGCGCTGCGCAAAAGGCGTGCTTGGGTCTGCGAAGCCCGCCATGAGGGGCTGCCGCTGGGCATCCCGTGGGGAGCGCGATTGGGTCTACAAGTGGGACATGTCTGGATTCCCGGGCAGCTGCGGGCGTGGTTAGCAGGCACTTTCATCCTGAGACACACGGGAGGGACCGAGCGCGTACCGAGTATCTTGCGAGCAACGCAAAGGAGAAGCCCAACCCGTGGGCGGCGGGCGACGGCGGGCTATATAGGGATTGACGGGGGAGGCCGTGCTGGGAGGAGGACAGGACGGAGCAGAGGAGCGAGGAGGCCGTCGACAATCGTCTGCTCCACCTCGAGGCTTCGTGACTCTTTGCCTGCAGGCACGCAACGCACCCGCGGGTCTGGAAACGCGCCGTAGCAGCTATCGGCGCCGTCTGATAGGCCCTGGGCGTCGCAGTGGCACCGCCCACTGTCCGGGGAACCGCGGGCGCCATGTCTAGCCTGCCGCTGGGCAACCATTCCACTCCATTTCCCATGCGCTCCGTGCAAAAGCAAAAGCACACCATCCGCCGCCTGAGACATGGGGACGCAGGAGCATCCTTTGGAGGACTCGATCTGCCCCAAACTGCCGTCTGGTCGACGCGCCATTCGTCAAGGCAGCAGCCCACGGCCAGCAAACTCCATGGTGCTTCTGGCAACGAGCTGTCGCTTGTAGCCCTGTCGGCCCGCAGCCGCTGCTCATTGGGCAATAAGCAGACGACTATCCCGCAGCTGCACCTCAAACAGGCGGAACCATGAGCCTGCGCTCTGGGCCGATAATCATCCTGGCTGTTGGCCTGCAATGGGCGACCATGTCCAAGGCAGAAATGAGACGTGACTGGTCGTCGTCAGCGTTGCGTCTGCATGGCGTGCGACTACTGTACTCTCTACATTGGCAGATTACCTCAATCGGAAATACCGCACCATGGCGACGAAGCAATGTATCGCCTCTACGGTACTCGACATTTTGCCTTCCGCATCTACACCTGTCGTTCGTCATACGTCACGACGCTCAAGCATGTCTGTCGTACCCAAGTAGATATTGCACGCCCTGTTCATCATTCCGTCTCGTGCCTGTTGATGCCGCGACGCCCGTTACGCATCCAACTGACGACTGTCGTGCACGCCAACAATGTGCAACTCTCCACGCCTTTGCAGATGTAATGTAACACTGTGTCACCAATACGGCGCTTACTGACCCAGCCTTGATATGGCTGCAAATATGTACTTGGAATTCTTCTGTGCAATGTTCTCAGCCTCATAGAGCCATGCAGAACTGTTCGACTCTATGTAGTATCCTATCTATGCCAGTACCAGACCGTTCTCAGCGGGCTTGAACCATTCTCTCAGCAGATCCTCTAAAATGCCATTTGCCCCGTCCTTTGCTTCTTCACTGCTCTTCCCTTGACACTCAATGTAGAGTTTGATCTTCGGCTCAGTCCCACTTCCTCTCACCGTGAAGACCGCCCCATCATCCAGCTCGCATGTGATCATCTGACTCGTAACATCCACCGGTAGATCGGGTTTGTTGTCACTGCTCTTTGAGTCATAGCCCAAGGTTAGATCCCGCCAGCGCACGATCTTGCGGGGTCCGATGGTCGTGGGGTGTGGGCTGCCCAATGCGCGGATCGCCGTGAACACGGACGTCGTTACGGCTGGCGAGGGTGATATGAGGTATGTGTTCGCATCCTCAAAATGTCCGAGATGCTTGTAGAGTTGCTGAAGCTTGGCATACGGTGTCATGCCATGTTTGGACCACTCTGACGCTGCCGTGAGAAAGATGGCTGCAGCGCTGATGGAATCCTTATCGTGCACCGTTTGGGGGATCATGTACCCGAGAGCCTCTTCGAATGCGAATACCACTTTGTACCCCTGGGTTTCGAGTTGGCGTGCTACATTACCAAGCCATTTAAATCCCGTCAGAGTTTCTGTGAAGTGGAAGCCTTCTTTCTTGGCCAGTGCTGCTAGCATTCGAGAGCTGACTGTAGAGGCTAACATGGCCATCTTCTCGAGAGGTTTCGACGATGGATAACGTTCAAAGAGGTAAGAACCGATGAGCACTCCAAGCTGGTTCCCTGTGAAAATGTTCCATTTGTCCCCTACCTTCTCTGCTACTGCTAGACGATCTGCGTCGGGATCGCTGGCTAGGATTAATGTAATGTTGGACCTGTCTGCCGTTTGGATAGCTAGGTCGAGTGCACCCTTTTCCTCTGGGTTCGGGAATTTGACGGTGGGAAAGTCTGGATCCGGCTCTGCTTGCTCTTTCACAACGGTCATTTGTGATGCAATGTCGAGCGTCTCCATACATTGGGTCATAGCTGGGAGGCCAACTCCATGCATGGGCGTGTAGACAAAGCTCAGGTCTGGACTTATTTTGATCTTTGTTTCGTCTGGTTGTACGGCACAGAGAATAGCCCTGTGGTACTGGTCTTGCACCAATCCTAGAGCACCCTCCACAAGGAGATTTTCCTCTATAACGGAGGTGTCCCAAGTGACTGGCTTGAGGTTCTCAAGGATGGCCTCCGCAATACCACTGTCGTGAGGAGGAATGATTTGACATCCATTGGACCAGTACACCTTGTATCCGTTGTCTTGGGCAGGATTATGGCTTGCTGTGATCATGACTCCGGCTGCAGCACCAAGCTCTCGCACACCGAATGGGACCAAAGGCGTATGAGTGATTGTCGCGTACCACCATACTCTGATACCTTTAGCAACGAATGCGGCTGCTGTGAGCAAGGCAAATTTCTCAGAGTTGTGGCGGGCATCTCGCCCTATGACTACTCCTCGGGTTTTGACATTTGGTTCTGTCTTCAAGAGATAGGCTGCCAGTCCTTGCGAGGCTTGAATGACGGTCAGCGAGTTCATACAAGCGAAGCCAGCCTGCATTGGGCCTCTGAGCCCGGCCGTGCCGAAAGCAATGCGGTGTCGAAGTCGTTTTTCGAGCTCATCAGTATCGCCATGCATGAGCAGCTTGTAGATTTCGTCGGTTGTGGTTGGGTCTTTGTCGAGGTCCAACCACTCTCGAGCCAGCTCTTTGATGTCTTTCGCCATGGCGGTAGTGGAGATGTGGGAGACGACGTGTCAGTTGCTGTCAGTTGCGAAGAGAAAGAAAGCCTTTGATCAACGGCGCAAGCCAATGTTATACCTTGAATTGCTTGGCTGATGCCAAATGGGCGGCCGAGTTGTTAGAAACCTGCAAATCTGGTGACGCGGAGGTGGCCGGTACCAAGCGGAAAGAGGCTCAACCTGTGCACCTACTGGTTTGGTGCAATTGCCACGGCTGCCTCGAAGCTTCTCATCAGCTTAGACAGCAGAGGTGATCTTCCTGTTGGATGCCTCGCGGCTCAGGCTCAGGCTCGGAAAGGACCAATCGTGCAGTCCAGCTCGTGATGTGCGCGACAAGTGGTCCAGAGCAGCCGTTGACTACGTTGCATCCATCCATTCCCACGTGGGGCAAGAGGCGCAGGGGCAGCATCCGAGGGGCCCAAGCTCGCCAACCGCCGTGTGCACATTCAACACCCACCGCCCTGATCACCCTACCAACTCCGAGTCACCGAGCCTCCCCCTCTCCCCCTGCGTTTGACTGGCTGGCTCAACGAGGAGTGCTCAGATCACTTGGTCCTGGCCTGATATTGACCATGGCTTGAGATTTGTCCCCACACCCCAGTTGTTCGCCTTCACAACCACACTCGTGCAGTTGCAATATTGCTTGACCCCCTCGCCGCAGCCATGGACGCCCAAGCCCCCCGGAAAGCAAAGATCCTGAGCCGTCGAGACATTGAGGCACAGATTGCTGAAGGCCGAGCCATTGTCATTGTCGACAACAAGGTTCTCAAGGTCGACGCATGGCTGCCCTATCATCCTGGTGGTGATAAAGCCATCCGACACATGATTGGAAGAGATGCCACAGACGAGGTAACTCGGTACGTTCTGTCACCAAAACACAATGTTCGCTATATCAACAGTCGTCTCCAGATTCCATTCCTCGCAAACCCTCGAGCTCATGACCCGCTATCAAATTGGCCGCGTGAACGGACGATGGACCAACTTCACACCACCCATTCAAGGAGGAAAGTTCAGGACACGCGCGGAGCTCGATTGTCTCTCCGAGGAGCAATACGTTGAATCGTCTTCCTCTTCATCGGAGCGAGACGGGTCCAGCTCTTCCTCGTCGGCAGAACACAGCCCAGTCTTTGAACCAGCCGATCAGTCTACCACATCGTTACGCCAACGAAATGCAAAGATCCCCAGAGCATCGTCAACTTCGTCAATCCCCTCGGTCGATATTGGTGATTCGGTGGCTTCGCCCAAGATGTCGGTCTTGGATAGACGCACACAGCAGGAACTAGACTTCGACCGAAGCAAATACCCAGCCCTCGACCCTGCCACGCAAGACCGTATCACCCAAAAATACCGCGAACTGCAAAAACGCATCAAAGCAGAAGGTCTGTATGATTGCAATTATACATCATACGGAATCGAAGGTCTGCGTTATGGCACGTTTTTTTGTGCCTTTCTCTACCTGTTGACCAATGGCTGGTACATCCCTAGTGCTGTTCCCCTAGCATGCCTATGGCACCAACTCACGTTCACCGTTCACGATGCTGGACACATGGGGATTACCCACGACTTTACGACTGATACGACTATCGCCATGTTTATTGCATCGTTCATGGGCGGACTCAGCGCCTGTTGGTGGAAGTACAATCACAATGTGCATCATCTTGTGACCAACGACCCAGAACACGATCCAGACATCCAATACATACCGTTCTTTGCCGTCACACAGCGATTCCTGCAGAGTCTCACGACGACCTATTACGAAAGAGTAATGGAGTACGATGCTTTGGCGAAGGTCATGATTCGCATTCAACACTACACATACTACCCGATCATGTGTGTCGCACGCTTCAATTTGTATAGGTTGAGCTTGGAACATCTCATCCTCGGGAAAGGACCCAAGAAAGGCCCGGCATGGTGGCATCGCTATTTCGAGATTACTGGCATGGCTGTATTCTGGACCTGGTATGGATATGGAGTTGTGTACAAGTCTATTCCGGACAACTGGAGTCGCTTTTGGTTCGTTCTTATCAGCCACGCTTTAACCTCGCCCCTCCATGTTCAAATCACCCTCTCCCACTTTGCCATGAGTACCGCCGATCTGGGCACTCACGAATCATTTGCCCAGAAGATGCTGCGAACAACCATGGACGTGGACTGCCCGCAATGGCTCGATTTCTTCCATGGTGGGCTGCAGTTCCAGGCCATCCACCACCTCTACCCAAGGATTCCTAGGCATCGACTCCGAGAGACACAGAAGTTGGTCCAAGGATTCTGTAATGAGGTTGATATTCCGTACGCACTGTACGGATTCGTGGATGGAAACAAGCAGGTGATTGGCCGCTTGGCGGATGTGGCGAGGCAGGCTGCGATTTTTGCTGAATGCCAGCGAACACTTGCTCTTGAGGGCGATTATGGACTGCATTAGAAGTAGGTCTATGGAATCCAACATTATCCGGGACAATGTCTGCAATCGAACATTCTCGCGGAAAGTCAACGACCTTCCCCTTACAGAAGAGGATAGAACCAAGAAGATCATCTATGCTCGCTACTTAATGAACAATTTAAAGCACACTGAGGATAATACACGGCGCATACTTTTTCCAACCCGTGACGAACAGACGAGCTATAGTGAGGACGTAATTGCCACGGCAGATACGAGGCCTGATAATCCACAGGGGAGATCGACAAGGCTTGTTCAAAGCGGGCCTCTCCCCTAGTCTCAGTAGTTGCTTTGGCTCCGCATCGGTTTGTTCGGATGGTCGATGTGCCATGTTCTGTCCGCGTCGTTCCGCTTACGACGACAAAGGCGTCAGAACTGAATCGATTATCCGTACTACTAGAACAAACCTCACGCTTCATGGCCTCATGCCTGACCTTGAATTACAGACCAGATAATCTATACAACTCATGCACAGATTAGAACATTCGAGATGACTGATGGACAACTACCACGAATGCATCTAGGTCGACATATACGCTAACCTAATGCAGCGCTAGTGAATGTGGGGTTGCCATCAGGTCATCTTTTATTCATGACGCACCAGGGCATGCATACCAAACGCGGTTCCAATTCGATAGAGTGGCTCACGTTATGATGAAATACTTCCGTAGGACATCAATATTAATGTGTCATTCACCAATGGCACGGCTCCAATCGATCAGGAGAGGTCTCTTTGTTGCCCAACAACTTTTCTAGAGCTCACTTGATCAATTACGCGCGAACTTTCTTAAAAGCTTCCAGACGCCCAGTTTTGAGTTGAGTGAGCCTTCAACTGTAGCATTTCCATGTCAGTTGCCTTGTCTTCGCCGTGGAGAAGTCTTGATATTGTAACTCAGTTGATCCCCACCCATCACACAAGCCTAACTTGAAGGCTTGCACCTATCTCCCAATAAGCAAGCATGGACGCCATGCCTACGTCCGCCCCAATTGACCCGGAGAAGGTCGCCGAAGATGTCGAGCATCTGAGCTTGTCTCCTTTCGGACCCGCCAGGGCATCTATTCTCGAGCACCCGCTCACCGACGAAGAAGTTCGCCAAATGACGGACTATTTCCATGCCTCACTGTACATGTGTTTGGCAATGATTTATTTGAGAAGAAACCCTTTGCTTCGCGATCCATTGACAATTGATCATTTGAAGCGACGACTCTTGGGACATTGGGGCTCGGATGCTGGACAGAGCTTTACATATATTCACATGGTACGAGGTCCAGCTGCGTTGAGAATGACAAAATACTTATTCTAGATCTTCCTAGAATCGTCTGATTAAGAAATATGACCTGGATGTCATCTTCATTTCTGGTCCCGGTCACGGCGCTCCAGCGGTACTTTCCAATTCATACCTCGAAGGAGTCTATTCGGAGGTCTACCCTGACAAGGGCGAGAATGAAGAGGGCTTGAGGCGTTTCTTCAAGTACTTCTCTTTCCCTGGTGGTATTGGATCGCATGCTACGCCAGAAACTCCTGGTAGCTTACACGAGGGCGGAGAGCTGGGCTATTCCATCTCCCATGCATTCGGCACTGTTTTTGATAATCCGGACTTGATTGCGCTGACGATGGTCGGCGATGGCGAATCCGAGACTGGACCGTTAGCGACGAGCTGGCACTCGACAAAGTTCCTCAATCCAATCACGGATGGTGCTGTACTGCCAGTGCTGCATCTTAATGGATACAAGGTATGTTTATCTTCTGATCGATATATGCTTTCACGGTTCACTAATTCGATACAGATCAACAACCCAACAGTACTCTCACGCATCAGTCATAAGGAGCTCGAAGCCTTATTCATCGGGTATGGATGGACTCCATACTTCGTCGAGGGAAGCGATGTTCCTTCAATGCAACAAGCCATGGCGGGTACGCTAGAACGCTGCGTTACCAAAATACGAGAGTATCAAAAGCAGGCCAGAGACTCTGGAAAAGCATTTAGACCGCGCTGGCCCATGATCGTTCTCCGTACTCCCAAAGGATGGACGGGTCCAAAGACCGTGGACGGACATCATTTGGAGGGGTACTGGCGCTCACATCAAGTGCCTCTAACCAATGTGCTGAAAGACAAAGCGCAGCTCAAATTACTCGAAGAATGGATGCGCAGCTACGAACCACAGAAGCATTTCGATGAATCCGGAAAACTAATTCCTGAGCTCAGAGAATTGGCTCCGACTGGTAACAGAAGGATGAGCGCGAATCCTGTCGCCAACGGCGGCCTTCTCAAGCGCAAGCTACATATTCCGGACTTCCGCGATTATGCTGTTGATGTTACCAAGGGTGGTGTTTCTAAGATGGGTAGCATGGCAAACTTTGCTGCTTTCCTGCGAGATGTTGTCAAGGAGAATCCGAAGGATTTCCGTGTCTTTGGTCCGGATGAGACTGAGTCCAACAAACTCTCCAAGATTTACGAAGCAGGCCAGAAGGTTTGGTTAGGGGAGTATTTCGACTATGACAAGGATGGTGGCAATCTGGCGTACGAGGGAAGAGTCATGGAGATGTTGTCAGAGCATACGGTCGAAGTGAGTTTGCTGAACAACCTGTTGAAACGCTCAAACTAACTCCATTCAGGGATGGCTCGAAGGTTACGTTCTCTCCGGTCGCCATGGTCTGCTGAACAGCTACGAACCATTTATACACATCATCGACTCGATGGTCAACCAACATTGCAAGTGGTTGGAGAAATGTCTCGAGGTTGAATGGAGGCAGAAGATCCCCTCCCTCAACATCCTCCTCACCGCAACCGTCTGGCGACAAGATCATAACGGATTTACGCACCAAGACCCCGGTTTCCTCGCAATTATAACCCAAAAATCTCCCGAGGTAGTGCGTATCTACCTTCCCCCGGATGCCAACTGCCTCCTGTCAACAATGGATCACTGCCTCCGCAGCTCAAACTACGTCAACACCATCGTCGCCGACAAGCAAGAGCACCTCCAATTCCTCACTATGGATCAGGCCATCGCGCACTGCTCCAAAGGCGTCGGCATCTGGGACTGGGCCAGCAACGACAAGGGCGAAGAGCCAGACGTGGTAATGGCATCGTGCGGCGACGTCTCCACGCACGAAGCCCTCGCCGCAACAGCCCTGCTCCGCACACACCTTCCCTCGCTCAAAATCCGCTTCGTCAACGTCGTCGACCTCTTCAAGCTCATCGACAAGGACGAGCACCCGCACGGCCTCGCCGCGCACGAGTACAAGGCCCTCTTCACAGACGACAAGCCCTGCATCTTCAACTTCCACTCGTACCCCTGGCTCGTCCACCGCCTGACCTTCAACCGCAAGGGCCAGCAGAACATGCTCGTCCGGGGTTACCGCGAGAAAGGCAACATCGATACGCCGCTGGAGCTGGCGATCCGCAATGGCACGGATAGGTTTAGTCTTGCTATCGATGCGATTGATCATGTTCCTGGCTTGGGGAATAAGGGTGCGGCGGCGAGGGAGGCGCTGTTGGATGAGCAGATTCGGGTTAAGAATTATGCGTATCATGAGGGATTGGATCCGAAGGAGATTGACGATTGGGTGTGGCCGTTTTGAGCAGTGTGTTGAAGAGGTGGGATTGAGAAGTTGAAAAATATTTGGCGTCTGTTGGATGGTTGCTGTCCTGATGAAATACAAAATCACTTTGTTTATACTTATAGTCGAATGGCCATTGCATTACCTCTGCTCTGTCGATCAGATGTATATCCTTAGTGTATTACCGTAGAATATGAATACTATGTTGACTGATTGCTCATTTCCTGGCTTCTTGATATAGCAAAGAGAACGAAGTCGCACATCAAATCAACTCTTATACATCACAAGAAAACCACAATAAGGACACCAACAAAGCTTCATGAACCTCTGAATTGATAGACAACGTCTCCCTAAGACTGTCCCAATACCTATGCTACGTGAACAATGACTGAACGCCCATTACACCAAAGTAGCCCCTACCGCTGTTGCCAACATCCCAAAAATACAAAAAGTCATACAGCATCTAAGAAAGGGTATCCAGCAAACGCCCCCGAAGATGACAAGAAGACCGAACCGAACCAGCGACCCAGGACATGGAATATGGCAAGGTGAACGTGGAACTTTTATGCGGCGACAGATACCTCGCGAGGGCCCTGAAGGAGTGGCTCAGCAGGCGCATCCACTTCGGCTGCCTGAGGAGCATCCTGCGTCTGAGAAGCCAACTCGCCGCTGGCAGCTGTCTCTGCCCACTGGCCCCAGAGACCACGCTTGGCACGAATACGCAATGGGCCTCCAAGATTGTTGGCAGGCTGGTCAACCTTGATAGCATCTTTGGTTGCAAGAACCAAGACTTCAAAGAACATCTTGGTCGCATCGGCGCGTGACGTCCGGCTCTCGGGAAGCATATCCTGGAATATAATGCTGTTCTTCTGTCGTACTGACTCGTCCTCTTCAGCCTCAGGTCCGAAGCGCTCGCGTAGAAGATGAACAGCATGCTTCGTGCCGAGTGATATGGGACCGGCCTCCGCTGGGTGAATCAGAGGAGCTGTTGTGTCGTCAAAGTTGTCAGGCACAGGAGAAAATACATCTTCCTCCTCATAAACCTGGACATCAGGCTCATCGGGGAGCTGTATGATTTCGTCAGTTTCTCCAAGGGTTACATCGCCGCCACCAAGATCAAAACCACCATCACCAAGTGTGGGTTCATCTTGATCAAATTCGAGTCGCGGTGTGTTTCCGCCTTCTGCAGCTGCTTCATCCTCGGTAGTGCCTAGATCCGCCACACCACTGTCACGCTTGCGCTTCTGGCTCGGACGAGAAATGACTTCCAGCGACAAGATGCCCCTCAACTCAGGAGCCCAACCCTGACTTCGACCATCGCCGAGAATGCTTGAGACAAATCCACCAGACTTTTGCATATTGATGAGTGCCATCAGGAGAGGATCGCGGGGCAAGAAAGATGCGGGTTTCAAGATCTTGTCGCGGTTGTTCTGCTGCTCCCTGAGCTGGTGGCTTGAAATCATGGTCTCTGCGTCCTGTGCAATCACTTTCCTGCGCTTGGCTGGGGCCTGATGGATGGATTCTTCCTCTTCCGGCTCCTGACCAGGGTCAAACATGGTGGTGTTCTGTTCGGTAACCTCTTGTTCAAGCCTGTTAGCCTCCTCTTCGTCAAGCTCGGAAAGAGGCGATTCCGCACGGGCAGGTCGGACAGGTAGATCACCAGCAATTGATGGTGCTTGAGGGAGTTCCGTATCCATCATTCCACCCATAGAGATATCCATATCGTCTCCAATATTGAGTTCAGGTGCCGGTTCGAGTTCAGTCATGTCGTCTCCAAGGTCCAGACCTAGGTCATCGTCGCCGAGATCTTTGAGGGTTGTATTGAACTCTTCGGAGGCGCGTCGCTCCACGGGCGCATTACGACCGATTTCAATGCTAGTGCCTTCGTCAAAGGGGAGTGGTGGCTCTAGATCGTCGCCAAGGTCCAGATTCAGGTCATCTTCTCCCAGGTCCATTGGCTCCATCCGCGACGCTTCGATGCTGCCAGTCAAAAACTGGCTATTGTCCCAGTCCGGCACGGTGGTGTTTCCAAAATCCAGATCGGTACCGAGGGCCTGGGAAAGGAGAAACTCGGGATCTGGCATCGGGGCTAGCAGATCAAGGTCGGTGATCATGTCGGGAAGGGTCAGGCTGTTGGGGTTAGCGAGGTGAGTCTGCGATGGAAGATCAATGTTTCCTGGGCGGAAAGCCTGGCGACGCGTCAGTTATGGTCCAAGTACGAGTGGTAGAGGCTGGCTTGCCATCTTGATCTTCCACAACGCGTCGTTGCAGTCATCGTGGAGGTAGTGGGCCTTGCGGTGATAGATGCGCACGACACCGAGAAGCAGCTGGCCGTTCAGACGCAAGGCCAGCGGGCCACCAGCAGCGCCCTCGGGGCGGATGATGACTTGGATGTCTTCATCGATCTTGTCCTGCAGCACCTGGGCCTTGGAGAGCTTCTTGTGCTGGTTGGCGGCCAGCCAGACGCGAGCAAGCTGGCCGGACTTGAACAACAGATCGCTGGGAAGAAACATGGCGACGGCCGGGCGAGGTGGTGGGTGGTGGGGGAGAATCCAAGTCACGCGTGGGAAGTTTGTTGTTTACGTCGGCGCGTCGGCGGCGAGGAGATGCGCCAGTGGGGTGCGCGCGCCGACAGCGGGCAGAAGCAGTCGCAATGGAGCGCGCAGGCGTAGCAATGGCGGCCTAGGGCGGGCGAGGTTGAGCGGCGATGGTGTTGAGGATGCGCAGTGGTGGGCGTGGTGGGTGGGAGGATGGCTCGAGTGTCTGGCAGGGTTGCGAGGCTGGTGAGGCTGGGAGCGAGTGCCTGAACGCAGCGACGGCTTAGTCATGCTTCTGTGCTTGGGCACCTCTTCACAACATATCGCGGTAGCCATCCCAGCAGACTTCAGATGGACAAAATGGAAAAGCTAAAATGTGAACATTCACCCTGCAATGCGCATTCATCCACAGAAAATATTACCCATCTATCGCGTCAGGCGGGTGCATAGTCCCTAGAATATACACCTCTTGGTCAAAATGCCCTCCCAAGAGCTCCACCCTCAGGTATATTCACTCCTAAATGTGCAGTGTTCAACGGCGAAAGCAAGACTTGCCTAATACGGCAGGTACAACTGTAGCATTCAGGTCTGAACAGACTTCAGATGGCATTCTCTTACACAAAAACCTTTCGACGCTGGGTCAATCGATCTGATTATGGCTTGCGGTCACTCTGGAGTAAAAGAAGTGCTGGGATTTCCCCGTACTGTTTATCGGACCAATGAAATGACACGACACCAGCCCTAACAGCGAAGAATGGGGCGCCATGACTTTGAGCTTGCAGCTGGATCTCCGTGTGCGTCCCTGCCAAGACCAAACAGAGAGACGCCTGGGGCAGCCTTTCCAGTCAAACCACGTCTGAGTTGTGCTGGAATTGTGCGCCGGGGTCTTTGAGTCTTTGTTCATGTCTCTGGTAACTGAGGGATTTTGATGTCGCTGCTGGCTCTTCTGACGTGCATGTTCTTGGAGGCCATGGCCAGACCCGGGGCGCGACTGGCAGGCCCCTGCAGCAGTGTGCGGGTGCTTTGACTTGACGTTTCAATTCATCAATCTACTTTCGGAGGGCTCGACCATCCAATCCGGAGAACGACACCTGTGCATGACCATCGTTGCACTCCTCTCTCCCAGGACCCTAATTCCCCCTTGGACTGTTCGCCTTTTCCGCCCAGCATCGATGCAATAATCCATTTCTCCGCGCCTCCTTTCCACGCCAGCTGTCCACCACCCCGACAGGCCACGTTCGAGCGCGGCGCAACAGAGGCCCTCTGGCCATGCCAACATGTCAAGAGCGTCGACGCCCTCACTGCCCATGTACCATGCCTCCGCCGGCGCTGCAAAGTCGCCCGGCGCCGCGTCGCCATTCTTGCAGCCCCCAGAGCCTTCGCCAAAACGAGGCACAACTCCTTCGGTACGAGCCGCTCTCCATGCCCTACCGTGGCAACCACATTACTCTGTGGACATGTAGCTAACGCAAGTCTTCAAATAGTCAATAACATCAGCCTACTCCCTCCTTTCCGCTCAGGAGACTGCGCAAAAGCTGTCATCGTCCATTACCCACGGCCTTCCTCCCTCGGTGGCTTCGGCGCGCATACATGACCATGGCCTCAACGAACTTCCTCACGACGATCCCGAGCCGCTGTGGCTACGATTTATCAAGCAATTCAAGGAAACTCTCATTCTTCTCTTACTAGGCTCTGCGGCGGTATCCTTCATAATGGGCAACTTGGATGATGGCATCAGCATAACGGTGGCGGTGACAATTGTCGTAACTGTGGGTTTTGTACAAGAATATCGGTCTGAGAAGTCGATCGAGGCCTTGAGTCAACTAGTACCGCATTCAGCACACATCATCCGTGGAGGACAAGAGAATGGGCGCATTCAAAACGGCGCCGTGACCGACGGCATAGAGTTGGAAAATCTCAAGGACACGACAGCATCATTAGCAGCAGCAGAGCGAAAATCCAGCACCATATCTGCGACTTTGATTGTTCCAGGAGACCTGGTGTTGTTCCACACCGGCGACCGCATCCCGGCAGACATTCGTATCACGCATGCGGCCGATCTTAGCATCGACGAGTCGAACTTGACAGGCGAAAATGAGCCAGTATCCAAATCACCAGACACCATCGCCGCTCCATCAGGATTGCAACGACCCTCCTCGCCCTTCTATGCATCCGAAGCAGCGGGAACTGTTGGTGCTGACATCCGGCTCAATGACCAGAAGAACATCGCTTTCATGGGAACACTGGTTCGGTCTGGTTATGGGCAAGGAATCGTCATTGGTACGGGAGGAAAAACTGAGTTTGGAGCTATTTCTGCATCCCTGCAGGAAATTGAGAGCCCTCGGACACCTTTGCAGGTCTCCATGGATCGGCTAGGAAAAGACTTGAGCTACATGTCATTCGGAGTCATTGCTTTCATTGGTCTGGTAGGCCTTTGGAGGGGTTGGGAGTTTCTCGAGGTTTTCCAAATCGCCGTTTCACTCGCGGTCGCTGCAATCCCGGAAGGACTACCAATCATCGTTACCGTTACACTCGCATTGGGTGTTTTGAGAATGTCAAAGCGAGATGCCATTGTTCGACGATTACCCAGTGTTGAGACACTAGCATCAGTCAACGTCGTGTGCACCGACAAGACCGGTGAGTGAATCGTTGAGCAATTCAAGTCTCCACACTAACGAGAATAGGCACCTTGACAACGAACCATATGACTGTAACCAAAATCTGGCATTTCGATGAATCAACACCCCTTGATGTCGACAAGAAAAAGGATTCGGCAGAACTCGACTCTCCAACCCGTAACATTCTTCGAATTGGTAACATTGTCAACAACGCACGACTATTAAGCGATCAAGCCGCATCGGCATCTACTGCAGCAGTCTTATCCTCAACCCTTGGCGATGATAACTCTTTAGCGAAGAGCCGCTGGGTGGGGCAGCCTACTGACGTTGCTCTCCTTGACCTGTTGGACGCCTTTGGAGAAGAGGATGTAAGAGAAAGGCTGGGTGATCGCAAGTATGAGACTCCTTTCAGTTCAGAGAGGAAATGGATGGGTGTTGTGATCAATGGAAGTTCTGGTACTGAGCTTACTCCTGGGTCCGATTTCACCTATATCAAGGGAGCGCTAGAGCGGGTATTAGATCGCTGCGACACATACGTTACTGCACAGGGCAGAGAGGTCGTACTAGATCAAGTGCGTAAGCAAGAGGCTTTGAAGGCAGCGGACTCTATGGCGCAAGAAGGACTACGAGTACTCGGATTTGCAAGTGGTGCCTCCAAGGGGAAAAGAAAGGGAGTCAGCGGTACAGCTTCGCCCACGCCATCCACAAACTCTGCGTTAGGTGATGACGAACATTATCGTGGACTTGTATTTGCTGGATTGGTTGGTATGAACGACCCACCTCGCAAAGGCGTAGAACGGGCAATACGGCGCTTGATGGCTGGAAAGGTCAAAGTCATCATGATCACTGGTGACGCTGAAACCACAGCTGTTGCTATCGGAAAGAGTTTGGGGATGCCTATAACTGCAAACTCGGCGATTGGACAATCCGTAATTCGTGGAGATGAGCTGGACCGGATGAGTGAAGAACAGCTTGCGCAAGCCATTGCCACAACATCCATCTTTGCGCGCACCAGCCCTGAGCACAAGATGAAGATCGTTCGCGCCTTACAATCACGAGGAGACGTTGTAGCAATGACTGGTGACGGTGTTAACGATGCGCCTGCATTGAAGAAGGCAGACATTGGGATTTCCATGGGCCGCTTGGGTACAGATGTTGCCAAAGAAGCCGCAGACATGATCTTGACGGATGACAATTTTGCAACTATCTTGAATGCTATCGAAGAGGGCAAGGGCATCTTCTACAATATTCAGAACTTCCTAACCTTTCAGCTCAGCACCAGTGCGGCTGCGTTAAGCTTGGTCCTATTCAGTACCTTTTTGGGCTTCCAGAATCCGCTCAATGCGATGCAGATTCTTTGGATAAGTACGTTGAATCAAGCCTCTAGACATTGCTGAACTAGCTAACGAGACACTAGATATTCTTATGGATGGCCCACCAGCCCAATCTCTAGGCGTCGAGCCAGTCGACCCAGCCGTCATGGCCCTTCCTCCTCGACCCCGTCATGCGCGCGTGCTCACACGCCCTTTGATTCAGCGAGTCCTTCAATCCGCTTCCATCATCATGTTCGGCACACTCACGACATACTACCGCGAAATGAGCGACGACAATGAGGTTACCGCCCGCGACACTACCATGACGTTTACATGTTTTGTCCTCTTCGATATGTTCAACGCGCTAACTTGTCGCTCTTTCAGCAAATCTGTTCTCGCTGGGGAGATTGGCGTGTTTGATAACAAAATGTTCAATTACGCAGTGGCCGGATCATTACTAGGTCAGCTGATGGTTATATACTTTCCTCCTTTACAGCGCGTTTTCCAGACCGAAGCTTTGAGCTTGTTGGATATCTGTCACCTGTTAGCAGTGGCCAGCTGCGTGTTTTGGGCAGACGAAGGCAGGAAATGGTACATTCGATGGAAAGGGAGGAGAGGGTACGGAGGAGGCTACAGTACAGTTGTATGATACTTGTATAGAAGACATACATTTGAAGAGAAAGCAATACATAAGTATAAGATATTTTGCGGCGAGCATTTGAAGTTTGGCCATGTCGAACATGACGTCGCCATGCCAAGTGCAGGGATCGGAATTTCCGTCCTCGGCTTTCCGATCGGCGAGAAATTTTGGCTCTCACCAAGAGTCACCACTCACATGCACACGCGCTGCCCCCGCTTACCAAATGTCAAAATCACAAAAGGTTTCTGTCCTCAGCCTCGTTTGCTTCGCTCCCTGGTGCAGATCGCTACATCAGAACTCCGACGACCTCCTGCCACGACGCTGAGGCCTGAAGCCTTTTTCACACCCTCAACCTGCCGCCTAGAAGAAGCCAGACATCCTCCGAAAGTGCAAATACACCCCCATAGCCTGGTCAAGATGGCTACCGATATATTACCCGTAGACCCACAGAAGCTGGGCAGGATTGCCTTCACGAAGTCGAACAAAGAATTGATCGATGATTGGGAGATCGAATATGCTGAAGGCACAGATTTCGAGAGCCTGAAGCGTGCAGCGGAAGAACTGGTGAATACAGACGTACCAGTCGCGTTCCCAACAGAGACTGTGTATGGACTGGGAGCAGACGCAACAAGGAGCTCAGCGGTCAAAGCCATCTTTGCTGCAAAAGGTCGTCCGGCAGACAATCCCTTGATTGTACACGTTCACTCGCTTCCACAGCTACGAACCCTATTGCGCGGGAACCAAGACGCGACAAATGGACACATAGAACGTGACCCTATACCCGAAATATATAAGCCTCTCATTGAGCGCTTCTGGCCAGGACCCATCACAATCATCCTGCCAGCTCCTGACAACTCGGTTCTTGCTCCAGAAGTCACTGCGGGCTTGTCTACATTCGGGGCCCGTATGCCTCGCTCTATCCTTGCACTCTCCCTCCTACGACTTTGCGGTCGACCACTCGCTGCGCCTTCCGCCAATGCCTCGACTCGTCCTTCACCTACCGCTGCGGAGCATGTATTTGATGACCTACGAGGCAAGATTCGCACCATAATAGACGGCGGACCTTGCGAGGTTGGTGTAGAGAGCACGGTGGTTGATGGTCTATCAAGTCCACCAAGTATACTACGACCAGGTGGAATTACTGTGGAGCAGTTAAGGCAATGTCCAGGCTGGGAGAATGTCGTGGTTGGATACAAGGACAAGCAAGAAGGTGGAGCAAGTAAGCCAAGAGCTCCAGGAATGAAGTATAGACACTACAGTCCAAAGGCTGAGGTTATACTTTTCGAGGCCGGAGCCGGAAAGCCTAGATTTGAGGAATATCAAAACAAGCAAAAAGTTGGGATCATTCGTACAACCAGCTGGGCACCTGCGTTGGAGTTGGAGGCAGAAAGGCAAGACGAGAGCACCACCAATGGGTACGTGAACGGCACTACCCAGGCTCCCCCAACAAACACAACAGACACGTCATGTTCGCGGCAGTCTAATCTCCTCCGTTCCGTGATTCAGCATCAAGTGCCGCATGCCCACCAATATAAGCTGAAAGGCAGCGAGATGACGATATGGGATATCGACTTGGGTGCAGAGACTGAGGGTGTGGCGAGAGGCCTGTTTTCCGCACTCAGAGAACTGGACAAGAAAGGGGTAGATGTCATTTATGTGGAAGGCATTGATGATGAGACGGGGGACGATATTGCAGTTGCAGTAATGAACCGGCTGAGGAAGGCGGCTGAGATTCGAAGGTAATGCTGTTGAACAGAGATACCCAAGGGGAGTATAGAGGTATGAGGGTTTAATTCTCATGCTTAATTCATTTATGATGATATTGATTTATAAAACTCACAACTCATTTCCATGTCCCGTCTCATTAATCTATTCCTGCTTCATGTACCCTCCTTTTTGATTTACTCCTCATCGTCATGCACTTACACAATCCGCCACTCCTCAGCAAATATACCCCTCAGTATCAACAGCAACCACCTTCCCAGGCTCCGTCACTGTCCCATTCACAGGCGCATCCAGCCCACCCGCAGTACTAACATACAAAACCTTCCTATCCTTCTTCCCTCTCCCAAACGCCGCCGCCGTACCCCCCGCAATCGTCAACTGATCCCTCTGACCCGCCACACTCTCAATCCTCCTCCCATCCCTCGACACAGCCACAATCGTATTCCCATCGTTGCTCACAGCCCACAGCGTCCCGTCCTCGCCCACGGCAAAATCATCCACAAAGTTGGTCACGCCGTTCAAATCAGCCACGAGCTCGACGCCCGCTTTGCCATTGCGCGCCACGTACCCGTCGCGCGTGATCTTGAGCCTGAAGATGGACACGAGGTTCGAGTTGGTAAAGTACAAGTACCCGTCCTCCTGCATGCGCACGCCGTTGATGCCGAAGCCTACCGTCTTGTTCTGCCGCTCGGGATACGGTTTGAATTCCGGCCTGTCGGCGATGACTTTGCTCGCGCCGGTGCGTGTATCTAGCCGGAAGAGCAGGCCGAACTGCGAGTCTGGGATGAGCAATATACTCGGGTTTCCAGGCAGGGGAATGACGCCGTTGAGGAACGTGGCGGCGGGGATGTTTGCGATTTTGCTGACGGCCGGTGTCGCAGAGGCTGTCTTGGGAGAAGAAGCTGAGAAGTCGACCTCCCATACAGAAAAGGTGCCGGGATAGCCAGTAGCATTAGCCGTTGCGTTGCCAGCGATGACGGCGAAGACGTCCGGGTATGTTTCTATGATGCCGAGTAGGATGGTGACGTTGGGCTCGTGCCATTTGTAGAGTGGTTCGAGGGCGGCGTGGGGAGCAGACGGGTTGCGGACTGTGTAGAGGACAGGGGCGGGGGCGAGTTGGGTTACGAGGAGGTCGCCATTGGAGCGGACGGCGATGTTTTCGAGCCAGCTAGGGGACGAGGCGAGTTGGGCTACTGTGCGGGCTGGGAGGGGGAGAGATGGTTTTGGAGCGGGGGTGCTGAGGGTTGGGGTTATAGCGAGGAAGGGGAGGAGGGATGTGAGTAGTCTCCGAGCCATTTTTGTATTTTTTTGTAATGAAGAGGGACGGACTGCTGGGAGGTATTCACTGCTAGCTTGAGTGCAAAGCGCAGTTCTTCAACGAACTTGAGCATCTACATACCAAACCATCTCAGAAAACAATTTCATTTACCGTTCACTACATGTAGCCATCGTCTACAAATTCCCTGTCATGACTATACTCAAATCCTCGTTCCTACTACCATTGAGAAGTATGTCAGCACTGCAGACCAGGCTTGACTGTGGGACTCCAATGTGTACTTAGGTATACTCCATGTCGTTATTCTAGGTGAGTCAGCCGTTAGGCGAAAAGTATCGTCTAGTCTGAATGGCGATCTTCGTACTGCGATGCGGCTCTTTACTCGGTGGGCAGCTTACTGGTCCGACGGCCTTACTCAGCTTTGTAATATGTGATTCAGCGCCGTTAGAGTGGACTGAGGATTTGAATTGGGTTTTGGAGTTTAATTTGCACCTTCCGTTCGAGGGCAATGACAGTTTGGAGGTTGGTCATGGTCTTGTACACGTGGGAGAGGGATTAAGTCGTAGATGTCGTATCTCCAAGGGAAACAGGCTGATCCTGAAATCAATTTTTTCGTTGAGGCCGCAAGGTTCGGTCCACACTCTAAACCTTTGCTTCTTCCCCCATCTCAATGTATGGGAACGGTTTCCGCCTTTGACTGTCGAAATCCAAATGAATATCCAAGCTCTTTGATTGCGATATTGTGGTCACACATTGCCAAGCCATGTGAGGACTGGTCTCAAAACCATGCTTGATTGATTTCACTGTTTGTCACATCCCTCGGCCTTCCATCGTGGAAATATAGACCTGGGGTTGAAGACTGTCTTTTGGAGTTCGCGGATCATCAAAGCAGTGGATGAATGGAGATACCGGATGAAGGCATTTGCGATCGCTGTTGTTGCAGGTTTAGGAATAAAGACCTCGGGAGTCCTTTACTACACTGAAACAAACGACTATAGACGATCTACTGAGAGATCTGCCGGGATAGCGTAGAAATCCGTTGCACCAGCGAGCCATTGGATGGGTGTGGCTTGTCAGACGGGAACCCGATGGAAGGATAGGCAAATTGGACAGGTCGGACAATTGCATCATTGTGATAACAATGCCATGCCGTCGTGTCCATGCACGGCCCAAAGAGGTAATTCTCCACGCGAGCATTTTCGTTATCTAGAATCACGTGGTACCCACTCGAGATGAAGGATGCCAGAAATGCGCCGCCACGACACGAACAGAACAAGGCAATGAGGTAGACGTCTCATTGGGTAGAAGGACAAGTAGAAACTGGGACCTTGACGCATACAAGGAGCGCTAGTAGTCGACTTGATGCTCCAGAGTCTTTCAGAGAGCTCAAGCTACGGCTGAGAGCTAGCCGGATCGAGGAGCACTGAGGCGCGCATTGGCCACACATTTCGTCACTGGAAACTCAAGGGACTCGACAGCTTCAAGCCTTCTCAAGCTCCGCCTTTTGTCTATTCCTCCCAGGCCCTGCTTCTTCTCCCACGCGCGACCAGGATCCAAGTGCGTGTCTCGCCCCGACTGGCTTGCTGCTGAGCTGCTCCCTATCTTCCCACGGCCATTGTCATCTGATCGCGCGGATTGGCCAAATGGCGTCGCCCAGTCCAGCGCGCCCTGCTGGGCCGAGCACTGCTCCACCCGCCGCACCCAGGCCAGCTGCGGCTTCCCACGCAGCTGTCGCCTCGTCCAGCAACCCTCGGAACGGAGACTCGCAACTGTCGCCTGAGCCCTCGTCGTCGGCTCCCCCCAAGAAGAAGAAGCATCGCGGTGGAAAGAAGCGGCGCAACCGTCGCCAGTCATTCGCTGCAAGCCAGGGCATGGGAGCGGACATGAGCGATGAGCGTCCCAGTATCGTCGACGTTGGAGCCCATGGCCGCTCACGCGCGAACAGCAGCTTCTACCGCCTGCATGGCAACCTCAGCAATACCAGCCTCGAGAGCGAGGCCCTGCTCGACCATCGCGACCAGCCCACCATTCGAACCCGCCGCCCCAGCGTCCCCATCACGTCCATGTACCAGCCGCGTGCCAGTCAAGCCTCCATAAGCACTCCACAGCGACTCAATCCTCCGCAATCCTCCAGCGTCTTCGGGCGCTCTCGTCTGTCGCATACTCCCGAGGACACGGCCTTCAGCGATCTTGACGAGGATGACGCCGACGATAGGACTCCTTTGATGAGCACCTCTCAGCGAGACATAAGGACAGGCAACAGCTATGGTGGCACGAGTGCGCAGTCAAACTCTGCAAGAGGGCGCCCAGGGAGCAAATCGTCCAAGTCGAGCGGCAAGCTGAAGCCCGACTTCTTCGGCCAACACCATCACTCGCATACCGATCTTCTCGACTACGACGTGAACAACCCACCCTCTGTGCCTACGAGCCCCGTCTTCCATGCTACGCCTGACTTCGACGATGTCATGATAACCGAGCATCTCGAGCACATGTCAGAGCCTGACTTGTCCACCAGCAGGTCTCGCGATGCCCTGATTGACATAGATGGCGATGGAGACGGAGGCATAAGCCCTGGCGCGATGGACTTGCGACGTCGAATGACCACGACCGCTCTCGAAGACGTTTGCTTCCCACACGAGACAATGTCAGAGTTGGGCCACGA
Source organism: Pyrenochaeta sp. DS3sAY3a (assembly GCA_001644535.1). NCBI lineage: Eukaryota > Fungi > Ascomycota > Dothideomycetes > Pleosporales > Cucurbitariaceae > Pyrenochaeta > Pyrenochaeta sp. DS3sAY3a. The sequence goes on along the minus strand of KV441642.1, from coordinate 1,599,053 downwards.
AGATTATCTGAACCCGCCACAGACCGGAGAACCAACTAGTCGCCGCAGACGCCGTCGTTGGCCGGACCTCGAAGTTCTCGAGACCTGGGCCCATGAAGAAAAGGAGCAAAAAACCATGGAGGGCATGCGCATGCGAAAGGTCAGCGAGCCATTGATGGTCGAGGGCCGCCTACGCCCAAGACGGCGGGTTTGGCATCGCGAGGCAAGCGACGCGCCGTATCGCTTCACCTACTTCAATGAAACATTTGACAACACCATCCATAGCCAGAGTATTAGCGAGCTTCTGCAGCCTGGGCAATCTTTCCGGAATCTTTTCATCCCGGATCCTCCTGTACTCGAAGACAGCAGCGAGGACGACACGGATGAGGAGGACCTGCAGCGCCTCAGCACGAATGGGTATGTCTCAAGGGCAACGACACGGTCACCTTCCAAAGCGGAGACGAAGATTTCTTCGGGCGAGCAGACTCGCACGACCACTCCTCGTCCCACGGATACGCCCAAGGGCGCGGGAGAAAAGCCGCCGCGTTACGGTGCCCGACCTGCGTGGTGGCTTGATGTGATGTCGCCAACCGAAGCAGAGATGAGAGTGATTTCGAAGACATTTGGCATTCATCCATTGACCTCTGAAGATATTTTGATGCAAGAGCAACGAGAAAAGGTTGAACTCTTCAAGCATTACTACTTCATCAACTACCGGACATTTGAACAGGACGAAAACAGCGAGGACTATTTGGACCCTGTAAACCTCTATGTAGTTGTGTTCCGAGAAGGCGTCATCAGCTTCCACTTTTCTATGACACCACATCCAGCTAACGTGCGACGACGCATTCGCCAACTCTCAGATTATCTTGTTCTGTCCCCAGACTGGATCTCGTACGCCATCATTGACGATATTACGGACGCGTACGCTCCTATGATACAAAGGATTGAGGAGGAAGTAGACGACATCGATGAAGCGATATTACGTCTTCATGGTGACGACGAGGATTCAGACGCTGAGAAGGCGGAATCTCATTCCTACAACAATCCACACTATGAGAAGAAGCCAGAAGGTACAAAAGAACAGCGAGAAAGCGGCAGGGACATGTTGCGTCGGGTTGGTGAGTGCAGAAAGAAGGTCATGAGTCTGTATCGCCTCTTGGGCAACAAGGCCGATGTCATCAAAGGCTTCGCTAAGAGGTGCAATGAGCAATGGGACATTGCGCCACGCAACGAGATTGGAATGTATCTTGGAGATATTCAAGATCATATCGTGACGATGACAGGCAATTTGAGCCATTACGAAAAGTAAGTGGGCTCGAGATTACTTATCATGGAACAATTACTGACCATTACAGTCTACTTTCACGTGCTCACAGCAATTATCTCGCTCAAATCAACATCAGGATGAACGAGCGCCAGGAGAAGACGTCGGATATTTTGGGCAAGCTTACCGTCCTCGGTACCATCGTACTTCCCATGAACGTAGTTACGGGTATCTGGGGCATGAATTGGTATGTCGGGAAATGCAAAGTTCCTATAACTTCATCACTAACTTGTCGTAGTCTGGTCCCTGGTCAAGACATTGAAAGCCTCACCTGGTTTTGGTGCATCACTGGAGGTTTGATTGGCTTCGGCCTCATGTGTTTCTTTATTGCGAAACGGGTGTACGGCATTGTTTGATCGAATAGATGCATGTGCACGGAGTAACAAACATTGGGTAGCGGGCGTTTGGTTCGGTTTGTATCGTCTCACGAAAATCTCGGTCCAGTCTGGATCCGTATGTTCAGCAATTGCTGGACTTTACTGTACATACACGCTGCTACTTATATACACAAGGATGAAATCACGGGTGGAAGGAACATCCAAATATATCCCCAAACAGCAAAAGCCTTTCGATTAGTTCTGTTCAAAGTCAGTCTGCCTTCTGTCTTCCCATAGAAATTATTCATCAATCCACACGAGCAAATAGCACGAGAAGAGATAACAAGAATCATGAACTTTGACCCATATGTATTTTGCGAACCAAGCAGATCATACTTTGACGTTACGTACTAACCCTATCGTACATAACCAATTGCCAACCTGAAAGCATTTTGGTTACATTCCAAAGAAAAAACAAAAGGAACCCATCCCAAACTAATAAATCACTTCCCTTTCCACGACAAATCCAACCACCTAAGCACCCTGCCTAGCCTTCTCCGCACAAATCAGCGCAATAATCCGGCTCAGCTCTGCACTCTGAGCAAACTGCTCCTGCTTCGTCTGGTCGTCGACATCCTCGCTCGCAGCGATGTCATTGCTGACCTTGAGCATGCGGTTCTGCAGCGTCAACAGCTTGGACAGCGTGTTGTCGAGGAAGGGCGCGCTGAAGGTGATGTTTGTGGGCGAGGCGCCAGAGTTGGGGATGCGCATTTCTAGCTTGCGCGGAGGCTTGCGCACGGCGGGCTTGGAGGCCGCGTTGTTGGCGGCTGGGGGTGGGGATTGGGGTCTGTTTTGGGAGACATGTTAGTTGATGTTCTCTAGTCGTTTTACAGCGGATTCAGAGTATGGGTTCGTTCGTTTGGGGCAACGATGTGATAGTCGCCGTTGATAGCAACCATTCATCGACAACGGCCACTAAGGGGAACTAAGGAGGTTGGAAACGTACTTTTCGCGCTCGACAAAGGTCATGTTCTCTGCCATCTCGGCGACCCGATTGGCAATTCGAGAGGCCATGATGGTGTATGGCGACATTTGGGGCGGGCTGACACCGTTTACGGCGCCATTTGTTTGGGCCTTTTTGGCGACCGCTGAGGCAGGCTTCTTCGTCCGTGAAGCTGTTGTGCGGTTGGTTGTGCGGTTGACGGGCGCGGATGCGACTGAAGCTGGCATCTTGGCTGTGCTTTACGCTCGTTAGTCTCGAGTTCGAAACGTATACGTGATGTCTGCTCGCGTGCTATAGCTGGGCATACGAGGAGTTCATTCAGGAGGTGTCGAGGCATAGAGTGAATGCATACCTGATTGTAGTTCGGATGGAAGCGATAAGGTAATGTGATCGAAACAGGGAAAGTACCTGAGAAGGTATGGGTATTTCAGAAGACGATGACCTAACGAACGGGCATCAAGAACTTGTGTCGATATCTTCTTGACTTGGGGTGGCACGTAAAGTGGGAAGGACGCCACATGCGACGTCATCGCAACGGCACGAAGGACAGGGGTCCAGGATGCGGAGCAACCAACTCGATCCTGTTCTCGAACCCGCTGTAAGACCTGACGTCGGGGGTGAACACCAAGCAGCATCCGGAGTTATGTCTGATTGAACATCGAGCCTCTGGCGGATGCACCACCGTCCAACATGTCGACCGCGCTGAAAAAGAAGAAGAGAGACGACCTTGGTGCTGGGCTTCGCGTTTCGAAAGACAATATCGCGGCGCATCCTGCTGGGCCTCCGCGATATGGCGAGTTGACCCAGGCCGAGAGAGCGTTTACGCTGGCGTCGACGTTCTTGTCTGGAGTTCTTGCGTAAACATTGCCCTCTTGATGCAACATGCTCACGTCGAGCTAACCGTCTACAGAATCAGCGCATCGCAATTTCTAGGGGCGCCGTTGAAGTTGATTGACCCGCAGTTTTATGATGGCTACATGGCATACACCAAAGAATGCTTTGCCATCCTGTTAACCTGTCTCACCCAATGGTGGGCTCCAACTGTAGTCCGAGTGAGCGGAGACTCGAGTATGGTCGGCCAGCTCATCAAGAAGAAAGACGGAAGCCTGCAGTGCAACTTCGCGGATCGGCTAGTGTTGATGGCGAATCACCAGCTATACACCGACTGGCTGTATATATGGTGGATTGCCTACACAAACAACATGCACGGTTTCATTTACATTATTCTCAAGGAGTCACTGAAGAATATTCCCATCATCGGATGGGGATGCCAATTCTACAACTTCATCTTTCTTGCGAGGAATTGGGAAGAGGATCAACGACGATTCAAGAAACATCTGGCGGAATTGAACAAGCCGAACGATCCTATGTGGCTTATTATCTTTCCTGAAGGGACCAATCTTTCGTCGAGTACCAGGGAGAAGAGCAAGAAATGGGCAGAGAAGAATGGCCTGCAGGATATGAAGCATCAACTACTTCCAAGAAGCACGGGCCTGAAGTTCTGCCTCAACGAGCTCAAAGACACGACAGAGTGGCTTTATGATTGTACGATCGCGTACGAGGGAGTTCCACCCGGCCAGTTCGGTCAGGACATTTTCACACTCCGCTCGTCTTTCTTCGAAGGCCGCCCACCAAAGTCGGTGAACATGCACTGGCGCCGATTCCATATCGATACTATTCCCATTCAAAACACTAAGGCGTTCGAAGTGTGGCTTCGCAATCGCTGGCGCGAGAAGGATTACATGCTCGAATACTTCAACCGCAACAACCGCTTCCCAGCAGAGGACTTTTGGAAAAATCATCTCGACATGAGCAGCCAGAGCTCACAGAATGGAGGAAAAAGCATCCGAACTGTTGCTCGTCCCGCTGTGCAGATTGAAACAGAAGTCAAATCCGGTAATTGGAACGAGTTTGTCAAAATCTTTGCACCCATCACTAGTGTCATGATGGCACTCACTGTCGCTTATGGGGCATCACCAGATGATCTCCCGATACCCGGCGGAAAGCAGTTCCTCGAGCAGCATATGAAGATGCTACTAGGCCAAGGTGGTGAAATGAAGGGCCTCCCAAGTCCGGAAGAACTCGAGAAAATGATAGAGGGCGCTGCACAGTTAGGAGCTGCGCAAGCAGCTGATTCAAAGAACGTCTCATCGGCGCAGAAGTTGACTCAAGAAAACCTTGCCAAACTGGTCAAAGAAACGGCAATCAAGAATGGCGTAGTACTTCCAAACGGAATGCGACGGGCTAGTACAGCATTGCCCCAGGCACCAACGAAGACACTTGTGGCCCCTACAACGACTGCACGTCCAAAAGCGAAGAGTGTATCTAATGTACGCACTGCACCGAGAAAACAGGCTCCTACTGCAAAAGCAACGCCGGGGCCAATCGCTAAAGCAAAGCCATCTCCTGCAAAGGCCACATCAGCCGTAAAGCCGAAAGCAACACCAGCAGCAGGACCGATGAGAGAAGTAATGACAGCCTCAGGCGTCATGATCAAAATCCCCAAAGCTGAAGTCGAAGAAGCCAAAAAGTCCGGCACCATCACGACGAAGAGCGGTCTGAAAATCAAAATTGGCAAAGATGAGATAGAAGAAGCGCAAAAAAATAAAGGCACAACGATCATGACTTCGTCAGGAGTACCTATCAAGATCAGTCCAAGTGGTGCTATTACTTTGCCTGAAAAGGCCAATGTATCGCCCGCAAGTGCTGCGAAGAAGCCCGCTGTAACAGCTGCAAAAGGGGTCCCTAAGATAACTCCTTCATCAGCAACTACGAAGAAGATTCCTGCAACCAATGGAGCAGTCAAGAAGCCCGCGAGTGCTCCGCCAAAGAAATTAGTATCCAGTGCAGCAGTGAGAAAATGATCAGGGAGATTGGTAATTCATTCAGCCAGGTGTTGGATACACGGGCTTTCTTTCCGCAAAACAAAGCGTCTGTACAATAGTTTGTTGTATATTTCATCCAATATTGTAGTAAACGTGCACCGTGATAAAACCCTGAACTGAGCAACACAATGAAAGACTACAACAGCTCCAGGCAATTGACCCAGAAGGAGTATCCTCCGCAAACACGAAAGCAAATCTAGAACACAACCAAGAATCCTCTCAAAGAATGTCACTCGCTCCATCTCGAAATCTAGATCGCCCGCATCCCTGCCCACCCCCGTGCCACAAAGTACGTCATAGTGGGGGAGGCAACGGGTATCATCCCCAGATGGCTCGAAACCGGATCGAGGACCCATGTGGGTGGCGGCGCACGGCGAACATCATCGGGGCATCATGATCTAGACTGCTAGCCAGGAGATTGAGATTCTAGCTCCATACTCGACAACGAATTCATTGCTTGACCATTCGAGATTGATACAATATGGCGGGCTTCATTCAGAACATCATCTGGAATTCAGTGGAAGGCTTCGTGGAAGCTGGGACACGCACGGCGGGCGAATACGCGGGCAATGCGTTGATCAAGGCGGGTGATATGGTTGAGAATGGGGGCAGGGGCATGGGAAACAGTACGTTGAAACCATCCATCAATTGATCAGTTGCCATAGTCATACATAACAAGCATAAAATGCTAACAAAAGTCCACATAGGCATCGAACGCAGAGCCACAGCCTACGGCTCCGCAATATCAGGCCAGACCTACAAGCCCTCGCCCAAGCCTCTCCCCTCGACAGCCCGCAAACCAGTCATCAAGCGCTCCAACTCGCTGCCCGCGTCGACCAAGCCCAATGGCACAAAGCTCATTGGCAACACGAGCAAGACGCCGCTAGGAGGAAACAAGTACCCAGGCAAGAACCCCGTGAATGGCGCGACGAGCACAGCGAAGAAGACACTTGGAGGAGCGCAGCGCTCGATACCGCCGTTCAAGGGCCCCGCGTCGACGACTGGCAGCGCGACTAAATCGCTGCCAAAGCCATTCCCCAGCAATACTAGTGGTGCGAGACCTTTTGGAGGCAGCGAGAAGAAGACGGCTGTCACGGCAGGACGACCAAAGGCTTTTGTGCCGCCTGTGGAGAAGAAGGCAGCAGAGAAGAAGGCGTATCCTGGACAGGGCAGTCGGGTACCGGTGCAGCAGCAGAAGATGAAGGCGCTACCGAGGCTGGGGCCGCAGGTTGGAGAGGGCCAGAAGATGATGCATATTGCTGTTTAGGTAGTTGATGCGAGAAGAGAAATATCGTGATTGGTCTCGGGAGGAAATATACTACGGCGTTTGGGATGCAAAGCAAAAGGGTTTGTAAGATAAAGTAGCCTTTAGGAACAGCACAATTGTGTGCGTTCTATCGAGACTAAAATAACATGAGGAACAGCACAAGTGTGTGCTATCTATCGAGAATACGATCCGACATGGCGTGAAACCAGCCGCTCCTATTTCTTCTGTTCAAGCGTTCCTCTTGTCCGCTCATGAGTTATACCAGGTCTTTTGCTTGACGCTCGTTTCTTGATAGTCGTGACGCCTGAGAAGTATACCATCATTCATGCGAGATCCACTAGGACGGTGATTAGTCGACCGAAAGGTCAGAGGCCGTGAAAAGGCCACAAAGATGTTCAAGTCTTCGCTATGGTGCTGTAATTTTACCTCTTGCCAGAGCCTTTCTTCTCGTCTTCTTGCGCTTTGAGGATCTTTGCTCTTGCGCTCTTGGAACCACCCAGCTTGGGTCCTTTGGGGCCTTCCTTGACGCCCTTCGCACCACCTGATGGGAGAACCGGCTTTCGCTGCATTCGTGCCTCTTCCATCGACTCGAAGTATTCAGCTTGGAAACGTTCGGCCACGGCGTCGTCGTTGTTGGTGTTTCCAGAGAATGGATTAGCAGGGGCTGAGTCGTCAAAGTACTCGACTAGAAGATGTCAGCAGTTTCACAGTTGATAGCTTGAGAAACAGGCACATACGTTTGGCTTCTCTTAGTACCGCTTCAACCATTTCGTCTCGCCGTATATCCTCGCTGTTCCTTCGCTTAGGTTTACGGCGCGCATTGCCGTGCTTTTCTTTGGGTGGGTTGCCTGGGACCTGGTCTGCTGGATTCTGTATTTTCTGCCATGCCTTGTCTGCGCGTGCCGTAGCATCTGGACCTAGATCGACCTCTTGAAGTTTGCCCTGTCCTGCTGCCAATCGTTCGCTTTGCGCCGTGGTGACTGGGGTTTCAAGCTCGGATGGCAGTTGCTTTGAAGACAACGGTGGTGTGAAAGTGTGCCTGAGATCTGGCGCGAGAGCTGCTACAATGGCTTGGAGATGGACTGGAATGGGCCAGCCATACTGGCGATAGTTCCTTTCAGCTGTGCGAGCTTCTACATATTCCGTCCTGCCAGATTAGCCTCTGTCCTCCAATGCGACCAGCGCCTGTTCGCCGAGACAACCTGTCTGAGGGCGGCACTCACATTTGCTTGTCATCGCGATCTACGACTTGGCCCGTCTGTGCCACAAAGCGATTTGTGTACTGATCTGGTCTGGGAGGGTCGACTGCAACTAGCTGGGTGCTGGCCGTGTCCACTTTGCGCGCAGGTGCTTTGTAGCGGTCGCGCAGTTTTGTCCGATTGCGCAGTATTTCCTTCAGGTTCAGGGCAGGCTCCTCTGCAGGCGCAGTGTCTGCTGGGAGCGAGGGCGCATCATGTGCGGTTGCGCCGTTGGGGAGCTGCGAGGTCGAGTCCGTGGGCTCGTCGTCCTTGGTGGGCATTCGCTTGGCATGAGTCGTTTTGCGTCGCTTGAAGCGCACCGGAGGAGGTGGCTCGTTCTCATGTGCATTAGCCATGGTGGTTGGCATGGCCCATGGCGAAGGCTAAGGCAAGGGAACTGCTGTGCAATCCCGCTACCTTTACACTGGCCGAGGCTGACACAAGCGGTCTAGCGCCGACCCGTCGATCACCGTTGGCGCTAGCTGTGCTACGGGGCGCGGGGGCTAAGCAACTCCACAAGGCTGTCCACATCTGTGAATCTCAAGCAGAACACTGCTCGAGAGGCTCAGTCGTTCAGGTTGCATCACGCTATAAGGAGATGAAGTAGAGTCTTAGTAGATATTTCAAGGCCCATCGTTGGTGAGTTTGCTGTTCTGGGTGCCTGAAGCCTTGCGCTGACCTTCACTGCCTTGTACCAGGTGATACACGAGCGTTGTACTGTAGGAGCTTCCAGCCCGGTGTCATTGAAAATGCCCAAAGTAAGCTGCATGAGGCTAGCATGCACAGTATGGCGATTTCAGCATGGCCCCCATTCCAGCTTTTGCTGCCCAGCATCTCTGTCTTTACATCTCGCCTCTTTCCCGTTTCCCAACCCGTTTTGCGGCATTCCTTAATCCTTCCTGCGCTATCTTCTAATTTACCTTGCTGTCGAGGTCAGTAGACAGCATCTCTTTGGAACATGTCCCTTCACAAGTTAGACCATCGACCCAACAAGTCCCGAGGTGACACTAACGAAGCGACAGGGAGAACCACTCTGATCTGTCCGAAGAAAGCGTAGAAAGCACGCTACTACATCGCAAACCCTCGTCCGAGCCTACATCAAAACTGCCAGATGTTCTTCGTGTTTTCCGCCTTCAAATACTGACCCATATACGATCTTGGACAGCACCCACGGAAAGTCAGAAAGTTGCACTTCATCACAGTCGCCGAGTTGCAGCATGCCATGCTGTGCTTCATTTGATACCATTGGCCGGGGCCATAACCCTCATTATGCTCAACGCGAGTGGCAAATTCTCCGACTCAAACTCCTCCAGCACTACGGCCCTCCAATTTGTTGCGAAGTTACACGAGCTTTTAATGCAGACCTCAATCACGGAGATACTGATATGCATCATTCGCATGCATTTGGTTCATCATTATGTACCTCTTGGTGCTCTGAAAGCATCAGTACAAGCAACACATATATCCTATCTTTGGTCTCTTGACTTCATGTCCATCATCACGTCTCGAGTGCTTCGCGGTTGGCGCAAAGTATTATTCGCGGTCATGATCCCGATACTCATTGTCTTGACCGCTTTGGTGGGTCCTTCCAGTGCTATTCTCATGATCCCCCGGTCTAGGGTTCCAAGCTACGCGACATACAACTCAGCAATGTCATCGTCCAGCATATTAATAGAAGTATTCAGCTCTCACGTTGGAGGGGCCAACAGTACACTGTTGTAAGTTCTAAGATACGAGCCTGCGCCCTCCTCGAAGACTTACCATGCTCAAGCGACGAGATGCGCTTTCAGAACACGTACAGTCTCTCTAAAAGTGCCGACCTTGAAATGACCACATTGGAAGCATATACAAACAATAACAGCCTTCATATCCAAAAACTTATACCACGTGTCATGCGGTATAAGCGTTTTAAAGATGTAGTACCAGCAGACTACGATTCAAGCATGCCATTCATCGTTTCGGCAACCGCAGCTATGCCAACTCAGTGGAGTGCACGATTCTTGTACGAAAACACACGAAATTTAGGTCAGTCTTCGGAGACCACCGCTACCATCGACGTTTTCCGTCCCGTCGTCATGGCCTCATGCGCACTAGTCTTATCAAAAAACCTTCGTTTAGATTCGCCACTCAAATATATAAAAGACGATAAGGTTTCATTTGGTACTGCATCGACCGTACGAGAAACCTTGAGCCTTTTGTTACCCCGCAACGGTTCCGTCAACGACCTCGATCTTAGCAACTTATCTCCAATATGGTCGATGTCTCCAGAAAAGGGGTCATCATCATTAGTAGGAGCGTTCTTCCGGTATTTGGAAAGATGTCCCTTGAAACAACAAAGCCTTCTGGGGCTGCTTCAAAAAGGGGACAAGGCCCCAATTTTCGAGTGCTTCGCCGTGTGGACATGTACCATATCCGCATTCTGGGAACCCTCAAAGGATGAGATCGTATTCAAGGATGGGACCACCACCGTTCGGACGCCCGCCCTAACTGCCGGGGGATCTGAAGTTTCAGAAGACGCCCAGCCTATAACGTTAGACCTGACCGGTACTACGTGGTTCGGCGAGCCAAGTATTTTCAAGTTGCTTCAATCCGCAGACGATGTTACAAACTTGGTAGGTGTTCTTGTCACAGTCCTGTCTGAACTTCCTCAAGGAACAAGGTCCTTCAGGAATGTTACAGAGACCTCTGAGAACATTTTCAAAGTCTTGGGTTTCTCCATTATTCCGCTAAAGATGACCTCGTATGGCTACGGGTATAACCTTGCCCCTATGTCTGTACGCCTCTCTCTCGCCGTTATAGGAGCATACTGTGTGATTACCATCTTGTACATGTCGTACATTCTTATGACGGGCTTGACTTCTACCGCGTGGGACTCGGCGGCCGAACTCGTCCTGCTTGCCCTCCAGTCAAAGCGACCTGGGCATCTGGGTCACACATCTGTGGGGATAAGCTCGATGAAGACGCTTCAAGAGGGTATAGGGATACGAGCTAACGATGAAAATGAACTCGAGCTTGTACTTGCGAAGAATGAGGGGGAATGTGAAGGAGAGTTGCGGATGATTACTCACAATCAAGTGTATTAGAGCATTTAGCTGGAATATTACATAGTTGTACGAAGCATTTATCTATTTGGATTTGAGATCATACACCGAGTCCTTCAGATTTGGAGAAGGATTGTCAAAGACGGTCAATTTGTTGAACACAAGTGGTATTGAAAATAGTCTACATAACGCTGATTCTCTTCCAGCATAATATGGACCCTCGCCAAAGGTAAGAAAAGGATGGTACACATATTTACAAGCTCAATCATAGAGCACCATCCTTTCTTAAAGTCTCATTGCCCCAGGGCTCGCTCGTCAAGCAAGTTAGACCACCTGCAGGCTCACAGCTGGCCCTGCCGCTGAGTGGGCCTGGCGCTGGCACCTGCGCCTCTGCACCCTTCGCTCCAGTACCAGTAGCCTGAGCCGAGTGCCTTAGAGCCTTTAGAAGCGAAACGGTCGAGTCGTATGTGAGATCCTCGTAGAAGTCGTCATTGATCTGAACCATAGGAGCATTCGCACAAGCGCCTAAACACTCGACCTCGGTCATTGTGAAAATGCCGTCCTTGGTAGTCTGGCCGTTGTGAATGCCCAGCTCGTCCTCGCAAGCCTTCATTACAGCATCGCTGTCGCGGAGCATGCAGGGAGTCTATCGAAACCTGTCAGACGCCGCTTCTGCCGGCTAGTGTCACTCCGACTTACCGTTGTGCAGATTTGAACGTGGTATTTGCCCATGGGATTCCGATTGTACATTGTGTAGAAGGTGGCCACCTCGTAGACACGCATAGGCGGCATCTCCAATAGCCGCGCTACCTCGTTCATGACGCTGATGCTCGTGAAGCCGTGCTGTCGCTGGCCGAGATCGAGGAGAGGCATGACTGCGGCCTTTTTGTATTGCGAAGGGTACCGAGACACGATCTCCTTGATGAGCTCTTCATTCTGGGCCGTGAACTTGAAGGGAATCGACGGATTGTTCTCAGGCGTATCACGGTGCTAGAGGGCAGGTTAGCAATGCAATCCAGGTGTAGGAAAAGGCGGGAGAGGAGCATTTACAATCATCAGAGAGTCGCTCCATGACGGCCGCGAGACGCTGAATGCACGCCATTGAGTCCTCTGGAACTGTCGCAGGGCCCGCGGGGCGCTTCGGTATGCGAATGGTACCAATCTTGAAGCCATGGTGGGTTTTGCGGCGATTGAGGCGATGGCGTCGTCAAAGATGTCAGTGATGGAGCTGGGCCGAAAGTGCCAAGGCAAATGTAGCCGTGCTAAACCCATCGGCCAATCAACTGCATGCCATCTCAAATTCCTCTACCTTTAAAAAAATTACCACCAATTGTCCATGAACATACCACCATTCACTTTGATTTTGCCGATGAAAGCTTATTTAATCTCCCACTTAAGATGTATCTACTTCTGTTCATCCTGCAAACCTCTTGTTTACTCCACCTCTCTCTGACAGTCCGTCTACATGACATAATACTCGCGTTCCAAGTACTTTGAAATGTATTTGGAATCACCATCAACAGCACCGCGAGAGTTCTTCGCTTTCAGTCTTTTTTTGCAGTCGCCAAGGCTGTGGCACTGCCAGAGGATCAGCAGAGTATCTTCCGAGACCACGTTTAAGCTCACCATATTAGCGTCAAACTGTGCATACTTGAAGAATGCTTCGGCTTTTCTTTCGACCTCCAAACGCGATCCGCTCAAGTTTGGTGCTAGCTTCCTCATGAACTCGCCTGCGTAGCTGCGACACTCAGTACTGTATAGTGGAAGAGCTCAATGAACTTACGTAGTTACATTCGATGTGATATTCTCACTCTTGACAACATCCAGAACTATCTTAGCAGATATAATATGGTCAGAGTGATCGGCATTCGCATCCAATTCGTTTCTTGGTGGGATGGCTTTGTGGTTCAACACTCGGATATCGTTTGCCCGTCTTCCTTCAAGAATCACGGCAATTATTTCTTTGACGTGATCAAGCGTGTAAGTCGCGCTTCCATCGAACGCAGTTATACTCTTGATCTCTCCGGTGTACAACTTCTTTAGGGACTCCATGTTGTGCGCTCTGTACCCCTGCCCAGAATGCCCACCATCAGGAAGACGAAGGTATAGTATTTGAACGTTCGGTATGCCGAAGAGTGCGAAGTTCATCAGGCCTTTTTCACCAATCCGTATGACCGTCTTCTGACCGATTGGAGTATCGGTTGTTGCACCAGTCATCCACCCCAAAGCTGCTTCAAGACCGCTTTCCATCGAGAGTGAAAAATTGCCTATTTTCCCATGATCCGACGAGGCGAAAACGAACACTGTGACGCATTTGAACACAAAGAGGTCATGGAACAGGTCCGGATTGTAGAAGAGCAGATTATCGACTGCATGTGCGCTGAAATAGATGGAGCCGCTAATAGTGTGAGTAAGAGCATCTTCAATTGCAGCAATTCATTCTCACCCAACGCAAGGAAACGGATTTAGTTCGCCGGTTCTGGGCAATGCCAGCACGATGGCTTGGAGCAGCGTGAAGACCAACAGTAGGAGTGAGCGAAACATGGTAGTAGGGTTCGCTGGTTGGAGGAACACAAGCTTGAGCTAGAGTGCGACGCAGGATGAGTGAGAAATAGAAGGGAAAAGGCAGGGGGCGAGTATATGGAGATCTCATCGGTGCAGGAGCAGCCGCGTCGGTCTTGTGGAAGGAGCAGTACAGCACCTCGAGGCAGCAACAACCGTCTACACTTTCCGTGGAGCGAGGATCGATTTCACAGTTGGAAAATCAAATTCAATCAGGACTGATTTAGAATAATTGAGGGACACTATTGAGCTACTCTAAGGCAGCTCATGTGACGTTCACTCAAGGAGGGTGCACCTCTTGCAGAGTTGACATCCATCGTCCGCTTGTTCCCTACCTAACCCACTCGTCGAAGTATCCTAGGCATGTTTCCGAGGACAAATATTTTCCACACATGCTCTTGATACGCATGGACCTCTCTGTATGGTTTTAAGGTTTGAAATAAACCATGTAGCCTCTCGCCGATTTCTCCATCATTCTATCGTCTTCGGCGTTGGTAAGAGTCTACCTTGCATCTTTTGAGGTGACATAACCTCATGCCAACGCAAGCGTATCGCTTCCTCCCAAGGGTTTTCACTCGAAAGACCTCATGGTCCGATTCCGGGAGCCGCCAACAAGTCGAAGACTTGCAGTATGTGAAGGCTTGCAGTCTGTGAAGGCTTCATATCAGTTCCACATCCCCAGTCCCTGATCCAACAGCCCACTTCTTCACAGCGCTCCATCGTACAACCCACACATCTCCTCTTTTCACCTCAAATCTTTTATCAGTCCCTTCAACAGCTACCTCGCCTACATCTCGGAGAGCTCGGACAAAAACCGCCTTGTCTTCGTCTGGTTTATCAACCATGCTGATTCCACCAGTCGTATCATCCAACCGCTGCAAAGGCACTGGGAATTGACTCAAGAAGGATGAAGAATAGTGTGTTGAGAGAAGAGACTGATGAGACACCAAGTACTGGTGCTCAGCAGGCGAGAGGAGCGGCTGTAGAGTCTCTTGTGAGGCAGCGTGCGCAGTTTGGAGGTAATGAGGATGTGTGTCAATCTGAGGACGATTCAGTAAATCCCCAGCCTAAGTCAGTTGAGTTACGCTTCATGTTACCTTCTTTATCCTGGCTCTGAGAAAACTTCTAACTAGAAACTTGAATCTCTCTAATTCTGTCTGAATTATGATCAACTTGAAATTCGTCTTTGGGTCCATGTTGCCAGTTTGATCTTCGACTAATTCAATCTGATGTGCCGTTAGCAGGTGATGAAAATTCCAAATTCCCGCGGTCCGTGCAAAGTGAAAAAGATGTGTACTCACCTGTTTCTGAATCCGTTCTAGGACCCTTTCCATGAGATCACTCGGCCACGGCAGAATCTCAGGCGCAACTCGCTCTGCCACCCAGTATCTCGTTAATTCCTGCAGATCGCGAGTTTCTCGCGGTGTCGAATCAACTGCAACTTCGGCGAGAAGATCATCAATGTCCATGGTCTTGAACAATCTGATGGTCGAGCTGCACCAAACGTGCTACCGGTTTTTGATACGAGAGCTAAACGTGTACTTGATGCACAGGTGAGATATGATTTATTGATACCACAGCTGATTGTAGTGCAATTGTCGGTAGATCACCGGGTGAGGTAGTGTAATTGAATAGAGTTGGGCGAGAGGACAGCACGATTGCACAAACAAACGCGAGAATCGTCGTTGCGTGCGGCGGACTGCATGTGTGGGGTAGCACGCTAACGCGACGCGGACGCGATGGTTGGCCACTTTCCAGGTTGCTCCGCGACTCATCAAATTTTGGTACTGCACATGTCTACATGCGAGGGATAGACTTGAGTGTCTCAAGTCACGTATCAAAACATCTCAGAACATAGAGTAAACACGAGATGTTAGAATAATTCACAGAACAGCCATGAAGTTTCAATGATATGGTGATCTGCATTTCGATATGGTACCACAAAGCCAAATGCTTCAAGCCATCTTCGTCCCTTCTCATCGTGACGAAGTACGTATCAATTACCTCCTCGAACTCTCTCAAAGGGCACCGCTGTACAAACCTCCCACCTCCATGTACGCGCACAGCCTGCAGAGAATGAAAGTGACAAGTAGATAAGTACATCGAACAAAAATGCAAGCACTAAACTCGGGAAATAGTGAGCTATAATCCCGTTTTGCTAGCGCCAGGGAAAATCCATGCCCAAGTGTGGATTTGAAAACCACTTTGATGAAGAGATCAATTTGTTAGCGTGGAAGAATACCAAGTCGAGGTAGAGTAGTGTCGGGTAGGGGAAAATGTCGTATTGATGGTGGGTGAGGTACGTTGACCCGTGTTGTATTTGGATTCGTGATTCTTGTGGTGTTCTGAGAATGCATGAGAGCAATATTTCAGCTCTACACGCCATCGCAAGATCCAGCTGAGGATGGTAAAGACAAAGGAAATTAAAAAGCTCGCGGGGCAGCTGAGAGATGCTGCACTTCGCTTGCCGAAAGTAAGATGGGTATCCAGCAAGTCCCTCGAGAAATGGTAAAGATGTCCGAGCCATTGGCACCGTGACATGGGTATAGAATGCAAGCAAAATGGGATCGGAGCAACCACCGAAGACAAGGTGCAGACCGCTCGCAGTCGAAATTGCTTTCCCGTCCAAGGAATCCAAGGGTGATGCAAGTCAAATGACAATCGCTTGAACGCCTCAGAAGGAAAATGAAAATGATGCCAAACGCCTATGTGGTGAGCGACCGATGCAACCATCATGAGTAAACGCCGTAATGGAACCGCCATGAATGAGATGACTATCGTGAAGGTTTCGTTGGCCAACGTGCACGTTCAGTAAGAAGCCATGCGACGTGTAGCGCCTATTCGTCCAACGTTGAGGGAGTCGTTGCCAAGTGTGAAGATGCCGCTTCCACTTCTTGTTCGACCAACAGCAGTGGGGCTGTCCTCCATTTGGCAAGAATGTTGTCCAAACGCGAAAGTTTGTGCACGATTCAGCTTGGTACGCTGTTTGAGCTTGTTGAGCCCACGTTCGCAAGATTGCTCATGCTCCTTGGCGTCCATCCGAAGGTAATTCTGAGGATAACAGCGGGTGGCATGCGAATGATAGAAAGAGCTGTAGCCGCCATCAAGGATGTATACCTCAGGGAAGGAAAGCTGAGGATACTGATGTGCATTTTCTTTTCGATCTTGAGAACGCACGAACTTGGCCCTATTGAAGGTCAGTTAAAGAATCTCAGTCACGGAAGGATCAGGGCTTACATAAGAGGTGCTCGATGCGCGGAGTATTCACAATGCAGGATCAGGAGTGTTTTAGTGGTGAATTGTCCCTGGAAGAGTCGTTCGGCTAGCCTCTCCTTGTCGCAAAAGTTCATTGCACCCTCAATGTGTCCACCGTTGTACTCGTACTCAAAGCGGCAATCAATGATGACCTTGTTATCATATGCGTGATCGTAAATGCCATCAAGAACTTGGACCAGGGTAGCAGGAGTGATACGGGGAAGGCTCTCAGGCTCAGTTGTCGTGAAGTGAGGGAGACTGAGCGACGGCGAGTCGTCGACATCCATCACAGACTGCAGACCGCTGGGTTGGTAGTCAACCTGATCTTGCTTGGCATTCATCACGTCACCAGGATGCTCAAACATACTGAGCGACCTTCGAAATTTGCTAGGACGACGTGAAGGAGGGCCAGTGGGTTTCCTAATTGCAGCAAGAGGCGACCCATTCGCACGAGACGATGCACCAGCTAGGAGATGGAAAGACTTGGGCTTGGATGCGAAGAGCGAGCCATTTGAACCCGGGCGGCGCTCCTGAGGAGGCGAAGCTGTGAAGCATTCATCCAAAGTCAGTGTCGAGGAATTTGAAAAGTCACCGCACCCAAACTTGAATGCTGGCAATGGGCTGCTCTCCTGAGACTTGAAAGATACAGTGTTAGTGGAGAAATTCTTCGTACGAGAAAGAGATGGTCGTAGAAGGATGGACTTTCTGCGTCTACAAGTAATCAGCATAAGAACGATCATTTGCCAGGTTCAACACGCACTCAGCAGCAGACACCGGCCTTGGGCCCTCGAGTGTAGGTGTAGGCGTTGGGAATTGAGGTGGGGTGGGTAGCTCGCATGGCGAAAGCATGTCGTCTTCGGTATCTGGAGTGATCTCAGGCGAAGGTGACGGCAGAGGCAGCGACCGGTCGTTGAAGAAGCTGAAGGGAGCTTTATGCGGGAGTGGCGAAATGTCCATGGAGTCAGGGACGAAGCCGGGCGAGGAGGAGGGGATTGGGGGAGTTGTTACACCTTCCCATCTGACTGGGGGTGTGATGGCTCCTTCTGTTCGAGACTACATCAGCATTTATACCGCTTGCTGTCAATTGCACAGCCACTAACCCCGCGAGTCCAATTGCTGGAACAAATTCGACGTGAAAAGGGATCGGCGAGGAGTTGCGAGCTGAGGGCTGTAGCAAGGAGTATCAGCATGCGGAATTAGAAACCCTGTGCAAGGGAGCACATACCTCTGGTCGACATGCAAGTTTGACGACATGTCTGCCGCCAGACTGGCAGTAGGCGACGAGCCCCGCGCGGGCTGCAGCGTGAAGTAGTCGGAGCTGCCTTTCCTCATGCTCATGTCCCGGAAGTTGAAGCTCTTTGGTCCCAAGTTGTGTGCCGAGAACAGCGGCTTCGAGGGCGGCAGGTCGCGTCTGTAGCCCCACGGGCCGGGCAGTGGCGGTGGGTGCATGGCTGCGAGAGGCGAGGACATCTCCATGATGGCGGTGGGCGTTTGGGTCGTGGTTCCGGGCAACGTCTGCGTCAATGAGCGTCTGCGGGCGGTCCTTCACTCAAGGGCGCTGGCGGGCAGTTGACTGTGGGCCGGTGTGCAGGCGATAAACATACAAGACAAGAAAACTAATTCCAATCTGAAGATGCTCGTAGGAGATAGCCTCACGTGTCAAGCTCGAGGAGTGGCCGGGTGGGAGACCTATCGGCTGGATCCAGACATGAGGGTTAGTCGGCAGGGTCGATATGGATAGTGAATTGAGGGTAGCGACAGCCCCAGGGGAATATCCAAGCCAAACGACCGTTGTCCGAAGCCCTCAGCGGTCGTGAGCGAGGGAAAGGGGCCTTCTTGGGTGCGAGAAGGGTGAAGAAGAGGAGAGCAAGCAAGGTCGTCCAGCTGGATTTGAGGATGCCGAGCTTGCATCGCTGCTGGGGTAACAAGGCAGTTAGTGAGGTTAGAGCGGGCCTGAGCTCTAAGCGCTGCACACCGGAGGCCTCACCTGGCTCACCACCAATATTATGCCTGCCTGGCCCTGGCAGCGGAAGAGGCATGGGGCAGTCTGCTGCTACTGTTTCCGGCGTATGCGACTCTGCTGCGAGCTACGCTGATCCGCTGGCTCTAATTGCTGCAGCGCTGGGCCCGCAGGTACGCCTGCTGCTGATTTGGCCGCGAGCCGGCACATCTCAAGGTACTCTGCACCTAGACACGCCCGCGTCAAAGGTAAACAAGCGTTCGCAGCACGGCTGACACGCCCGAGGGCTCGCTGCATCCTCGCGGCATCCTGCTCGCTGCACGGCACAACAATCTGTGTCTGACACTTGCTGCTTCAGCGGGCGGCGCGCTGCCATGCACCAGGCCCGACTATCTCGCTTTCTGCACGCCATGCCTCGCACGTCTCCGTTGCCAGAGCAGGTGGGCACGGAGCACCCTCTTTACGAGCATACTCCCTGCTCGTCGGGGAAAATTGCGTGAAACGAGGAGTTCCCTCTCCGCTTAAACTCGCGCACCGGCGCGGTACCAGCAGAATTCTCTGCCATGGTTCCCTGCCGTGGGACTGGCCTGGCGCGCTGGCTCGTCGACAGCTCTCGCCGTCGACCTGCGTAACGCTGTGCCCGTAACCCAGGGAGACGACACGCCCGGCTCGGCCCATGAAGCTGCTGAGGGCCAGCAGCGGCTAGCCAGCGCTCGCGAGAGCCGCATCAGATGCCCATTTGCTCCTTGGACTCGGGAGAATCGCTGTCAGCTCGCGCAGCCTGTCGTCATTGCAGCCATCGCAGACGCTTGGCGGCCACTGCCAGGGAAACGCCTCGATGTAAGAGCGTGGCTGCGCGCTGCCATTGGCCCGAGGGCCGACTGGTGCTGCAAGATTGGCCTGTCATCTCGTCTAACTGGGCAGGCGGGACATGTCTGTCGTCTGGATTCGTGAACGAGACCGACGTCGCAGGCGCCTCTCGCTGACGAAAGCTGCCAGACACGGCCCGTGGACCTCTCTGATCTCACAGCCTTAAACCGCTTGCGGGTGCATAAAACCGGACTCGCCTTGCTCCAGCAGCAGACCGTCGCCTAGTGTCTGCTCGCGATCGGGGTGCGGCTCCCTGATCGCGATTGCAAACATGTTGCAGCGTCATAGGCAATAAGGCTGGCATTGCGAGCTGCCCGGTTTGCCATTGCTGTCCCCTCTGGGACATCGATTTGGCCAACTGTCCGTCTGATCGGCAGAGAGCCGCAAGCAAAACAAAGACTTTGCGCAATTCGGGGCCGCCGGGGGCTTTGCCATCTGCCATCTGAGGCGGGCTGAACATCGTTCGAGAACCCACTCGAGAAGCGCGCACTGCCGAGCAGACGGCGTGCACAACTCCTTCACAACCGGCAAAGCATCGTTTGGACCCCACTATGGACCGGTGACCCCTCCACGGCGGGCCCAGAGGCCAATCGTGGCGCGGGTGCGCAGCGCTGGTCAATTCGTCGCGTGTCGTCTCCAGGTGGACGCGTTCGCTTCTTGTACACAAATAACCCAGACTGCGCATCGTGTGCGCGATCACGAGACTGGCAGCCGGCGGTTTGTCATGCGCGCCATGGGCTGCCGGTACCCCAGACTCGTACGCAGAGAACCTCACGTTTCAGGACCCTGGATTCTGCAAGGTGACTGATGAGAATTTAGCCTCAATCGTTTGTCACTTGTCAGCCCGAGTTTCCCAAGAGCGTCTGCCCATCACGAGCTCCGCTCAATCCATTCTCAGCAGCGCTTGAAGGGTGCTGCGTGCCTCGCCTGAATCGTCACAGCTGGTCCAGGATTCTGATCCGTACTGCGCCTGAAACTCCCTATACCATTTGGAAGTAATCCCGGACACCAACCTGGCGACGGTACAGTACTCGACTCCTCAACATTTTATGCAAATGCATTCTCATGTGCAGACGACGTTCGGGGTATCCTGGAGCACATCAAGTCGTCGACCTCGTGCGGGCGATTACCTTTGAAAAAGCTAAGGTTTCACGCCTGCATGCGATCCATCTTATGGAACATGTGGTAAGCGCGGGTTGCTAGGTGAAAATTGCATGATCCACGGCAGATCAAACTGATGGTAGTCACTTGCAACAAAACTATTCTACTGCTGAGTTCCAACCTTCAGCTCCCCGGATTTTTATGCCTTACAAGCCATATGAGCACAACAAGCCTTCCCCGTGGAGCTTATAGAGCAGATGATTCAAATCGCTGGTTCTTTCATGTGAAGAAGAGATATTCATCTCGAATTACTTGCATAGGTCCATGACATTGTATCTGCAAGGTACGGACGCAGATTCGGAAGGATGACACCGGCTCGCGTCCAACGTTCGTCCTTAGTATTAGCAAACTCGTCAAAAAGAGACAATATCAGAGTACACGAATGGCCATTTGAGTTACGTGGGCTTTGTTCCAGTGGGTGAGACATCGAGTAGTTGAACGAAACAATTGTCCTCTCAGAAGAAGACCGAGTGCACGTCCCATGTCATGTTTCCGGTCTTGAGCGGCACCCGGAAAATGTGGGCCTCCGACTCTATTTCTATTTAGGAATAGTGCGACAACTTTTTGAGAACCGTGAACTTTTGAGATGATTTCTTGAGGAATCACGACACTATTCAAAAGACGAATTGAGCTATCAGGATGGGTGGCAAAGATCGAAAAAGAGCTCGCGACCCCGTTCAAGACTCTCAACAGGAAGAAGCACCGGCGAAACGACGGCGACAAATCACCGATGAGCGTTTGAAGCTCTCCAAGCTTTACGAGGACTTGTCAAATGAATCAGATGAGGTCCGACTTGAAGCTGCCAAAGAACTCATTGTCAAATTTTCGCCAGAGAACAAACCATCCGCAAAAGAGGTGGAAGATGCTTTAGGGCGCTTACTGAAAGGCCTTTGCAGCCAGCGCAAGGCAGCCAGAGTCGGATTTTCTCTGACTCTCACCGAGCTATTACGGCAAATATTTGGCCAGAATAAGCATAAAATTGAAGGTTTCGAACTCGATGCAGCGTCTGTCATCGAACTGGGTGAGGAGAAAACGAAAGTGGAGGGCAACGTGCCAGGACGTGTACGACGCAAGACCCCTTGAAATGGTTCAATTGCGCTAATTTTGCTTAGGAACGCCGTGACCATTTGATTGGAAAGCTTTTTTGCTACAAGGCTATTCTGCAATCTTCCATCGTCCTTGAGCCAAAGCTGTCCTTGGAATGCTGGACTAAGCTCCTAGACCGCATCTGCGAACTAGCACGGGATGTACCCTGGCTCCGGGAAGAGTGTGGCATGGTCCTGGTCGAGGCAGTAAAAAGCCTCAAGGGACAAAAGAAATATCAAGACTGTGCTAAGGAGATGATTGTCCGTCTGCGCACGTTCAAGCTTCTGTCGACGCCTCAAGGTGTTGCTGTATGGCTCACGGTTCAATCAGATTTCAGCCAGGTGTTAGTGGAAGGTGTTTGGCATAAAAACGACCCATTGTCAAAACAGGAACGAACCCGCTTAGCCAAAATTCTTAAAGAGAACTTTCATGGAGATGCTGAAGATGGAACCAGTGGTTCAACCAAAAACGCGGCTGCTAATCCAAATCCTTCTTTTACCTGGGATCTGGTTCTATCTGAATTACTGCGAAGAGATGAGCAGTACAATACATCGAACGAGAAGCGGGAGTTTCCACAATTTTGGACCGACACGGTAGACAGTAAGGCTCAATCTCCAGCATGCTTGACTGTAACTCACCACAATAGGTACACTCTTCTCTTCCACATCTTCGCATGAGCGCAAAGCTTGGGGCTTTAAGCTCTTAAGCACCATGATCACGCGAGTACCCGACTGGGCGGTGCCGGCACTGTTCAGTCCAAATTTGATGCGAACCTTGATCAACCAGACGAAGAAAGAGGCCAGATTTCTCCATTCGGCAGCACTATCTGCTTTGGCTGCAATCCAGGCCAGAGTACAACAGGATCCCGATTCAGCTCATTCCATCTTTGTTGCTTTAACTACGAAGCATGGGAGCACGGAATTTGACAGGATTACCAAGACCAAAACTTTGGAACAGATTCTACAGGCAGCGGATGATGATAACTTGAGCAAGATCGTACGCCACCTTGAACATTTAATCCTTCGACCGGAAAGTGAAGAGGATAGTGTCGCTGCCAGTCGCCGGCAAGTGATTGGAGACCTACTCTTAACTATCGTTAAACGTTACGCGCGATATGATGATTTCAACGCAGCTTCCCTCGACGCTAAGAGCTGGCTTCGGTCAATTTTGGAAATACTGGTGAACTACTCCTATTTCATCCCAAGTCGGAATGCCAAAACTAGCCTAGCACCCTTACCCGCTGTCAGTGAACGTAGCCGCACGATGTTCCAGGAACGCCTGTCTTCGTGTCTCACTAAGCTGCTTACCATTGATGGCATATCCCGCTCATCATTCGCGTTAATGATCGTGGGGATGATTCGATCCAAGACGAATTCTTCCAAGACCCTGGAGTTGGCATTCAAAGCAGAGGACTCTGTCCTGAAAGTAATGGAAAAAGCGTCTCAAACGCTAGATGCTATTTCTGCAAAGGTATGCTGCAGCACTCTCACTGGACTGGCATAACTAACAATCTGATGAAGGGATCGATAGCTGGCGACAGGATGGCAGCCGAGGGGTTCACATTTTTGTACTCCTTGACACTTTTGCAGGTCTATAATGGTGAAGGAGATGCGGTAATGATGCTTGAAGATCTCGATACTTCACGAAAGGCGCTCCTGAAGAAACGAAAGGACTCCACAACGGAGGGCAAGGATGTCTTCGTTGAAATAATCTTGTCCTTCGTCGGCAACCAACGCACGCTCTACCGCAAAATCGGCGAAGAGGCCTTCTCCATCTTTGCATCCGAGATTAGTTCGCAAGGCCTAGCATCGTTGACTGATATCTTGGATATCGACGAGACGCCGGAAGGACAGAAAGAGCTTTTCAATCAAGCAGACGAGGATGCTGCTGAGGATACGCAGTCGTCCAGTGACGCTTCCGAAGATGATCTTGGGGACGACTCCGACGTGGAGATGATTGATGATGAATCATCAGAAGATGATGCTTCCTCAGATTCAGAGTCTGAATCCTCCAGCGATGGCGATTCGACTGATGAAGGGAGTGGAAGCGAAGACGATGCAGAATTGACCCAGTTCAATAACTTGTTGGCTCTTACACTTCAGACCTCCAAACCGAACATGAATGGAGACGCGGAAGAAGATACCTCTAATGAGTCCGACATGGACGATGAACAGATGATGGCCCTCGATCCCCACCTGAGCAAAATCTTCACGGAGAGGAGCAAGACGACGAGCAAAAAGAAGGAACGGGAAGATGCAAAGCAGAACGTGATTCAGTTCAAGTCTAGAGTCCTTGACCTACTTGCAATCTATCTGGAGAAGCAATACTCGAACCCTCTCACTCTGGAGATACTTCTTCCTGTTCTCCGTCGCACACGCGCAACGGCCAACAAACAAATTGCCGAAAAAGGAGTCGCCATGTTGAAAGCGTTCTTCGACTCCCGAACGAAGCACAAGGCCCCTCTACCTAGACCAGAGGAGATTGACGAAGTATGGGAAGTGTTGAGGAGCATCCATGAGGAAGCTAAGATGGGGGGTGGTGCCAAGACTCACTCCAATGTGTGTAGTCTGGCCAGCCTGCATCTTGTCAAGGTTCTGGTGGGACTGGACAGGGCCAACTACGATGGTGTGGCGGACGTATACTCGGAAACACAAAAGCAGTGGTTCAAGGATAAGAAGTCTCAACTCCAGGCAGACTTGTTCATGCAGTTCCAGCTCTGGACTCAGAATGCACGCAGACAGGGAAAGTGAGTGACGGCAGAAGGACTTGATGCGGAAGCAGATGTAAGAATAGCATACCTAGGTACCTAGACATACCCTATCAGAAAATGCATGATCGGTCATCCATGCACTGGCAGTTGCCCCACCATGCAAGAAGCTATGGCAGCCTAGCCTTGCCTCCGTCATAGCGACATCCAGGAACCGCAGCTTAGCTCACCGCGCCCCGCACCCTGTCAACCAAACTTTCTCTCCCACTCGACGCCTCTTCTCTATCTTGTCACGCTCTGCCTACAGCTCTTCCACGGCCCTTCTGGCTTTTGGTCCTCTCTGCCCCCAAGATGGCCTGCATCCACGTCGACGCACCAGGTATGTGCCCCGCGACAGCCCTCGTGTGTTGCATGTAGCATTTACGCTTTTACAGAGCTTCGCCCGCCTGGGCCAACACAGTCGGTCTACCGCGAAGACTGTACCCAGTGCTTTGACTCGATTGTAAGCATCTCTGCACACGCTTCTCCTGCGTCTCGGCTGACAATGATCTCAGGACGACCCCACCGGTCTCGACGTCTGCCTCTTCTGCTTCAACGGCGGCTGCACCAGCGATCGTAACCACTCTCTCCTCCACGTTTCCTCAACCAACCATCCGCTAGTCCTGAACATCAGACGCACGCGCAAGAAGGTCAAACGCGACGAGCCACCCCAGAAGGTCACCAAGCTCGCCGTCGCAGCTGAGACCGAGGCTGATCGCTACGACACCACAACCCAAGTCAAGTGCTACGAATGTGGCGTCGATGATGTGGACAAGACCTCGGGAAGCCTCCCAGAAGTTGTGGGCGCTGTTCTCAAGGCAAACACCTTCGCAAGGCAACAGGAGGTCAAGGCTTGGGAGCAAGAGCTGACGGCGTGTGAACATACTCTGTGTCTCGAGCAAGATACCTCGAGGCAAATTGAGTCTCAAAGCCTCGGACATTGCTCACAATGCGACCTTAGGGAAAATCTGTGGTTGTGCTTGACTTGCGGAAACTTGGGCTGTGGTCGCCAACAGTTCGGCGGCACTGGTGGCAACTCACATGGCGTAGGACACACCAAGACATCTGGCCACCCGGTTGCCGTCAAACTTGGCTCCCTGACCGCGGATGGTACTGCTGACATCTATTGTTACGCCTGTGACGATGAGCGTATTGATCCAGAACTACCAGAACATTTGGCTCATTGGGGTATCAACATCAAGGACAGAGTCAAGACCGAAAAGAGTCTCACGGAAATGCAAGTCGAACAAAACCTACGATGGGATTTTGCAATGGTGACGGAAGATGGCAAAGAGCTTAAACCTTTATTCGGACCTGATCTCACTGGTCTCAAGAACTTGGGAAACAGCTGCTACCTCAACAGTACACTTCAAGCCTTGTTCGCGATACCAGAATTCAAGAATCGGTACTATCTACCTGATCAAGGACCAACGGACGCTCCACTTCCCGCCGAAGACCTTGAGACGCAACTCCGCAAGATTGCAGACGGCTTGATTTCTGGTCGATACTCCAACCAAGACACAGACGTTATTGTTTCTGAGCATTCCACTGAAGTCCCCCATCAACGCGGCCTTGCACCGGCCATGTTGAAGCATTTGATTGGGCGTGGTCATGCTGAGTTCTCCACCATGCGCCAACAGGATGCATTTGAACTCCTCCTGCACCTTCTCAAATTGATCTCACGATCTCAACATGTTGCACCCTTCCAGGATCCTGTCGATGTTTTTCGGTTCGTAATGGAACAACGATTGCAATGTCTTGGCTGCAAGCGGGTCCGATATCGAAGTGACGAGCAGGAGAACATCTCCGTTCCGGTGCCAATACAAAGACTGCCAAAAGACTCACAGATGGAAGTCACTGACAGTGATGGTAAAGAGAAAGAGCAAGAAAAGGAAGAGTTTCAATCAGTTACATTGAAAGAGTGTCTCGACATCTTCACTGCGGAAGAAGTGGTGGAGCTTACATGTGGCGCCTGTGGTAGCAAGGATGGCTTCACGAAGAAGAGCATGTTCAAAACCTTCCCAAAAGTTCTAGCCGTCAATGCTCGACGCTTCGAACTAGTGAACTGGGTACCCACAAAGCAGGACGTGCCTGTCATAGTGGACGATGAGCCTTTCTCGTTTGATGCTTACAAGTCCAATGGACTGGCCGATGGCGAAGAACTTCTTCCGGATGATGCAGACACTGGGAGTTCTGGAACATCTCCGAACAAATGGGTTCCCAACGAAGCCGCCTTGTCGATGTTGGAGGCCATGGGTTTCCCCAGGGTAAGGTGCGAGAAGGCTTTGCACGCAACCGGAAATGAAGATGCAGAAGCAGCCTCAAATTGGTTGTTTGCGCATATGGAAGACCCTGACATTGACGATCCACACGACTTCAATGCGGGCAGTGGTTCCGGAGGGGATAGCTCCGTCATGGACCCTGAGAAGATTGAGAGTCTGGGTGCCATGGGCTTCAATGCTCCTCAGGCTCGACAGGCACTCAAAGAGACTGGTGGAGACATGGAGAGAGCGGTCGACTGGTTGTTCAGCCACCCGGATGCTGCTGGGGACTTTGACGAGGGAAGTACTTCAGCGGTAAGATTCAACACCAATTGTTATGAAACGATAGTTAAGCTAACTGGAACAGGTGCCCGATGCTCCCATAGAAAAAGCACTCCCAGGTAGCGACAAACTACCAGTCGACTTTCAGCTGCAATCCATTGTCTGTCATAAAGGCAGCTCTATCCATGCTGGGTGAGTAGTTGCATGTTCCCTTGGAAGCAGAGTTCTAATTTCGCATAGTCACTATGTTGCGTTTGTGCGCAAACAGGTATCAAGTGAGCAGAGTCCGTCTTGGGTGCTCTTCAACGACGAGAAGGTGGCCAAGGCAGCGGACGTGGAGGAGATGAAGAAGTTTGCGTATGTGTATTTCTTTAGACGTTTGTAAGACGCGGCGGTCTGGGTCTTGCATCTCACGGGCTAGCATAGCGGGAAGCGGAGTTGCCTCGGATAATCACGGACACATTGTGTCCTCTTCATGGAACGGCGAAAAGGGTGGAGAGGCTGCAGCGCTGGCTGTGGACAATGTCATTCATCATGGGGTGTAGAGCAGCGTAGAAAATAGGCAGCGCAATTGCATGCACCCTCAGTACCATCTGATAAGGGAACGAGAGCTGGCGCGGAGATGACAGTCGCTTCTCCGACAGGTGTGGGGTTTTGGCCGAGCGCACGGACCAGGAGGCAAGGAAATGACATCGCCGCTTCCGCATTCACACTTTGCTTCCTCGTCGCCGTCACCACCTCCTCCTCACCTCCACCATCTTCAATCGGCCGACGAATCTCATCAGCCAACACCCACTGCGACATCGAGCACCTCGCGAGACACCACCCGACACACACACCACCATGTTCAGGAGAGTCGCAGCAGCAGTTCCGGCCCAGGCCTGTAGGGCCCTTGCAACCGCAGCCAGGCCGACCGTCACCTCGCCCCTCCGCACAGCAGTACCCGCAGTATCAGTGTCTGGACGGCGGCAGTATCATGAAAAAGATAAGTTGCCCTCTTGCGCATTCCAAAGGGCCGGGTTTTCGTGACAATGCGTGCATCGAAGCTTGAGACTTATCTTTTGCGATATCGCACTATCCGGAACCCGATTCAGCCATGGTTTGCGATCGTCCAACTAACACTCTTAGCACTGCTCGACCACTACAACCGTCCACGAAACGTTGGATCCATGTCCAAGACCGACACAGACGTTGGC
Source organism: Pyrenochaeta sp. DS3sAY3a (assembly GCA_001644535.1). Classification (NCBI taxonomy): domain Eukaryota; kingdom Fungi; phylum Ascomycota; class Dothideomycetes; order Pleosporales; family Cucurbitariaceae; genus Pyrenochaeta; species Pyrenochaeta sp. DS3sAY3a. The sequence continues at coordinate 1,570,617 of KV441642.1, read as the reverse complement.
ACAGGTCTTGTCGGTGCCCCGGCATGTGGCGATGTCATGAAGCTTCAGATCCGTGTCGACCCCAACAGCAACACCATCAGCGACGTCAAGTTCAAGACTTTCGGTTGCGGAAGTGCCATCGCAAGCTCAAGTTATCTGACTGAGTTGGTGAGGGGCATGACCCTAGAGGATGCCGCCAGGATCAAGAATACCGAGATCGCAAAAGAGCTTTGCCTACCGCCTGTAAAACGTGAGTGTTCCCGCTGACGAGATGAGAGAGATGATGGGCAAACTTGGGCTTGGATCGAACTTGTGTATTGGATACTAACTTCCGTAGTGCATTGTTCTATGCTTGCCGAGGACGCAATCAAATCTGCCATCTCGAACTACTACACCAAGAACCCGAACGCACGAGCAACGGACCTCGGTGGCAAGTCGGCGCCGCTGCCAAAAGTTGAGGTAGAGACCGTATCAGCGGCTGCGGCCTAGGAAAGATGAGGACTGCAAAATTGATACGAGCAAGAGGAACGAAAGCGGAAAAGGATTGAGACGGCGCCTAACTGGACCTATATTTCTTCTTACTCAACAACCAGTCCCTCGCTTCTCAGTGCATCTGGAAGGACTTTGGGGGCGTTTGAGCGTTTATGGCGGGCTGGCTTTCTGCCCATGAATTTGATTAGGCATAGGGCTGAGGGTCAATGAGGTTTGAAACGTTTACCATAACAATGAAGTAAAACCTTGAATTTGCAACAAACGTAGACGCTATGCTATGGTGATTCCAAGCACATGTCTTGTTGATGACACGATGGGTCTAATTATTGACTTTTCCAAGATTGATCTTGTAAATGAATTCTTTCGAGCAAGCTTCGTTGCACGACGAGAGAAGAAAGCATTTATATATGGCTTCGGAGATTTAATCGTCATTGGATCAATGATCTGCGAAATCGGCTTACGCACTCGCTATAATGAGCTGAGTATCACGCCACTTTGGCCCTGTGCTTGGCGGACTGGTGGGGAGGAGAGAATGGAGGGGGAGGGGGTTAAAGATCTGATAATGCACGTGCAAGCACATGACCTGCATCTCAGGCAGAAATTTGCACCTCACAACCTCCTCCCAAGTGTGTCAGGAATAAGCATTGTTTAAACACTTTTTGTTTCCCGACCTGCCCATCTTGACGAGTCAGGTGTATGTACTTAGGTATATCTGTCTGACTGCACTGCCCGATCCATGCAAAGTGACCATTGATGTATTTGATGTTATACATCTCCGCCGTTCCGGTTCATGACTCTATATGAGAGAGAGAGGCTACAATGAGATGGCTTCTAAGCAGCCTTCCATCTGTTCTGCTCTGATTCTCGATGCTACTCAAAGGGGGAAGGATGGTGCATAAGTGGGAAACAATCAAACGCCGTCGCTATATCGATGGTCAAAGGAAATGTCCCTGTATCGACTAGCCAGTCAATCAATGCCCCCGTCCGTTCGATCCCGATGCAAGGTGTTGTGATAATAACTGTTCGAAAGGAAGAAAAGGAAAAATGGTGTTGGCAGTATACAAGGGGCATTCTTTTCGTTAGGGATCCGGATGATCGTATGTGCCTAGAGTGCCGACTTTGCGAGAAGACATCTTGCAGTACTCAGAGGTAATGCCCATGAAATGTGGTCAGGAGACTTTTGTTTGAGCATATCCAGGACTGCTGCGGTCGATCATCGTCCGGTTTGTCCAGACCATTGCCGTGTTTGAGAAATGGAAAGTCTACTTTCTATAAAAATCCGGAGTTCCATTGGCCCATGAGCATGTCTCTCGTCATTTCGAAGCTGAGCCAGCTGCTTGCCATGCTGGGTGCGACCTTTAGTAAGTTGGGAACGATTCCTTTATATAGACCTCGAAGGCCTTCGGTCCTGATGATAGAGCGAATAGCATCGAAAACACCGGAATATTGATATCCCATACCGCTCATGGTGTTGACCTGGAATCTTCGTCGGAGAACATCAAATGGGTATGTAATAGTTTGGGCAACTGCTCCCGAGACGGCACCGGCTCCAAGTTTGCCAAAGGCGCTTGGATCCTTTTGACCTTCAGGTGTGAACTGTGTACGTGCTATTTCATACACCATGAAGTTGAGACCAACGTAGGGAGCTACTCCTGCTACTGTAGGGATGATGCCACGGTAGAGTGCTGGGGCACCGCCTTCGGTTTTGTACATGGACACTAGGAGCGCCCACATTCCTGGCAGTTTCTGGCCGGCTTCCTTTTTGAGGCTTGCGAATGATGCTGATTGAATAGATAGTCGTGTTCGAACGATATCAAGAGGGTATGTGAATGTTACAGAAGTGACGCCAGCAAGTCCACCACAAAATAGTCGTTGATAAGGACCGAGTGGGGCCCCAGGTTCGCTTTCGAAGAACTAGACTGGTCAGCTTTATCCAAATCTAAATCTTTCCAAAGTTCAAGGGATGTTAAATTGCTCCTCGGGGGGTGTTTCGTCATGTGTAATTACATGCAGTTCCCTGGACACGAATGGACGGCAGTGCAGCGACGGAATGGGTACCAACCTTTTTGTAGACGTTGTATGCGCTGAACTGCACAGCAGAGTATGGGACGATTCGTATGCAATTGGTTCCATTTCCGGCCATGAAACCTCTCCAGCCTTCCTCCCTCCACATCTTTGCTAGCGCTTTCGGAACCGACATTTTGTACTCATTACGACCAACGCTTTGGACTTGGAACAAGATCTTGAGGCGTTCGAGAGGCGAAACGACGGTTCGGGACACGGCACCAGCTACTCCACCTGCAACAAAGGAAGCAAGCACTGGCTGGGCAAAGAGTTCTCTGGCGCGTTCAAGGGTAGTGAGCTGGACAGGAGTGAGAGTCTGCGCCGTCGGAGTCAATTGACGTGCTTAAGCAAGCTAGTGCACGATACACATACGTTTGGGCTGTTCCCAGATTCGGCACTCATGATGGCGACGGGCTGCGCCTGGGGCTGCGCCGGGGGCTGTTCTGTGCTTGTAGACATGAGCCAGATTGCAAGTCTTGTAGCGGAGGATGGGCGTCGACAACAAGGCTCTGCGCGCGGGATGGCGCAAGCACACGTCTATCGGGGAATAGGAGAGGTCGCGGGACGCAGTGTCGAGTTCATCGGAAGCAGCGCTGTAGGGGAACTTGAAGACAGATGGCCGCCTTTACAGAGGACGAGTGTCGGCAAGTTGGGTCGCAAGTTGGGTTGGCCATGCAAGGCGGGCGCCGAATCAGCGGACAGAGGGGAGAGTCGAGGGGGCGTCGCAGGGCAATGGGTGTCGTGGCCGGGGGTGAGGTGGTGAAGGTGGATTTTTGATCATGACCCGGGGCGAAGGAGCTTGAGAGATGCTAGCGCCGCCCACGTCCATGTGCAGCGAACCACAGCACCCCGACTCCAGACGTACTTTTAGGCCTTGTGAGATGGGGACCCCGTCTGGCGGCCGGCCCCTTCTCCTGCAATGCGAGTCGTCCTTTGAGCGGGCCCGGTGACAGCTGCACTGGGCCGTGTTTGACAGCTGCCATTCAACGAGGCCTCTTTGCAAATGCGCCCGTCTACCCCAGGAGGCCTCGACTCATTCGTCTCACCAGCTGCGAATCACGTCTGGTCGCCATGCCCCCAGATTGATCCGCCTCCACCCTGCCGCAAGACGCCATACTGGCACAGGGCGCCCGTTCAGGGATGGCGTCGCTGGCTCGGCACATCCCTTTCCAGAGCCTCATGGCCAGCTGGGGCAAGAGGCCTTTCGCTGACGACCATCTTCTGACGAGAGCAAGACGTCCCTAACTTCACCAGTGTTTACTTTCCCTCGAGCTCACACCACCAACACTGGCTGACGTCTTGAGTTCATGTGGTGAGAGCCTTGATGCGCAGTGCTCTGCATGCGGAAAAGTGCTCGCTCCCGGAATGAATCCGCTCTGTGAAGACGCCCGAGGCCATGACGAAAATGATCCGGGTCGTCCAGGCCAAGCAGATGCAATGCGAAATGCAGCTATCGTGAAATTGGAAAGTAAGCACGAGCTATCAGTGCGCAATTCCAGCTATCTCCTTGCAAGTCAACGGCGTACCCCACTGCTGGTCAAGATCGCGCTTAGACGTGGTCTTGGGAGCTGGAGCGCGTCAAATGTTATCGATAAGACTTTGGATGCAACCGAAGAAATGTCATGGCATCACAACTTTTAGAAGCTCCCATGCGCCACCTTCCCAGCTCCATGTTATCACGCCGTATCTTCGAGCAGCTCACAGACAGCTTGCTTTTAGGTTCGGTGTGTAAGCTATCTCCAGCTGGATGTTTAGCTCAACGCCAGAGCCTCCACCTCGTCACTGGCCCAACTCGTCAGGCATCGTCTTCATCTTCAACCAGATGGAAGTCTCGTCAAGGAAAGGACGCCTTTGCCAGAGAAGCACGAGTCCAAGGCCTTAAGAGTCGTGCGGCTTTTAAGTTGCTAGAGGTGACATAGACCGGCTGCGCAGTGATCAAAAGCTAATGTGCCAAAGCTCAATGAGAAGCATAAGCTGTTCAAACCAGGCCAGACTGTCGTCGATCTGGTATGCGTAATGTGACACATTGCAAAAGACAAGCTAAGAAGTACAGGGTTATGCTCCGGGGTCATGGTCTCAGGTTTTCATCCTTTAATTCTCACTAGATTGATCTCTTCTGACTTCGAACAGGTTGCTGTCAATCGCACGTCTCCTAACGGCCGCATAATCGGAATCGATCTTATACCCGCGCAACCTCCCCGAGGCGTTTCCACCATCCAGGGCAACTTCCTGTCACCTACAATTCAAGACGAAGTGCGAGCTTACGTTCGAGATCCTGATCTTGGTCGTCCTCGCAGACAAGTGTCATCACACAAAGATGAAGGCATGACAGAGGAAGAGCTGGAAGAGCTGGATCGGGCGTACATTGATATCGAACGACAACCTCATCTAGACGAACATGAAGTGGATGGCAACATCCAGCTTGCAAAGGAGCCGGAGGAGGATAGCATCAAAGATGCCAGGATGACGTTGAAAGAACGAGATCTGAAGCATGGTCGAGTTGTCGACGTGGTGCTGAGTGACATGTCAGAACCCTGGGAACAAACCACCGGCTTCTATAAAAAGAGCCTTAGTGACCCATATTTTAGGATGATGAACACCAGCGGCAATGCGTTCCGGGACCACGCAGGCAGTATGGTGAGTTCTCCTCCTTCAAATCTAGGAAAATCTAGTTTATTGTGCTAGGACTTGTGCATGGCCGCATTGACCTTTTCGTTCGACACGTTGAAGACTGGTGGCCACTTCCTCTGCAAGTACTACCAAGGCTCCGAAGACAAGGCATTTGAGACCAAGCTCAAGAGGATGTTCACCAAGGTACACCGGGAAAAGCCTGACTCTTCTCGCAATGTACGTTGACTACTTTCCTTCGTGTCAAGCCTTCAGCATGCTGACCAAGGCTAGGAGTCGAAAGAGGCGTATTTTGTGGCAATGAGACGGAAGGAAGCACCCACCAAGGATGAGGTCTTCCGTGAATGAGCGTGTCTGTGTGCTATGGTTCGGATCCAACATGACTACGGAGACGTGACGAGATATTTAAGGCACGCTTCAAGGCCGAGCATTCCAGGCTTGAATGCTGTCATCTTCAGCAACCACATGCAATGTGTATCGCATTGGCACTATTACGAGACAGACCCTGGTCAACTGAACGTTTCTTTTGCGTCCACGCCGCAACACCCGTTTGGCTGGAGCTCGCTTAAAGAGGTAGGAGGACAGCCTATGAGGAAGTTATGTTGAGCTGCCAAGATAATGTTGTGTCTAGGATCCCATAGGGCGAAGGGCCGGTGAATGGGGTTGCGGGTTCTGTCGAGGATAAAGCTATGTAAAAGTAGATGGTGGGCTGGCAAATAATGTAGTTGAGTCGTGCGTCTTGAGGACCATGTACGTCCAATCTCCCTCCCCACCACGGCCGCTTGGGCAGAGTCAGGGCAGTCGGCACATGCTGGTGGCCGTCATGCTACCCGTCTGGCGCAGGCTAGGACGTGGACAAGACTCGTACTATTGCACGACAGGCTGGCATCGGCAGCGGGCGCTGGGGGGCGTCCGAGTCCGTATCTGGATCCGGAGAAATATGTCAAGCATCTGGTGGGCCGGCGGCAGGGATGTGGATGGATGAGGTGGCCCGAGCTGCTTTGTGTGTGAATCTGGAATGACGCTTGAGCCGCGACAAGACAGAGGAGAGGGTGCTAGCCGGGCCAGTTTGCGGGGCGCTGCTCGAGGGCATGCCTCCAGTTCCTGTCCATCTCGAGGGTGCTCGCGATGCTGCGGTCCTGCGCTCGGTGCGCTGCTCAGTGCTGGACACGGGCAGCGAGCAAGTACCCGCTCGGCTGCGGCCCTGGTTAGGGCGCCAAAGAAGCCGCGTGAAGGGCTTTCGTAACCTTATCACTCTCACTCTTTGATCACCCACCCCCCAATCAATCTAAACCGAGCTGTGCAACGTGCCCAATGAGTGGGAGCGTGTCCGATGGATTACCAAACCTTCAACAGCCATAATCCCTCGTTTGGCGGCCAGTTCTCCACCTCCACGCCCCCGCAAAACTCGCAGTTCTACACGGATCCTCAGGGCCGGATCCAGCAGCAATCTAACCCATCCTTTCCCTACGGCCAGTTCCCCAATGGACAAGCCACGTCGTTCCCCGGCATGGGTGGCACCATGGGCGGGAGTAGTGTTATGCAGCCCGGAGCCATGCCAGCTTCACTGAACCAGGCACGAGGTACGTTGTAAGCCAGTGACGTTGCCCCATCGCCCTGCCCTATCGCTTCTCGTGTCGCCTTGGTCGCCCTTTCTTTCCTCGTCTGCTCGCTGCTTGATGCTGACACCATGAAGCCGCCGCATTACAGCAGCAGCACCAACAGCAGCAGCAGCACTTGTCGTCGCCCAGCCCCTACTCCAACGCGCCCTTTTCACAAGCCCTGCAGTCGCCCGCCCATCCGCAGTTCACGCAGGCCCAGAACCGCCAGACTGCCTCTCCCGCGAGCGCAACGGGACAGCCGTATGCCACGCCTCAGCCGCAGCAATCCCCAAGCACTCTCCCATCCAACGGCCAGCAGCACCAGCAACAGCCTCAGCAGCAACAGCAGCCTGTCATGAATCTTCAGGGCTCCTTGAAAACGGAAAGCCCCCAGATCCAGACACCTGTCAAGGCTGTTCCCGCTTCGCCTGCGTCGCCCCTCGCGCAGGCACGTAACCAGGAGCGCATGGCGACTCTGCTCGAGATCAACAGCATTCTCATCAAAGAGGTCTGCGATCTCCAGGCACAAGGCAAGGCTGGCCAGGTTGGGCCCGTGGCGGATGGGAAGACGGAAGGAGATAAGCCGCAACCATCGAAGGAATACGTCGAGTAAGACATCCGCGGTACAACCATCAAAGTGTGATCCTAACAATAACTCCAGCTATATGCGCCGATTGCAAGCCAATCTCGCCTATCTAGCACAGAATGCAGAGAAGAACCACAAGCCTGGTCAGCAAATACAGCCTGGCCCCGCTATCATGTCCCCTCCTGCATCGCCTCCAGAGCTTGTCAAGCTCTATCGGAAGCTCCAAGAACTCTTTCCTGGTTGGAAAGGACAGTCCGCGCCAGCGAAGCAACCTTCCGGTCCCCAGCGCCTGAATTCAAACACGTCACAACCACCAAATAGCGCAGGCCTGCAACAGAACTGGGGTCAGACTGCGATGCAGAACATGCAAGAGGCTCAACAACAAGCCCAGCAACCTAAGAGCGAGCAGTAGCATCCTTGATCTGCATCTTTCGAGGCGTTTATTGGAGAGGCGTCATTGTTAACTTGTATACCTGTCATGATATGGCATAGAGGCGAGCTTGGTCATTTCTACTGGAGGCGCATTTGAAGAAAACGAGATATTGGCGTGGACACTTTTGCTAATGGGGGAGTAGCGGTTCTGGGCAATTGGGGCATGCTGTGCCTCAGCGGTTGATCATCGGCTCGCTAACTTTGCTGTACATTCTGTTTGATACCTCTCTGTAATCTGCAATGTACCAATCGACCATTTTTATGCCTTGCGCACACTGAAGAAATATCTATTTTCAGCCGTGCAGCATCTACTCAATTGTGAGATTCTTCGTATACACATGTGAAGTGGTAAAACATCATGGCGACAAAGAACTATTGGATTTGATCGTGAAACAGAAGCGAGCAAATCTTCTTATATTTTGATTTTAGGTTGTTAAGAATATGGTATTGGCTTCACACATATTCCCAAAGGACATGTATGTGCACTTTGGAATTGATCTCGGCGACTTTTCTTAGTCATCTTCCATATCATCAAAGAGAGTAAAAGCCTCTTTGGGTCGTGAGGGCCGAACACTAAGGGGTGTTGGAGGCGGCACCTGTGCAGGAATCGGTGGTAGTTCCGGTTCCTGTTCCTGCGTCTGTTCCTGCTCCTCGGCCCCAGGCATATTCTTGAGCCTTTCAGACTCCTCGTAAGCAGGAATGTTGAATTCGTCGAGATTGTAGTGTTTTTCGCGGTAGTACTGGAGCTTGTAAAGATTACCGGCGCGGATTTTGTCGTTGCTCGGCCAGGGATACCATGCTATCTGGCTGTCCTTGAGCTTCTTGAGCCATTCCTCCTCTTCGGCTGTGATTTCGGCGGCAGGGCCATTGGTAGCTTCGCCGTCGTTTCCAGGTGGCGTGGCCTCTTCTGGCGGTGCTTCTGCGGCTTCGGGAGCAAGTGCGGGAGTGTTCAGGCCATTTGTAGGAGCTGCACTTGATCCAGCATCTTCTTTCAAGCTGTCTTTGTCCTCTGTTGCCTCTGGGACACGTTCACGATATGTGGGCGGAACTGTGTATTTGGAAATGTGAGTTGCATATTGTAGCAGCTCGTCAAAGGGAACAGCGCGGGACGCTTGCGACACAGTAGTTGCGGGCGTTTGAAACAGCTCGTGGCGCAGAGTTGCAAGCTTCTCTACCGAAGACTTGAGCTGCTCTTCTAGCGCGTCAGCTTCGGCGCGCAAGGCCTGGATGCGCGCATAGTTTGTCTGATGTTTGGCGACTGCAAATTTTAGCCAAAATCCTAATAAGGAGGGTGGAGGTGACATACGCTGATCCAGTCCGGAGCTCAGCTCGTCATCAGCAGCCACTAGATCAAGCGCAGCTTGTGGCGAGGGGTTGTAGGCGGCAATTGAGTCGACGAGGGTGCCCAACGCCTTTTCGACACGCTCAAACTGAGCAGCCAGGATGTCCTCCATTGGCGGCCGACGCGTGGTGACGAGTGAGTGGCCGGCGAAGAGCAGCGGTGCGAACAAGCTCTTGAGAGGGGGACTAGAGGCAGAGCAAGAGCCAGGATGCGGGATGTCCAGCAACGCGAAACCCCCGGGCCGTGCGGCTCTGAACCAGTGATGCGGACGAAACGCGCTCACGTGACAGTGGCCTTCCCTCAGGCCTGCGGCAGATGCAGATGCAGATGCAGATGCAGCATGGCAATTGCGCGGTCGCCGGGCGGGCTGCGCTCGCGTAAGGCTACAGATTCCAGAGCGAGACGGCGTGCAGGTGCGGCGCCAGATGCCTCGCGGTGAATGGTCAGCGATGGTCAGCTATTCTCGGAGGGGTTCAGCAGGTGCATGAGCAAGCAGAGGACGGCGACCCGTGGGGTTTGGCTGAGGGAGGCGGCCGTATAGAAGGGCAATTCCCTAAGGAGCGGCTTTTACAGCCAGCAGTACGGAGGATTAGGTAGCAGTGGGCCATGACGAGGCTGGCCATTGCAGGGTCCTCTTTTCTCGGGCACGCCGCTATATTTGTCTCGACCATCCGACCCAGAGCTGTCAACTGTAACAACATTAGCCTTGAAACTCTCCGCTGCCCTGCCCTCGTCCCCGCTGCATTCCTGTCCTGTCCTCTATAATTCCGCCCGCCGCCCGCGTCCACGCCCCCAAGCGTCCCTAGCATTGTTTGCCTGCCCGCCCACGGTTTGCCAGTCTGCTGCGCCTCGCCTTGCAGACCCTCAGACCCTCCACCCCACTACGTACCTCGTCGGGGCCCTGTGCGACACCCCGCCGCCACAACTGCTCCAGCAACCTCAGTCCCTCTGCTGCGCCCACTCCCGCACGACTGCCTGCCTGCGCGCTCTGCTACTTCTTCGTTGTGCGCGCCCCAGAGCCTCTGCTGCCGTCACCTTCACACTTGTTCGCCAGCCATGGGTAAATCGTAAGTTTCACTCTTCCTTCATGTTCCGCATACCGGTCCGCCGCCGCGCCCGCCTCAGCTCAGGTGAATACGTTTCTTTCACCACGCCATAGTCCAGACTCGGGTCAGGCAGCGGCTGCCGACTCAGCATCGTCGTGGTCCTCAGCATCAAGTTCGCCTGTCGTCGACTCGCCCATCGAGACTTCAACTACGGCTATGCAGTCATCAAGCACCGACCCCGACCGTGACTCCAAGGACGAGCGCATGCGCAAGTTCTTCGGATCACGATACTGCCCTCTTCTGTTCCGCCCGAACCAGCCCATCAACTTTGCGCGCCAGCACACAAAGCAGCGCGAACGCAGCCAACGCGAGCCCGGCTCTGCTCACGACAAAACCGAGCTGGACAATCTCCCTGGATTGGGCGTACCCACCCTGGAGCGAAAACTGGGCCTGTAAAGCGTCGAGGATCATTAGGAGTTTGAAAGTTCAAGGCTAACCGTGCGCTTCAATAGCCAGAGTAAGCTGTCTCAGCAAGAGCTTGCGGACCTCCAGAAAGCGACCCACTTCGACAAGAAGGAACTGCAGCAATGGTACAAAGGTGCGCTGAGATGCATGGATCGTCTACATGGCCGTTACTGAGCACATATAGGCTTCTTGAAGGACTGTCCATCGGGCATGCTCACCAAGGAGGAGTTTCAAAAGATCTACAAACAGTTCTTTCCATTCGGCGACCCGTCCTCATTTGCAGATTATGTTTTCAACGTATTTGACGCAGACAAGTCAGGCACAATTGACTTCAAGGAGTTCATCTGTGCCCTCAGCGTAACGAGCCGTGGAAAGATGGAGGACAAGCTCGACTGGGCCTTCCAGCTGTACGACATCGACGGTGATGGCAAGATTAGCTACGAAGAGATGCTAGCAATCGTAGAAGCCATCTACAAGATGGTATGATGCCCCTCTCTCCCAAACAGAGCATCGTGTGCTGACAAATGCAGGTTGGCTCAATGGTCAAGCTTCCCGAGGACGAGGACACTCCCGAAAAGCGCGTCAAGAAGATCTTCCGCATGATGGACAAGGACGAGAACGGCAGCCTGGACATGGCCGAGTTCAAGGAGGGCTCCAAACGTGACGAGACGATTGTTTCAGCGCTGTCTCTCTATGACGGGCTTGTGTAAAGAGCGGGTCGATACCCTGTGTCATTTCATGTACCTTTTTGCTTCGATATCACAGCGCATTTGTGGGATTTTCGGCATGCCTTCAGTCTCCTTGCTGTATGGGTGGCGGAGGAAGGCTTGACATCGCCTCGGCGTACGGGACATCATGATTGATGTATATAAAGCTGGCTATCCAGTCGAGGGGTCTAAAGAATGCAACAACTACTGTTCAACATGCCTTTCAGTGTGGACATGGTGGCGACGTGGGGTTGGCGCAAACGTGCACGAGGATCGTTGTAACGCTCTTGATGCCACCACGCACTCGAAGCGCACCTCGATTATTTTTGAAATCCCAATGTCTTCGACAACATTCCTATAACTTTTGCAGCCGAACTCGGGACCCGTATATGCACCATAAATCCCAATGTCTACGCCAAAAGGGAATGGTAGAGGTGGCTTGCGTCTTGGCATACGCGTCCTACCTTCCTCTGGACTTTTAGGTAACGTTGGAGCTAGGGACAGGTAGCTTCAAGACTCAAGCACAACACATCATTGCTATCTGCAAGCCTTCTGGCCAGCCAGACTTTGCTCATGACCCTGGACGATAAATCTCCGCGATCATAATCCGCCATTACTAATTTGCGACCAGCAGCTACTGGCTGAGCTTCACGGGCGACTGTTCGTCTCGGCAGTCCGCCTAGCAGCCTTCGCTGACGCTCCTTTTGCGCCGAAACACCCGACTGTATCTTGCAACACCTGTCCACGACTGCTCTACAGGTTTTCACCATGCGGCGACATGACATATCCACGCGCGCTGCGGTTCTGGCTTCATTATTAGCGTACGCCCCATCGCCTGCATCGGCCTTCTACTTTCCAGGCGTCGCGCCAACCAGCTATAAAACCGGAGATGCAGTCCCGCTCTACGTCAATCGCCTCACACCCGCCGACTCGCAGAACGATCCAAAACTACGCTCCGTCTTCTCCTTCGACTATTACCATGCCCCCTTCCACTTCTGCCAGCCCAAAGATGGGCCCAAGGAAATACGCGAGAGCTTGGGGAGCATATTATTTGGCGACCGAATACAATCAAGTCCGTTTGAGCTGAAGATGGGCGTCAATCAGACATGTAAAGCCCTTTGCGAGGCACCATATTCGCCCCAAGACGCGCAGTTCGTCAATGGCAAGATATTTCAGGGATATGATTTAAATTGGTTGATAGATGGGTTACCCGCAGCCCAGCTTCTAAGGGACCCAAACACAAATGAACCATTCTACAGCCCAGGCTTCGCATTGGGGTTGGTGGACGGAGAGAATCCGACCCTCAACAACCATTACGATATTGTGGTCGACTACCATGAGGCGGGACCAAACAACTATCGAGTCGTGGGTGTACTAGTTGACCCATACTCAATACGCAATTCGAAAATAGTCGGCGAGGGACAGGCAACATGCGGCGACGCGCACACGCCAGTGATACTAGGTGAAAACGAGGAGAGTGCGGTAGCTTTTACATACAGCGTGTACTGGAGACTCAGCCCGACACCGTTCGCGACACGGTGGGACAAGTACCTACACGTATACGACCCCAAGATTCATTGGTTTTCTCTCATCAATTCGGCCGTTATTGTCATATTCCTCGTTGGAACAGTCAGTACTATCCTCGTTCGGACCTTGAGGAAGGACATTGCAAGATATAACCGACTGGACCAATTCGCGCTCGAAGACTTTGGCGAAAGTGGCGACGCTGAAGACGGAGTCGCAGACGACTCTGGCTGGAAGCTTGTACATGGCGATGTATTCAGACCGCCAAAGAATCCACTCTTCCTGTCTGTTATGGTTGGCAATGGAGCACAGCTGTTCGCCATGACAGCGCTGACTATTGGTAAGTTGATACGATGCGATTGAAGCGTGGGATTTAGGCTGACTATTACGAAGCATTCGCTCTCCTTGGTTTCCTCTCCCCTAGCAACCGAGGTGCTCTCGGCACCGTCATTATCATCTTCTACACCCTTTTTGGGTTTATTGGCGGCTATGTCGCGTCTCGAACATACAAGTTTTTCCATGGCGAATCGTGGAAGCTGTGCTTCTTCTACACACCAATTGCGCTTCCAGGTCTCGTGTTCGCCACCTTCTTCCTCTTAAACCTATTCGTCTGGAGCCGCGGTGCATCGGGTGCAGTGCCATTTACCACGATGCTCGTAATCGTGATAATCTGGTTCGTCATATCAGTACCCCTCAGCGTTGCCGGCTCGTGGCTCGGTTTCAAGCAAGCTGCCATCGACGCTCCCGTTCGCACAAACCAAATCCCACGCCAGATTCCTCCTGCAGATGGTTATCTTCGTCCTCTGCCGTCAATGGCATTAGCTGGTGTCCTACCCTTTGGCGCTATCTTCGTCGAACTCTACTTCATCATGAACTCGATTTGGTTCTCGAAAGTCTACTATATGTTTGGTTTCCTCTTCATCTGCTTCGGGCTGATGATTATGACTTGCGCCGCGGTCACTGTTTTGATGATTTATTTCCTGCTCTGCACAGAAAACTATCATTGGCAGTGGAGAAGTTTCTTTACAGCCGGAGCGAGCGCAGCATACGTCTTCGCCAGCTGTCTGCTCTACTGGATCAGGGGCTTAAGCTTCCTCAACTGGACGTCCGGTGTGGTGTTTCTCGGATACTCTCTTCTGCTTAGTGTTCTCTTCTTCGTACTTACGGGTAAGACATCATATCTTTCATTTCGTAGCCCACAGCAATATGCTAACTTGTCTCCCAGGCACAATCGGTTTCTTCGCAAGCTGGCTTTTCGTTCTCAAGATTTACAGGTCCATCAAGGTCGATTGAGCGGTTTCAACCCATTAGCGTTTCCAGAAAGTGAATGAGCGGCTTTGGATAGTTTTCTGATATACATTGTACCAAACACTCCATTAGACCAAAAGGGTATTGTAGGTTTCTGAAACGAATTGTTATACCCGGCGTCTTGGTGTTTGAGCAACAACGATGGCTCTAGATAGGCTTGGGTACGTATGACCGCACGGCAATGGACTGCCAATTGAGGACTTTGTATAGGCGTAAATATTGTTCTCGGGATATGCATTTGCTTCCAGTTCACCCGCTACAACACCCTAACACGGATATTGTCATTGCTTGGGGTGGGTCAATGGCAAAGGCGTTGATCTTTAGCCTTCGCACGATGTGATGTAATATTTGGACTTCTTCATCAAATTGCTTGTGAACAGCCCACTCAAGGGCGTAATAACCAGACTGAGTCTCATTTAGAGACAATGGCTAACACAATTCATGTATTTGGACACGATGATCGCCGCCAGGGTCTCTTTAAGCGACGCGCTAGGACCTGCCGCGAAAGAGCTACCTACCCTTTGGCGTTCGATGCGCTCCACCCAACCACAATCACCAACTTGGCTTCTGTAGCCATGTCTACCTTTCAAAACCAGAATGGGGTAGAGGCACGCTTGTGCAGGGCACTTAACTCGGCGATTCAAAAAAGGGATGCCAGTGAACTGCAATCACTTGTGCTTTTGGAACCCCCGTTTCCACCAGACTACCAGGAGCTTATTGGAGCTCTGCAGAAGAACTATCCGGCAAATGACAGCAACTCTGAAGAAAAGCTCGTGAAGTTGGTGAAGTGGGTGGTGACAGAGACAGCTGAGTCTGAAGATGAGCAAGGAAGACCTGTGCAATCATGGTCGGCAATGGTGACCTTCCTTGTTCGGTGGATGACTTTCTTACGAGATATGGATCCAAACGATTTGCTTCGCCTCTATCAGCTTCTGAGCGATCTTGTGCAGTAAGTTTACAATCAAATCAGTCCCTTGTACCTATTCTAATTGAGTTGCAGGCAGGCGATCAGCGCATTGCAGCACCCAGTCAAAGGCATCATGATGCTTCCAACCATCATGAACTATGCCAAGGTCTTTGCGCGAGTAGCTGTCGGCCTAGATCGACAACCATGGCTCATCGAACATCTCGTTGCCAATTCTAACACCGAGGATGGTACGCGAGAGTCATTACCAGAGAAGGCAGCCAATACTGTGCGACAGGCATTCATAATATGCCTCAACGACCGTAACACCGTGCCTGGTGGGATTCGAGACGGGAAGCCGGACGGTAAAAAGATTGGAATCTACAAGATGGCAAACCTCTGCCTCAAGATCCTTTTCCAAGCCGACAAACTTGAAAGCTGCAGTACGATTTTCAAGAACATCATGAACTCATCACCACCACTTCATATATATCCAGCTGCGGAACGTGTCACCTACCTCTATTACCTCGGTCGATATCTCTTCGCGTATACAGAGTTTTATGCTGCACAGTCAGCATTACAGAAGGCTTATGAAGACTCTCCAAGTGGTCCACATTTTGTTGGACAGCGTCGTCTCATTCTTGTCTATTTGATTGCTTCAAACATCATCTTGGGCCGGCTTCCCAATGAGAAGATTTATGACTTCCCCGAAGCCATAGGATTTCGTGAAGCCTTCACGCCAATTTGCCAGGCTATTCGGAAGGGCGACCTCGAAGCTTTCCGGCGAATCACAAATCTGGATCGGTCGCATCCGAGCGCAGATTTTCTTTGTCGTTATAAAACGTTTTATCAGTTCGGAAACTATTGTGAGCCTCTCGTGTGGCGTTCGTTATTGCGGAAGGTCTTCCTCCTCAGTGGAGCACAAGGAGGGTCAGCTCAATCGGCTGCGGTCCTTGATCTCAACGTTCTCCTCCATGTATTCCAATATCTCGAAAACCGTGCAAAGATAAAGAACCCGGCTATGGCCGCGCAGGATCTCGGCCCTGGCCGACGCAACTTTGGACATATCTATCAAGATCATGCATCGACGACCAAGTCCACGTACATTGATCCAGATTTCGTCGGAATGGAAGGCATACAACCTTATGATCATGTCATCAGTCAAATGGAGATCATAGCCATATGTGGTAGCCTGATCACTCAGGGTCTGCTCAACGGGTACATCAGCCCGAAGTCGGCGAAGTTGGCCATATCGGGAGCAAGAAGGCCAGGAGGCCCCCTGAAACATGGATTCCCTCTCCCGTGGCATAATGTTGTACTGAAGAACCAGGGCGAAGAGAAAAAAGATCCCGAGGTCTTGGGATGGAAACGAGAAGGTGGTACTGGTGGACAAGGCCGGGTTGTGAGACTTGCGGGTGCAAGAGCCGCGGGCTCGTAGGAATATTTTGAGGAAGCGGGACTTCTAAAGTTACTGCTCCATGGTCATAGTATGATAGGATGAAGACATAATGCTGAAGGGGCTCTGCCATGTACAGCAGTTACTCCGAGTAGAGGAACCGATCCACCGTCAGCAATCGTAAGGCTAATGGACGAGGTGGCTCAAAGGATTCGGGTCTCTTTCTCTGAGGTCATGGTTTGCCTGTGGAAGAAAACGCGAGAAGCTGGAGAAGTGCTTCAATCTTCAACAACTTACGTACTTATATGCCAAGCCCAACCAGGACCTTCCTCTCAAAATGCACCAGCGAAAACCCAATACATAGGAGCGTAATTACTAGTTACTAAAAAGATGCTGGTATCATTATAGAAAGATGCAAATGAATATCTAGGCCGACCTACATGATCTCGTTAGTGACTTGAGTTTCGACATTGCACGTACACACAATTGCTTGTCGCCTGGCCGTGATGTTCAGATATGCTTTGTATAGCGATATTAGCACCCCTTAGACATACTTGCAACATAACGATAAAACTGGAATGTTAGGCAGTACTGATATGATTCGTGTGCTTCTTATTGGCTACTTCTACGTACGAGTCAAACTGTGGGAACCCGTTATCGATAAGGACAATTCCGTTCCAGCCCCGAGGTTCGCTCGCTCTTCGCCTCCGCTTGTCAAAAGCTGGGCGTGTCTTGGAAGGGCACGTGGGGCCTTAGTTCGACATCTGCTCAGAGTCCACGACTTTTCGCTCGATTCCTCCTAAACAGCAAAATTCGAGCATCACTCCTTTGCACTTCGTTCACCATGGACTTCGATTTCGAAAAAGAACGGAAATTCGAGATTGAAAAGGTGTCACCGATATGGCTGTTGACTGCGCTGTGCGTTGTCCCGTTCAGCGTGTACTTTCTTTTGAATTTCTTGAGCCCCTTGATTCATAGGCTGACGGCCATGAAGGTTTCCGAGGTATGTCTCACGTTTTATTCGAGGATTCCATTCCTGACGAGCTGAAAGATCTATGTGTATCCAATCAAATCGCTACGTCCCGTGAAAGTCAAGGAGGCCTTGGCTACGAGATTTGGCTTCCAGCATGATCGTAAATGACTACTTCCTTATGGTGAATTTAGAAGTTCTCTAATCAGAGCAGGATCATTTATGCTTCTTGAAAAGACTGCGGACGGTTATAAGAACATGGCGGTATCCCGGTATCCAGAAATGACGCAGTTCTTGCAAGAGATGGACATGGAGAATGTCATCGTCAACTACCGAGCCTTCGGGAATGCAGAGAAAGCGAAAACCCTGAAGATACCACTCATGCCAGAGATCGAGAAACTGGAATTGTTCGAGGTGTCACTACACACAAGCCCAACAACAGCATATAAGATGCCAGACACATACAACGCCTGGTTTACCGAATGCTTTGGGTACGAGGTTGTATTGGTGTATCTGGGTGACAATAAGCGCGCCGTTCTATTTCAAGATATGCAACCCTTGGAGCCGGACCCGTTGACCAGATTCCTGAAGAAACACATTCCATTTGCCGGTCCTTATGTGGAACGCGTTATGGGCCTGCACCAGAATGAACAGTGGAAGATCTCATTCGCCGATTGTGCCCCGTTTCTGGTCGTATCCCAGACCTCTCTGGAGGAGATTTCTTCTCGGTTACCAGAAGGAGAAGAAATGGATGTCACCAAGTTTCGCCCAAATATCGTGATCAAGGGCGCTTTCGAAGCGTTCCAAGAGGATTACTGGGGCAGGATCAAAATAAACAACAAGGCGGAAATCATCATGGCACACAACTGTGTTCGTTGTCAGAGCGTCAATATCGATTACGAGACGGGCAAACCAGGCACAGGAGCGTCTGGTGAGGTGTTGAAGAAGATGCAAAGTGATCGGAGAATCGATATTGGAAGCAAATGGAGCCCAGTGTTTGGGCGATACAGCTTTTGGGAACCCAGGTACCCAAGTCAGATAATCAAGGTCGGAGACCGTGTGAATGTGTCCAAGGTGAATGAAGGGTTAACTGTTTGGAGTAAGTCAACGTGCTTTTGCTCAATCTCTAGCCGGTATCTAACTTCTTTTTAGGTTGGCCAGGCCTCAGCTGAACAGATACTCTTCGATTCACTCCGTATTGCGTCTAAGTTGTGTATCCAGTAGAGGTTCTGTTCTCATAAGTTCATTTCTCAGTCATGAATAGAGAATCGCAAGCATAGGCGACACACATAGAAAATGTGGGCAATATTAGAATTCTAGCAAACCGTTCAACCATTCTAGCACGACAGAATTTTCGATTTTTGGCCATGAAGCTGTCTTTATTCTTGGCCCCTTCAAACAGCAAAATTCAATCAGTGAAGACTATTGCTGCAAGCTTGAAAAGAGACATCTGTCTGTGGCCTACCATGCATAATTACTGGTTTCTTGCAGGCTTTATAGCCAACCCCGAGGCCTTTGCGCATATTAAACTGGTTTTACTTCGTGCTAAACAACGTTCTGTCCTGGGAACTTCAAGTAGCTTTATATTGCACGCAAGTTCAATCGATAGCATTGCAGGCCATCACGTATCCATTTCTTCGAGATAGCCAGCACATTTCGAGTACCAACCGAGGCACCTCAGTTCAGCAGGCATTCGTGAACTTATTGTTCCAAGAATATGCCGTATACCCTATTTGGTTTGCTGTCCTTGTACGTCGCTAAAGCTCACATGTATCATTCAATCACTTCACTCAAAACTCATAAATCTACTGTCTGGTTCAGTGCATCTTGTTCCTTCGAGAGTGCTGGATTGCCTGTGCAAGCCCATCAAAAATGCGGATTATTGAAGCATCATTGATGCTAGGATGCAAGGATGCTACCAAGTGCTGCGCATTGCTCTTATTACCGCTATTTCCTTATGGACAAGAGAGTTATGGATACCAGCCTTGCCATATTTAAGTAAGAGTGAGCTTCATGAAAGGGCTTGGTTCGATGAATTTCTCTACTGGGTGCTTGTTGGCAGGACTTTGCAAATTACCATCCTTCAGTAAATTACGTCACATTCGAAAAGTCCCTTCTCGGGACTCACAAGGCAAGATATTTTCGTAGTATTCGAGTGTTCGTGAACGAGATTATACAGTGAACGTGCAGGTGTGATAATACTGCCACTATGAAGAAGCACAACGTAGTGTAAATAGTGGTTGAATCCGTGCAGATTCCGATCACGGGTTACTTTCGGGTCTCGCTATCCTATAAATGACACTCGCAGTGTTAAAATAGCCCTCATATTCGATATCGTTCGCACTACCATCAGCTTCATAATGATAGTGGCCTCCAGCATTGGCCTGGGTTGAAAACGCGTGGGTATGCTCAATTCGTAAATCCATTTTTTTGCCAGGGTCAGCCGAGTGCATGACGCAAAGACATACTACCGGTGCTTCGAAATCGTGGTATGTCAACCAGTTGTCGACCTGCTTTCGTGATTCGAAGGGCAGCTCTTCTTTTGGAGGGAAATCCGGCATGACATGGAAAAACGCCTTGCCTGTCTTTACAAGAAAGGCACCTCCTAGACTAACAGGCCTAGACTCGCCGTATGCGGCAGTGACTGCTTTGCGAATGCATTCAGTGAAACTCTTTTCTTGTCCTTTGCGTTTGCGGGCGGTAATCTTAAGGACAGGACCTGGAAGGCCAGATGAACCATAAAGATTGACCATTAATGCACAATCCAACGATGGACTCCTCTCAACACTGACTTCACCCGTGTCGGTGATGATCTGTGCTAGGTATGACTGATTATCAATAGTGGCCAAATTCCCATCCCAGCTTAAGTTGGGAACCAGTTCACAATTGCGACCAACTTGGTGGAACGGGCCGGCTCCGGCACCAATCAAACTGCCTCTATTTGGATCCATGTCCATTGCTTTGGCAAGATCCCTCATATTCCAGATGTTGTCGAGCCGTGGAGACGGAAAAAGGTTCGGTTGGCCTCCAACATCCGCAATTCGTTCATTACCCGAGAGACCTTCTGTGGCTAGATTGAACGGTGCTCTTCGCAAGTCCGGACATTGAACAACCTCTACATTCGCAAACTCAAAGTTGGAGGAAAGAGGGCCGCTGATGATTTCGGCGAGTTCCTCGAGCGTCGGTGGAGAGAGGATAAATCGTTCCGTCTGCATGGTCGCTGTTTCGCTAGTAGGCGATAATGATCAACAAAGTAGATTTGATGTCATGTGTCATCTAAGTATGGAGATTCCAAGAAGCAAGAGCTTTGTGAAGCGGTATTGTAGTCATCCTCGCAGAAATCGGGTGTTGGAGTGGCAGTAGTGCGGGGCTAGCCATAGCCCTTTGATAGCGTAAAACCTTGATTCTGTAACGAGGAAACCTTGTCCTCTTCCAGGCTCTCCAAAGAATACTATTAGCACTATCTGCCTTTTCTAGTAAGTTATCAGAGAGGTAAGGAAAGAGGTAATATTATCAAGATGGCTCTGTCAATCTTCTCTACTAAGTTCTCTCGAGACTGTCTGTCTTTGCAATCACTATCGTCCAAAATGTTTTATTACTGATTTGAAGACCTTAAAAATGCTGGCTTCAATGAGATTCCACATGGTCACAAAATTTACAGTTGACATCATTTCAATAGGGTAAGATTGGAGTTTCCTTGATTCATAGCGCTGCAGTATTTGAAAAGTTTTGCTTGTTATTGGGTGTATTACTAACTGGAGGGCGGAGAACCTTGGAACAAAATGCTTGGGGCGAGAATGAAAGAAGGGGGCCAAAAAGCTTTCACATTTTACTCCCTCTTCTAACCAATACATTACATAAGAGGTACCCTGTTCACATCGCATAGAATCAACGTGATTCTGAAAGACGAAAACCCCGTTGTCTTCAACGAGAGAGGCTTGATGATGTCGAAAACATTTTCGCCAGCATACCTCATCTTCCTAGCGATTTGCCTCCCTTCTGTCTCAGTCAACGCAGAAAACGACAAATTCTTGTTATTTTGTCGCAAATGTAAAGAGCACCTCACTAATGCGAGCGCCTTTTGCGAGACCGAACTTCAATTTTATTGGTCGAACAACCGTACGCAAGGTCAGGCGGTATCTGCTCGGGCTGCAGATTGTCTCTTAGAACACAGCTCCGAGACGATCAAATCCAACATGGCCGCTGCGAGCATCATCTTTGGTCTCATGCCTAGAATACTGTCTCTGGCTGGGCCGACGGTAGCAGAGATGAGCTTGTTATCCGTCAGATATCCTGTCCTCGCAATCATGATGAGCATTGCGAGTCCTGCGGTTAATCTCATGCACCTTTTTGGTTCGTTGCTTACAACATCAAACGTTCTTAGCTCGTCCACGAGACCTACTGTCAAAAAATGGCAAGCATGGATGGAAAGACGATCAGCTAGGTCGGAGAATGTTTCGTAACGATTCTCATGCTTGCGAACAATGTTCAGAACTCGATGTACTTGGATCAGAGAACTGTGCCAGGGTGGAGATGCAACATTAACTTTTTGCCTTTCTCATGGGCTGTCATGGGCGGCTTAGTCCACTTCATCGGCTTTGTTGCTATTCGTTTGCGCGAACAGCCGTCGCCCCAGTCGGCCATAGCCACAGGTACATTCAAATCTCGTGCCAGATCATTCGTAAAAAATTTTGGTGGACTTTTTCAGCTCCAGTGCGTTGATTGAGAAGATATGGCAAATGGTGAAGATGGGGTTTTGAGTGAGTTTGTCTTCTTTCTAGCATCATGTGCTGGCGTTATCCACATGCTCTGCGGAGTGCTGGTCTTTGCGTCTCTACTCTTTGTTGGCGCAACAGATGCCCTGCCAGTTGTCGCTCGGTATGCTGCCAGTGTAATCATTTGCCAGTATATTGTGCTGCTGGAACTAGCCACCATGAGACTGCGCGATCAGAAATATGAGTCATGTCACGCACCTGCGGATTAGATTTAGGGAAAGATGGCAGCATTACCCCGTAAGGCCAAATGCTTTGCCAAGGCAGTATCACTGCAACGACAAAGACTATAAGCATCAATATCCCATTAGGCAGGTTCGCTGGCTTGTGTGCATGGACAGCATTGGGTGATTGGATCACATCACAAACTGGACATCTTTCGTTACCTTTTTACTGCTTCCAACATTAAGAATCAGTGGATCACTTCTAAAGTTTACATGGAGTATCTCTCCGTTACAATCCCTATACGAAGACGTGGTAGGAGAGAAATCAGCTAGAACCACGGATAAAGTGGGCGACAGGGTCGAGAGCTAATATTCGTATCGGTACCTAGGTAGAATATGCAACCGACATTAGTGTATCTCACAAATCTCTAATCGGATTGAAGGGAAGTTTGCTCGCTTCAACATTTGTTTCGTCGCGGTCGTTAGATTTAGCAGCTTACTGGTAATCAGTGTTGCCTTTCTAAAGCAGATCGCCGAGACGTACCGGGAGTATCATCGCCTTCTTAGCCTACAGATGCACTAGTCTTCTCGAAAGCTTGTACCCGAGATCTCTTTTCCTTTGAGATCCTATCGCGAATAACTGCAACACAAACGCTAAAGCACTACAGGCTACAAGGAAACACTCCTCCAGGACTTTAAGAATCGTCCTCCTCGCTACCCCCCAGTGAATAAATCACCGTCCCACAATCATCGCTCTCACCCCCTCAACCTCCTCACCACCAACTTCCCTCCAACTCTCCACCAGCCCCCTCGTCTCGTCGTCCAACACCAACCAGTCAGACTCCTCCGTCAGCGAATCCACTCTGACCGCCGGCCCCGGGGGACCCTCAACATGTCCCCGGATCCAATCCCAGTCCCTTTCGTCACCCTCCCCAGCACCCCCAGCCCGATCTATTCTCCAGTGTATTATTACCTTACGCTCTCTTTGCAACCTGATGCCTTTTTGACTGAGAGCATCGCATATATTATCGACGACTGCGTTCGCCTCCATCCAGCCGTAATCGCTCCATGTTTTGGCAGGGAAGGCTCTCACACATTCATTTGCTGTACATCTTATTAAATCCTGCTACAGTGTTAGGCAAGAAGTGAATGGTCAAGTAATCCTACCAGGAAGTCCTCTCAGGAGTCTTTCGTAGCTTCTGCAAGCTCTAGGAATTTTTTCCAGACGGCGTACTGAGGGCAATCTTCCACATGATCAATTGTCATTTTCGGGCATTAAGATGAAGCTTGCGGGGTCACAATGCCGACCAGCTTGACAGTTGGTGGGCTCCACGTGACTCTACAGAAATGTTGGCTTTGAGGATCAGAGATTCAGCTGCAGTTCTCAAACTCTTAACCAGGGGAAATGGGCCGTAGTTTTAAGGTAGGTGGCGTGGCGCGATGTTTTGTTCGCCACGTACATGAGGAGAATAGAAGACGTCGCTGCAACACATTCTCGATCTCTGAACTGCTGATACGTAGTCCACATCGGTATTTATATGGGGCGTTAGAATGCAACAATTGTCTACAAAGGAAGGATATGTTAAATGTTCTTTCCTGATGTCAAGATTTTATTGTTGGGAAGCGGAAAGTCCTCGTCTAGAGACAGATTTAAGACTCGAAAAACGGTTGAATATTGACTAGCTAAAAATGGGTTAGAATCTGACCGCAGACTGAGTTCTGAGTTTGTACGTAGCATGTGGAAATGGATTCATAGCTAATAGTGAGAGAGCGGGAACTGAAAACAGCGAATGCTAAGCGCTTGGCGAAAGCCACTAGCGAGGTGGGGTTTGGTATTGCCCTAGCCTAGTGCTGATTTTGCTCCGTTACATTCGCGTACGATATCTGAATACACGCGAAGTCACTCTAGAATGAAAATTTGTTTCTTAGATTATATTCATCAAAATGCGCCATCTTTCCATCAAAGCAGATCAGGGCTTGTGGTTTAGTGGTATAATACTCCCTTAGCATGGGAGTGGTCCGGGGTTCGATTCCCCGCGAGTCCATCTTTTTTTGCTTTTTTTTTGCCCTATTTTTTTGGCATAGATTTTGGTGGTGCCCATTCACGAGTGCAGAAGTGAATTGCCTCAGATGCAGCATACCATCATGACAATGTAGAGCCAAACAAAATGAGAAAGCAACTACTGGACCTTGCACGTGGTGGTCTCGTCCATCGCTTGTCGCTCCGATGTAGTGGTCCCAATTGTAGTCCAAAAGGAACTCGCCTACTTCCTGTGGGCATTTGACGAATACCAAATCCCTTATTCCCCCACGCGTGTACGGATTTCACTTGCAATTACACGCGGGCTTGTATCAGACCAGTGAATACTTACTTACATTTGCTTCAACAATAGCCTGAACGCACTTTGGAATAGAGCAGGATATAAACGAAGTCTAAGCGTATAATACTTCAGACAGCTTTGTAAAAATCGTCATTCGTAGATGAGGTCTCTGGACGCGACAAAAATTGGTGTGTTGCCTCCAGAAAGACTTTACGTTCTGTGAACCGGATATCCAAGCCCTGTGAGCCGTAAAGTGTTGTCTGCCTGCAAGTTACTGTACTGCGTGAACCTGCAAACATCGCACAGACCTGGGGAGTAAAATCTATGCTGACCTATTGTTATACACACGGTTATGACTGAAATCCGTGCACCGACTTGACTTCACTTTGACTATCAGGTAGATAGCGGGAGCCCCACAATAACCTATTAGTGTTTAGTGAATCCATGAATGCCTTCAACGACTGTTACACCATGCTAGGCCTAATCAAAACTAGCTGCGTGAGGGCCTAGAAAGCCTATACTTCATAAAAGCCCGCTCTTACGTGTAGATGGACCCTTACAATCAACACATTTCAACCTCGGCGCCGTACCCTTACAACACGATGGCTGAAGCAGATAAGAAACTGGCTGTTCTTGAATGCCCTGGTGGCGGAAAAGCGACAACTCTTGGCAACCTCCTATATAAGGTATGGCACAAGATTCAAATTCACAATTACTCTGACCTGCTGACAAAGACTTAGTGCAGAGGCATTGACCAGCCAACTTTGGAGAGACTCGAGAAAGGAGGCAAAAATAGATATGCCAAAGCCTTCAACGATATCCAAGCCAGGAATGAAGTAGTTCACTTCTATACGCCCAAGAACAAGATCGTCATAGTCGGTACGTGCTCAAGAGCATATTCGGCTTCGCGCTTATACTAACACAACACAAGAAAAGGTATGTGACGCCGATGGTATCCTCATCGTCACGCCTCATCAGATCGACAAGCAGCTTCAACAGATTTGCAACCAATTGAGTGGCATGGCGATACAACTCACACGAAAGAAGGCTCTTGTCCTAGTCAATAGACTGTGCGTATCATGAGTTCTGGATATTCATTGTTCTAATTCATGCTCAGGGACGAATTCGACTGGTCAGAAGATACATTCACCGATGTAGTCCGAGCCACCACTGCCGCAATTCAAGGCTGCGGGTTGTCTAAGAAGCGGTATGATATGTACAATTCGTTTTTAAGATGAATGCTGATGTGTTGGCATAGAATTCTCTTCATTCCTGCTTCAGGATTGAACAGCGACAACCTCATTGAGTTGTCTCCACGTGCTGGCTGGTACTCGAAGCCGACAGATGGCAGCGAACCACCAGTAGGAAAGGCGCTCACAGTGGTTGAGGCATTAGACCAGATTCTTTCATAGGTGCTTTGTGTTCGTGGCGAAGAGATGTAATGGTCAATGCCTGTCTCGTATGTGGCTTTACGTTGAAAATACATCTCGTCACCAGCGGACGAAGCCGGCTTATATTTGGGATTCCAGTATCTTGTGTATATTTGATTAGATATTATACGAGTACGAGTCGAGGCAAACTCTCAGCAGTAATGCGCAATAGATAAACATAAAAATAAGTTTTTCGTTTCTAATCCCGAAACCTTGAACAAGGTTAACGTTATTTAACTATTTTTCAAGGCAGTGTATCTTTTCAAAAAAAGAAATTTATGAGTATTATCTAGCAACTCTTGATATACTCTCCTACTTATCGTACTATTAGTCGCTGTTGAGCTATTTCTATTTGCAGTCCATCATTGTACTCTGAAGCTAAGGAGAGTGACCTCTCCTCCAAATGAAATCTAGCATCGTTTCAATAGAATCACATTGATACTTTGAGGTCTGAAAGACAACAAATAGGATATGTGAGAATCTTAACAAATGTTGACAGTCTATATAGTAGCAGGAACATATGTTCTGTTGACAATAACTAACATACAAGAAGAACAAGAGAGACCCCAACGCCGTCTATGTAGCAAATCCCTGGGTATACAAACACTTACAATTTACAAAGGAAAGTAACGGAGGTTAATACCCAGCTATTCTTCAGCCCCTTCATGAAGGGAGCTCCCATTCCCAGCTCATATCAATTTGTTCCCACCCCAACCTTATTCTTGCCACCATCTCAAGGTGAAATTTCACTTCCATTCCTCAGCGCAAACTTCTTCACATCCAATCCCTCCTGTTGTTGCGGCATCTGCGGCATCTGCGCCAGCCAGCTCGGTGGCGCCATACCAGTCTGATCATGGATCGTGCTCAACAGAGGCGGCAGGCTCTGGAACAAGTTTCGAATCGGCGCGGAAGGATCAGCCATCGCGCCATCACCTCCGGATCCAGTACTCCAGACGTTGATCTTGGGCTGGAGACCCTTGATGGCATTGCCGTTGGCCTCGGCGAGGCGCTCGTACACTCCATTTGTGAGCATGAGGTATTGCATGAGACCTTGTGGACCGCCGAGCACGTTGGCCATATCACCGTAGGCCTTGGCCATGGCAGAAAGACCCTCAGCCTCACGCTGACTGGAAATGAGTTGTGCTTGCGCTGCTCGCTCAGCGGCGAAGTATTCCGCTTCTGCTTTGCGCTTGGAAACGAGGAAGTCGGCCTCAGCCTGGCGCTCTTTGGCTTGATAATCGGCCTCTGCGTCGCGCAGGCGACGGAATGCAGCAGCTTCGGCATCGGCTTGCTCACTGAACTTTTTACCCTCGGCGGCCTTCTCTTGTGCGTAGAGATCAGCGTCAGCCTTCTCCTGCGAGGACTCTTTTTCAATCTTGGCCTGGACAACCTTGGTGGCACGGAGACGCTCAAGCTCCATAAGGGCTTTCTTCTTCTCAACCTCGGTGTTGAGTTCTGCGTCTCGTCGTTCGGCTTCGCGCTTCGCATTAATCCTAGCAACGTTGAGATCGGCGCCGATTTGAATCTCCTTGTTAGTCAACTTTGCATCTGCAGCGGCCTTCTCTGCTTTACGATCTGTTTCAAGAATCGCCGTCGCTGCGTGTATCTTTGCAACTTCTTGCTTGGTTTTGCCTTGCTTTTCAGCCTCTCCTACCTCACCTCGCATTCGAGCGTCCGCCACGTCAACCTTTGCTTGGTTCAGCGCACCTTCATGAGCCTTCCGGGATAAGAAGGCAAAGTACTCAGAACCAGGTGTATCTTGCAGCTCTTTCACGTTCGCATTATAAATACACAGCCCGAAAGAATCCAATTCGGACTGAACGTTCTGGATCACCTTGTCCTTGAAGACTTTGCGTTCGCGGAAGAGTTCTTCCATGGTCATAGTTGAGACGATGCTTCGGGTTTCGCCTTCAATGATACCCTTCACGATATCCTGAACGTGGCTACGCCCCTGACCAACAGTGACAACACCTTTTGATGCTTGCTGAGTCGGGCGACCGTCAGACTCTCCTGTGAGAAGAACGGCATAACGCTCGAGTGCTTCGCGGTTGTTGGCAGGCCCAATAGTGAAAACTGCTGGTAATGAAAACTTGAGCTTTTCAATAGTCATAGCTTGCAGCGACATGGGGAAGTCGAATGGTGTGATGCTGATCTTTGATACCTTTTGCATCGGATAGACGAATGCCTGGAGTGGTCAGTTTTCAGACGATCCAAGAAGTGTTTGCATTTTTTACCTTCTTCTTGATGAGGACCTTATCAATTCCTACACCCGTAATAACGAGGTAGGAATTGGGCTCGGCTACATGATACCACATCTTGACGGTTGGTATGTTGATACAATGATAGAAAAGTGAATGTAAAGTATGGTTGGCTATATAAATGCCAATCGAGGTTTGCCCAGGGGTAAATTCAGGCACTGGATGTTCCTGAGGCAGTCTTGAATCTTGATGCAGGTGAGTAGGGCAAATAGAGCGCCACGTCCACTCCTTATATGTTGCCTTCTTTCACTAAAGCTACGTTGTAGGACATTGGTCCCCGGAAATATTGGGCACCGGTGAACCCGCAGTGCCGTATAATCGTTGTACGAGTGAATGCACGGCCCCAGCGCTAGACCTCAAGAGGCTAGCCCATATCTGGAGTCAGCCTTGAAGTTCTAAGCCACGATACATGTGACCTTCGAACCATGGCCAGAGACCAGGTTTCTCTCCAGAAGCTTTACTAGCCTTCCGTAGACCGTAGACCTCCGCTGCCGGTGACGAAAACGGTCATAGGGAATGCTGCGCACTTACTGTCCGTGATCTCCTTGAGAACAACTCGGCTGACCGTGGCATCGATCAGGGCAAGTCTCAGGGCCAAGGCAGCAAGAACAAATACCTCATAGCCTCTGAGTACACCTTGAATATTACTCTCACGATCCCTTTTGTCTTACCGTGTCTCGAGATATCCACGGATTCAGGCCAAGCTTTTCGGCCCGAGTCGCCTCACCCACTTGGTATAGTCTACTCTGATTGGCCGGTATAGTGTTAGGCCCAACACCCGTTCTCCTCATCCTTGAAGCTTCAGAAGTCACGGGGCTCATTGGGCATTCATACAATAGTTTAGTGACCTCACTCGTACGAGGCTGAGTATCGAAAAGGGCGGGTTCGCCCAAAGCTCAAGTATCACCCTGCCGCTAGCCGTCCACACGACCGAGTTTTGAGGAAACACTCTTCATAACTTGCCACTTGCCTCGGAGACTGGAATTGGACACCGACGTGAGCAATCCAAAGAAAGAGATATCTCCGGCATCGGGTTTCGCGACTGCTCAACCACAACATTGCCATACGTGATCTAAGCACTTTATTACGCATAAACCTACAACGACCTTATCGCTCTAAAGCGAAGAGAAACCAACAGCACAAGTACATATCTTTCCAGCAAAAATGTCACAACCCGTAAAAGACACCGCCGCACCACCTCCCTACTCCCCCCTTCAAAACCGAACCTTCTCCCCCTCCCGCGGCCAAAGCATCCTCGATCAACTCACCCTCACTCGCGCCCACCACATCCAATCTGTAATCGACAGCGACATCATCCCCCTCATCGAAACCCAAGCCAGCAATGGCATCGCCCAAACCACCATCGCCATGATCCCCTCCGACATCCCTCTTCCGCCCGTCCAGGAAAAATCCGAATTCAGCTTCGACACGACGAGCGCTAACAAGCCTGTCGAAGTCATAGGTTTTGCGTCTGAGGAAGATCCGCGCGTGGTACGGTTGTACGGGCAGTTGAATCGCACCGAGTTTTGGCGGCCGCAGGTTGTAATTGATGAGTTGGAGCGCGTGTTGAGGGAGAGTCTGAATGCGAGTCCGCAGCTTCGCAGTCCGACGAGGGTGAATAGTCGGGGCCCATCAGAGTTTGAGGCACAGCAGTCGAGAAGGGGGTTGCTGAGGCGAATTGTTCCGGCGGCGATGAAGATGGTTGGGCGGGAGGAGAGTCAGGAGGCGGAAGGGAGAGAGATTCCGGAGGAGGGGATGGTGCTGGTTAGGGTCAAGTTGGAGGAGGTGAGGTTGAGGACGGAGAATGAGTTTGGATTGTATGATACCATGGCCAGGCAGTGCATCATTATCAGGGTTGATGCACGGTGTTGAGAAGGAGCGTGTGGAATGCCTCTGTGATTTCTATCATCTTTTTTAGTATCATATACCCATTATCTACTTCTGATAATTTCAAATCGCTTTC
The DNA here is from genome assembly GCA_001644535.1 of Pyrenochaeta sp. DS3sAY3a. Classification (NCBI taxonomy): domain Eukaryota; kingdom Fungi; phylum Ascomycota; class Dothideomycetes; order Pleosporales; family Cucurbitariaceae; genus Pyrenochaeta; species Pyrenochaeta sp. DS3sAY3a. The sequence goes on along the minus strand of KV441642.1, from coordinate 1,540,265 downwards.
CGCAAGCATTAGTTACCCACCCTATTTTAATCTCTGTGTTAATGGGAAGACTCAACATCCGCAAAGATATTGTGTTTTACATCGAGCTCAAGATACCCTGGCTCTCGTGTTAACTAAAAAGTGGGAAATAAGCACATTAAAAACAATTATATGCTACTTCAGCATTAAGTATGTACAAAGGTTAATAAATAATTACCTACTATAAGGTGCTATGTGCTAGTGTTTGGGTGGCACTTAGACGTATAAAATAGTCTAAGAGAGGCTTTATATGTATTTAATAATTAGATATACTGTTAATAGAGAATTAAAGTCCTAGAGGCTTTATGCTTATCTTTTACTATGTTAATAAGAAAATAGATGCACGAGCAGTTTTAATACAGAAATAGAGAAGATTTGTCTCTTATTCTACCGCTGAAGGTGTTGTGGCTTTAGTGCTTATTTCCCGCTTTCTTGTTAACACGAGAGCCTGGATGTTGGGGTCGAGATGAAGAAGGGCGATATAACACCTCACAGCGATGTACATGATCATGCAAATATTTCAAATAGTCGTCTTAAATTGAAAATGAGAGCACTGGTATTGTGCTACCCAAAACGCCTTTATGATGCAAAATGCCTCGAGCCCAACTTGCGAGCGAGGTTGCCAAACGCCAATGCACCAAAATATCCCAAGCGCCATGCTAAAAGGCGAGAATGGAGCCAAAACCTAAAAGTCATATCCAACACTGACAGTCAGACCCATTCGCATGTTGTCCACTGTCTTTCCCCCTACACCCTTGAGCATTGCTAGAGCCTCCAGATCGCAGATTTCTTCATCATTCATCTCAACCAAACAATTGACAATGCTGTCTGCTTTTTTCGAGCCGACCCCCTTCAGTGCCTTGATCTGATTCACATCTCGCGAGTTGATAATCTTCAGCAGGTGTGTTGTTCTCGGTGTCCGCTCGCCAGGGTTCATTGAAGCGTCCGCGTCGTCTCGGAAGATTGGAAGCTTCTTGCTACTTTTCTTGGCTTTACGTGCGGCCTTTGGTTTGTACTTGAAGCTATCATCAGAGGCGTATGATTCGTCGTGGTCGGATGCAGCAGCTGGGGCAAATTCATCATCGTTCTCCGACTCGTCTCGGTAGACCATCTTTGACTTCGTGGTCTTCTTCTCGGCTTTCAGAGGCGCCATCAAGTTTGAAACTGGCATGGAAAGTGATGACGGCACGACAGGTGCGGAGTAGTGCTTATTAGCATCCTCCTTCTTAGAGCGTATTCGATCCTCAAGGTTCTTCATCTTGGTCTGAAGTTTGGCATTTCCTGGGAAGAATGGCTGAGCCAGCTGATACATTCTCAGCGCACTTGCATCTTCACCGCGCATGTGATGTTGCTTCGCCATAAGTAAGAACTGGAGTCCTTGTGATTTACCATCTTCCTCTTGCGCATCAATCCGATTCTCAAGGTAATCAAGTCGTTTTTGTAATTCGGAGGATAAGGCAGGGGCCGCACCTTCAGCGTCTTGTAAGGCCTTTTCTGCTAACTTCTCATCGACCTTCTGAGCGATAAGAGCTTCTATGGACGCCTTGGTCATCGCGGGCTCAGGCATACGTATCCGAGAAGAGGTTTCTGTAGTTCGAAACGCCTTCGTCGGCCGTGAGGCAAAGGTAGTGCTGGGCTCGGCTGCTCTTTTGGTACCCTCTGTCCGTCGAACAGCCTGGTTCTGCGATGGAAGATTAGAAACACGGGATACAGCTTTGCGGGAATCAGAGTATACAGAGAAGGCCTTCACAGGCTTATCCCCTTTCTTCTGTTTTTCTGTCTCGTGCACATTGGCGTTCAGGGCTGCTGTCAACGGCCGTAGCGGTTGTCGCGTGAGGGTAGCACCTCCTACGCTTGTGGTTGCTGCAAGTGGCTTGACCATTGTCCTGAGAATTGGATCATTCTCTACTTCTGCGACCTCAATTTTCTTTGTCCGGCTCGCGAAATTGAGAGAGCTAAGGGTGTCCAAGTGGTAGGCACGTGTCGGCGCGAGATTTAGAATCATGACGGTTAGCCCTTTGTTCTGGCCCAGAGACAGAATTCGCGTCATCTTGGATTCGCGGTATGGTATGCGGTTCTGCTTCTTGTTCATAGCTTCGACACATTGGGCCAAGACGAAAAGCGACTTGTTGATGGCAGAACTTTCGACCAAGCGCTCCTTGTTGTTGTCTGTGCGACGGTTGTCTTCTGAACCCGCAAGATCGATACACGACGCACGGCTCACGCGAACGGTGGTGTCGGTTGTCTGTGTGATCTTTACGCATAGGATTGCGTGTGAGCGCGAAGAATGTGCATTTAGCTGCATGCAGTTTAGTAATGAATCAATTCAACCAGATCGTGTTCCGCTACCTTTGTGGCTGATGTTGATCGATTCAAGTTGGCTTGATCATAAAGCTGTTCAAACTCCTTGAGAGTTGTGCAAGGCTTTTCAGTCAGACCAACGACGACCGTCTTGCCGTGGTTGTCTCGGATGGGTAGTCCCGACGGGGTGCGCTTCTCTGGGGGTTCGAAAAGATCATAGACGCGATCGCAGTAGATCTCAAAGTATTCCAACGCGACCTCGACGTGTGTCTGGCCTGCCGAGTCCTTCTCGATCTTTTTGCAGCGGCGGTAGATTGCGCTCAGAAGCCTTGGGATGACACCTCGATCGGCCATTGACTTTCCACCTCGCATCGTGTGTGTTTTGCCAGTGCCGGTGCAGCCATGGGCAAAGATGGACAGGTCGAAGCCATTGAAGAGCTGTTTTACGGTAGGCGAGACTAGCTACTTGTCAGCTTCAGTCTCGTCCGATGTCCCGGCCGCACTCACTCTCAGCATCGAAAAGCTGCTGCTGCGTCGCGTCCTGTTCGTAGACGGAGCTGAACTGGAAGCTGAAGGACTCGGCATCGTTCTTCGGACTGGGTATCCGCACAACGGCCGGGGTAGTGTCGCCATCGAGGGTTTCTGCCGTGACAATCGTGTCTTTGTCGAGTTCGTGCTTGAGCAGCGGGCGAATTCGCGCAACAACACGGACGCTCATCGTGGGGCCGAGATGGAGGGGGGGCGAGGCGAGGAGAGGAGAGGAGGCTGCAAGGAAGTGGGAGATGCAAAGACCCAAAGTCTGGTCTGGTCTGCTCTACAGAAAAGAATGCTGGACCTACCGTGACGTCGAGGCTCTACGGTGCAAAGGCCCCATCCCAGCCGACCGTGTTTGCTTTGCTGGTCGCGCTCGCCTGTTTCCTCAGCAACTGGGCCGCCCTTGGCTGAATGCGGAAGTTGGCCGTGCGCACTTCTTCAACCTCAACTCTGCGACAATCTCCATGCAGGAACATGAAAATCATGAATGATAAACAGTGTTCCTTAACTTTGATACTTTTACTCTCCGCTGCGCTCTCGTGACTTATGACGTGCAGTTGCAGACTTGGCTACAAAAGGCCGACAGTGCTACCCACCATTGTTTCATCACGATGAGACATCTCGAACATTGATCCTCGTCGCCGGCAAGCTTGCCGATGAGCCTCATTCAGAGCTATTCCTGGCTCTCCACGGCGTGTCGGTGGCCTGTCTTGTGGCCCATGGCCAGCGAAGCGCCAGAGAACAGAGGCTCGTTGACGCGGTACGGCCATCTCATTGGCTGCGCGCTGAAACATGTACCCGATTGCTTTGGAGCAACCCCAACCAGTCCTCAGGTTACCTACCACTCAAATTTCAAGACACCCAGTAACACCTCAAAATTGCAGGCTCCGGCGATAATGCTGGGCCAGTGCTGTCTTGCCGTCAATTCTCATGTCAAACCGTGCTCCATGGCGGCTAATGCAGCTTCAAAACCAGGCAGGAGCCCATCGAGCAATGGGTCCCCACTGTCACCATCTGAACGTCTAGACTGTCGTTTGCCTGAGACGAACGGTTTCCTTTTGTCGTTTCCTTGTTGTCTTTCCTTTCTGTTCATTTTCAACGTCGATCGTTCTTCTCATAATCATTCAGTCCCTTCTCCGAGTTGCTCTCTCTCTCTATCTCTCTGTCACTGCTTTCCTTCTCGTGTGCAAGTGCGCGTCTCCCTTCGCCTCTTTAGGCGCGTTCCCTTTCTTTTAATCTCTACACCATCTTGAAGATGGCTCTATTTACTAGATTCGTGCTGCTGGCAGCTTTTTCAACCCCCATCATTTCGGGGCCGGTTCCCCAGATCGCCAGGAGACAAGTGTAAGCTAGCAAAGAAATCGACACATCCTTATCACTAACAAAAAGAAGTCACAGCTTTCCCAACACGACATTGACAGCCTCTTCGATTGTTGAAGAAATCCAAACGTCCAATTTGGCTGAAAACACTTTCCTGTCCGAGAGCATAGCCACTACTTCCACAAGTCTCTCGGCAACTTCATCTCCCTCTGTTACAGAGTCTACCGTGCCGCTTACTACGGGAGACATCGCCGAAGCCGATACTGCACTTGTTGTTGAGCCGATTCAGCGTACCGTTGTTACACATATCATACCCGGTATCACATTTCATAATCCGGATGGGGTGCCTGTCATTACGGACGAGCCACAAACTATTCTATCCACAATATACATCACTCCTACCCCTGCACCTAAGTTGGAGGAGACTTCGAGCACAAGTCCAATACCTTCGCCAACACCCAGCCCAGAAGTGGCCCCTACTGAGAGCAACAACATACCAATTGCAAGCAAGAGTATCCCTGCCGATGTAACAAGCTCAGTCGCCGCCGTTGAAAACGGTACGGCTAGCGAAACGAGTCAGCAGGGCCCAATGTTCACTTATTCACCTAATGAGGAGACTACTGCGACGCCAGTAGCATCTCCAACGCAAGATCGCATCTCGAATTCTACAACAGCTGAGGGGATTGTTCCAAGCTCTGGAGCTTTGCCGGGGTTCAACCATCCAGGATCCGCATCGCGGAGTGCCAGACCAACAGGTATTGCCCCTAGTTCACCAATTTCACCTAGCTCTACACTTGCCGTTGTCGAGAGCTCAGCACAGCCTGTACTTCCTGCACCCAGTGCAAGCGATTCACTGGTGGATGATACAGAGTCTACAACCCATGTGTACGTGACAAAGACGGAATACACTACTGTATATCCATCAGCCACACCGTCGGTGTTGAACACCACCACAGTAGAACCAGCCGCACCAACAGAAGCCCAAAACACTCCCCCAGGACAACCAGCAGGCTCAGACCCTTATGCTACGCCTATTCCTTCAGCGCAGCCATTAGAATCCGCCGCTTTGTCGTCGAATCCCGCTGCTGCTCTGCCGACGACATCACTACAGCCACCTCTAGTGATAATCACGCAATACACAACCGTCACCCCTACTCCAGAAGCACAGCCCACCGAATCACCTGCCCCGTCATCCATCATACAGACTACACCTTCGACAGCGCCCTCTGACCCATACGAGGGTCCAAGTACTTCGGCGGTAGCACAGCCAACTGCCACACCACCAGCCGCAACGTCCCCGGCTGAGCCTGCCCCCTCGTCTGAAATCCAAGTCCCTCCATCCGCTCCAGCTTCTCCGCCCGCTGCAATATCTTCGTCAACCACAGAGGCAGTTCAGCCGGAGCCGGAACCTACGTCTACGTCTGAAGGCCCGTTAATCATCACGCCGATTGCGCCGAGTCAGATATTCACTGTGACGGTGACGGAGACGGAGAAGGAAACAGTTACGGAGACTGCGACCGTGACGGTGCCGGCGCGGCGGTAGATGGTGGATAATGGACGAGGGCTTGGGTAAGATACTGGTAATTTGTGTATTGTAGTTTTTGTACTTTAGCGTTCTGTTAGGTGGTGGTGGTTAATTTGTTTATAAACGTCAATGTTGAGAATCACACTGTACTCAAAAATCAAATGGTTACTCAAAAATCAAATGGATATACTTTGATAGGCATACCAGCTTTGCATTGAGTTTAGGAAGTGTGGCTCTCATCCAAGGCGATCTGTGTCTTGCACCATATGCATGAAGTGTAACTACCTACATAAGTAGGATGTTCAAGCAGGCAAGCCCACGATACCCAATCAATCAAGCTCAAGTCACAATCCACGAACTTTTGCCATCCCGCCATTCAATATCCACGCTGCTCCTTCCTCCCACCCTCACCCTTCTCCTCATCCCCATCCCCGCGGCTCGCCTTAGCCTCACCAGCCGCCTCCTGAATACCCTGCGCATCACCCCTCAACTTCTCAAAATACGCCTTGACATCCTCGGCGCCAACCGCCTGGCCGCTCTCGGCAAACGGCTTCAAGAACGCAGACACCTTGTCCTTGAGATGCGCATATGCCATTGCGCCCTGGATGGCGCGGACACGGTCCATATTGTTGAAGGCTGCTTCACCGCGGTCGAGGAGCGAACCCGTGCCGACGGACTGGGCGCCTTCGTCGCCGCCGTCTGAGACGGGCGGTTCGTACGTGTCTTCTTCTTCAAGGAGTTGCGGGTGCGCTTTGAGCTGGAAGAAGCAGGCTGCGCAGTGGCAGAGGTGGTCGCGGAAGTCGGGCTTAAGGAAGAGAGAGAACGGCGTTGTCAGAGCTGTTGCGGGGAGAGGGGGAAGAGAGTCGTGTTTGGCGATGGAGGAGGTGTCATCTTGTTTCTTGGGGGTTACGGGGAGGGTGATTGTGTTTTCTGGGATTGCTGGGAGAGCGCTGCTGGGGTCTTCTGACTTTTGGCGCTTAACCGGAGCAGGAGGCTGGAGAGTTGCGGTCTGGGTCCCGTCTTGATCATCGTCGGAAGCTTTTCGCTTCTTGGATTCGGTATTCGTTGGCTCTGGAGGAGGAAGAGCTGGCTTTTCTGCCTGTGCTGTGGCGATTGTCTTGTCAAAGTAGACTGGAGGGAGAAAACCTAGAGATCCTGCGTACTTCTTGATCCATGGGTTTGCCTCGACACACTTATAACAGATGAAGTGATCAAAGTCGTCTTCAGCAGGAAATCCTGGAGGTAACGGAGGGTCGTCCTCTTCCCCTTCTTCAAAACCTCCGGCAACATCATTTCCATCGACCCCGGTTCCGGTTCCTACAGCAGCCGTGATATCTGCCGCGGTTGGAGCTGCTGGCTCTTTGTTTTCTTCAATTTTTGTGGCCTCTGTTTTCTCGACTGTATCCATAGGATCCGCAGTTTCATTCGTGTCTTCGACCTTCGGCTTCTCGATCATTTTAGCATACTCTTCCCGAGTGAAGCCGACAAGACACTCTGGATGCCACCAGTCTTCACCACATCCTCCCTCTTCGCAAGTTCCAAGCCCAAGACATTGGAACATTGTGCCCCTCTCCTGGTGTGCGTCATAGTCCTCACCACAGCCACAGAAAATGTTCTTGAAGTTTTGGTTGTATTTGTTGGTCGTTGCAGGTTCCTCGCCCGTCACATCGCCCTTCTGTCCAGTCTTGGAGTTGATGCGAAGCGTGCAGGGTGTCGTCTCGGGTATTCGAGTAGTGCCGCAATCGCAGATGAAGTTGCGCTTGTTGAAGAGCTCGACCAGGGTGTGTTCGCCATGGCAAGAGATGGAGCATGAATAGCAGACCGCTGCCGGAGTGTAGACTTGGGCCGGCGACGCAGGAGGTGGGTTGCAGGTAAGGCAAGCGTATAGACTCTGACGAAGAGGGCCGAGGTCACGGGTGCAGGTATCGAATTGCTATGCACACATTAGCTCGAGTACCAACCATGGCCAGTGTGCGCCTACATATGGAAGTGCCTCGCGTGCTTCTGCCTCAAGAGTAAGCTGCTCCCGGATGAATCTGCATTTTCCGAGTCAGCCGCAAGAAATTCAACGTTATCACCGAAGCCGTACTCTGCCGCTGTTTGAGAATTCTCTGAGGCTTGTGAGATGCTGCCGGTGCGCTGCTTCGCTGACATGGTGCTGGATTGTGAATCGGCCATGATGGCTATCGGGACAGTGCAGAGCGGAGCGCGCCGAGGTTAGTTAGGCGGAGAAACACTGGATGAATCCGAGAATAGGCAGCTCAATGGGTCTGATCTGTGGTTGCGATGTTGCCAGGCGTCAGAAGGTCGAGGTGCGCGCCCGCATCATGATTGGCTGATGGAAACCACTTTACGCGTGCAAAGCCGCCAAGAACACGCGACGCGACTTCCCCTTCTTCCTCGCGCCAGCCCCTCAGCACTCAACTGTGCGAATTGATACCCCCACAATCTACATTCACCGTACTTGCAGATATCTTACTCATAGATTGAGTCGCCATGAGGTATGTGCGCGTTTTCTGCTATCGCACGGTCGCAGCAAACATCTCTACCCCTCCATCCCCACACCGCCGCAACAAAGTACTGACTGCAGCTTCAGTTCACCACTCCGGTCAAACATGTCGTCTGCCAATCGTGGTGCCGGCCCTAGCAGGCGCAATAAACGCACGAGGGATGATGAAGACCTTCCCTCTTCTGCTGCGCATCCACCCTCAAGCCGTAAGTAACAATAACTATGTACCGAGAAACATGACTGATAGCTTGAAGCAATGGCCTCCTCCCCACCTATGCTTCCCCAGGATCACGACGCAGATATGCTCGATGATGACGACGTCGTTCGCGACGTTGACGATCTCGACGAAGAAGCGGAGGAAGCACAGGGAATTGACCTGTTCGCCGATGACTTTGAACTTGACTACAGGTCTCGGGAGAATGATGTGTACGAGGGACAGGGCATCGACGATGAAGGCGACTACGACGAACTGGATCTTGCCGAGAGGCGAGAACTAGACCGACGCCTAAACATCCGTGACCGGGAAGCACAGCGCCGTATGCCCGCTGCCTTTCTCCCAGATGACGACGAAAATGCCATGGCCGATCTCATGGGACGCCGACGTGTGCGAAGACATCGTTATGATGAAGAGGATGATATGGACATGGACGAAGACATCATGGACGAGGAGCTGACACTTGAGGCCCTGACTGATGTGAAGGCCAACACGTTGACTGATTGGGTTGCCCAGCCCCAGGTCGCCAAGACCATTGCACGCGAGTTCAAGTCATTTTTGACAGAATACACGGACGAGCAAGGTCACTCGGTCTATGGAACCCGTATTCGAACGTTGGGTGGCCTCAATGCTGAATCCCTCGAAGTCTCCTTCGACCATCTTGCGGAGTCAAAGGCTACTTTGGCGTACTGGCTGGCCAACACGCCCACTGAGATGTTGAAAATCTTCGACCAAGTAGCCATGGAAGTCGTCCTCATCCACTATCCAGACTACGAGCGTATACACTCGGAGATCCATGTCCGCATCAGCGATGTACCTGTTCAATATACCCTCCGCCAGCTCCGCCAGTCTCATCTCAACAGCCTGGTCCGAGTCAGCGGAGTCGTTACCCGTCGAAGTGGCGTATTTCCACAATTGAAGTATGTCAAGTTTGACTGCACCAAGTGCGGAGTCACTCTCGGCCCCTTCCACCAGGATTCAAACGTCGAAGTCAAGATTTCGTTCTGTCAGAATTGTCAATCACGCGGCCCGTTCACTGTCAATTCGGAGCGCACAGTATATCGCAATTACCAGAAACTGACTCTGCAAGAGTCGCCCGGAACCGTTCCAGCTGGTCGTCTACCCCGACATCGAGAGGTCATTCTTCTCTGGGATTTGATTGACTCCGCCAAACCCGGTGAGGAAATCGAAGTCACGGGCGTTTACAGAAACAACTACGATGCCGCTCTGAATAACAAGAACGGCTTCCCCGTCTTTGCCACGATCCTCGAAGCGAACCATGTCGTCAAATCTCACGACCAGCTGGCTGGTTTCCGATTGACCGAGGAAGACGAGAAAGAGATCAGACAACTCGCCAAGGATCCTCGAATCATAGAAAAGATTATCAGTTCCATTGCTCCCAGTATCTACGGGCACACCGATATCAAGACGGCCGTTGCTTTGTCACTTTTTGGAGGTGTCAGCAAGGAGGCTCCGGGACGTCACTCTATTCGTGGCGACATCAACGTCTTGCTCCTTGGAGATCCAGGTACTGCCAAATCCCAAATCCTGAAGTACGTGGAGAAGACAGCACATCGCGCCGTTTTCGCTACAGGTCAAGGTGCTTCTGCTGTCGGTCTTACAGCGTCTGTTCGGCGTGATCCAATGACCAGCGAGTGGACACTAGAAGGTGGCGCATTGGTACTCGCAGATAAGGGCACCTGCTTAATCGATGAATTCGACAAGATGAATGATCAAGATCGAACATCCATCCACGAAGCCATGGAACAACAAACCATTTCCATCTCGAAAGCTGGTATTGTCACAACACTGCAAGCACGTTGTGCTATTGTAGCAGCTGCTAATCCTATTGGTGGCCGCTACAACTCAACCATTCCCTTCTCACAGAATGTCGAGCTCACCGAGCCAATTCTGTCGCGTTTTGACATCCTGTGTGTTGTCCGTGACACTGTCGACCCTGCAGAGGATGAGCGTTTGGCAAAGTTCGTTGTCAACTCTCATGGCCGAGCACATCCTCTCGTCAATTCAGCGTACGGCTACTCTGACAAATCAAAAACGACCCAGAACGGGGATGATAATGACGATATGGAAGTTGACGGCACAGCGCCAGTCAAAGAGGGTGAAATTTCACAAGAACTGTTGCGGAAATACATTCTCTACGCAAGAGAAAATTGCCGACCAAAGCTGTATCAAATTGATACTGACAAGGTCGCTCGCCTCTTTGCAGACATGCGCCGCGAATCTATGGCCACAGGAGCCTACCCAATTACTGTAAGTCTACCTGTGCCTTCCTTACAAGCATTCACTGACGATTTCAGGTCCGTCATCTTGAAGCCATCATGCGTATCGCCGAGTCTTTCTGCAAGATGCGTTTGTCAGAATATTGTTCCTCAGTTGACATTGATCGCGCCATTGCGGTGGCAGTGGACTCTTTCGTGGGATCACAAAAGGTCAGCGCAAAGAAGGCTTTGGCAAGAGCTTTTGCCAAATACACACTGAACCGACCTGGCGCTGTTCGAGCTCCAGCTCGGGGTGGCCGACAACAGAGAGCTGCGGCTTGATCAGTTTTGTCAGGTCGAAGCGAGCATGTATATGAGAGATGATGCGATGACCTTATGGGTGGATTTGGATGGTGCGTCGCGGAATGGGGGCAATGATACCAAGAAGGAATACTATATATCAAGCATCACAATCGGCGTCGAATGTTAATATATTTGAGGAATTCCACGTTCTTGTTCACGAAGTGCATCGAGAAGAGCAACAGCAGCTCGAATTGACATGCCAAAGAAGACATTTCCGTCAATGAGTCTTTTTGCCAACCGAGTGCAGCATCATATGAGTCCTCAAAGCCAATCAATTTGTGTGTGACTTGCATGCAAAATCAATACAACTAAGACCAGGCGAGCTAAAGTGGTGAGGATGCTGTCGGTTGTTTCCTGACGTTCTCCCTTCGGAAATTAGCGAGGCGCAAAAGCGGATGCTGACTAAGTCAAAATCTTGGCGTCGGTTAGCCCACAGCTTTTGGCGCGCATCGCAAATTTCATAGACTCAAGCACGACAACCGGAGCGCAACAACACACCCAGGAACCACTACCAGAAAATTCCTGAGCGCAGAGATGGCCCCCAAGAAGAACAAGAGAACCGCCGACTCCATCAACTCGCGCCTTGCGCTTGTTATGAAGTCTGGCAAGTACGTTTAGATCCTGCGCATCATCTCATCAACGCATACTGACTTTCTAGGGTCACTCTCGGATACAAGTCTACCCTCAAGAGTCTGCGATCCGGCAAGGCTAAGCTCGTCATCATCTCTGGCAACACTCCTCCCCTGAGGAAGTCTGAGCTTGAGTACTACGCCATGCTTTCCAAGACCTCTGTCCACCATTTCTCTGGCAACAACGTACGTACCACACCCCGATCCATTCTCATGGCCCAACGACGAGATACTACGTGACAACTGGTGTTCTCCGAGGGCTGGCCCTGAGAAGAGGTCTGAACATGACTTCGGAGGGCTATCCACTAACATGTCGGTAAAACAGATTGAGTTGGGCACTGCTTGCGGTAAGCTCTTCCGCTGCTCCACCATGTCCATCCTCGATGCTGGTAAGTTTCTCATCGCACAGAATTCGAATTTTAGCGCAGTCCATTAACACGCTGCAGGTGACTCGGATATCCTCACCACCAACACTGAGAACTAAAAATGGGCGATGCATGGAACAAAAAATATGAAGGGCAGATAGACATGATACCCAGGCATGGCGTATAACGCCGTCTGATGACAGCCAATGAATGACAAGACTCATGAGCCATCAAGGCCTGCCGCATCCATTATTGCACTTTGCCCTGTGACTCTTACTTCCTGCGAGCCTAATTTCCGAGACAGGGGTTACTTCGACGGCGCGTGAGGATATGGCCGAAGAAATCGCCTTTTCCTTTCCTTCTTTGACATAAGGATATTGGAATCCCCGGCTGGGAGAGCTCTCCTCAAACAGGACATATTGCCATCAGTGGCAACTGTCGCACAAGCGCACGAAGCAGAACAGATGCATCGAATAATACGATAATCTTCAAGATACACACAGATTCTGGGCTAGTATGTCAAAAGAATTTGAAGCACCCTCTAGATAGCTTTAGAATCCTCTGATAAGGTCCCTCTCATTGTAGTGCTGCACGGAGTACCTCGCCTTATTCCCCAGCGAGTCAATGTGCAAAAGCGTGGTGTGGCTTGGCTGTGCACGGGCCAGATTTGAATTTCAAAGCATCGCTTAACCCACACAGTTTGTCATCCCGATTCTGACCTTGACTTCGCCCTCTGACGTTCGACACCACTAACACATAAATACAGGGTAAGGTACGGCTGTCGATATTTCTCTCGCTGGTTGACTTAGCACTGACGAACCGAGCAGTTTGCGCTCCTCCTCACTCATTTCGCTCTCCGGACACCCGCTCATTGATTTGAAAGCAGGTTCATATCGTCACAATGGCCCGCCGTCCCGCCCGCTGCTACCGCTACTGCAAGAACAAGCCCGTACGTGATATTCGGATGCGCTGGAAAAGGAGAAGAATGGCAGACTGACCTGGTTACAGTACCCCAAGAGCAGGTTCAACCGCGGTGTACCTGATGCCAAGATCCGCATCTTCGACCTTGGTCGCAAGCGTGCCAACGTAGACGACTTCCCTCTCTGCATCCACCTTGTCTCCAACGAGTACGAGCAGCTGTCCTCGGAGGCTCTCGAGGCCGCCCGTATTTGCGCCAACAAGTACCTCGTCAAGGTTGCCGGAAAGGAAGGTTTCCATCTCCGTGTCCGCGTCCACCCTTACCATGTCGTCCGCATCAACAAGATGTTGTCGTGCGCTGGTGCCGATAGATTGCAGACGGGTATGCGTGGTGCTTTCGGCAAGCCCAACGGACTTGTCGCTCGTGTGAACATCGGTCAGATCCTCATGTCCGTCCGAACAAGGGACAACCACCGCGCCACCGCTCTCGAGGCTCTCAGGCGTTGCCAGTACAAGGTACGTCATATCTACAGGAATCCACCTATCATCCATACTAACATTTTCCAGTTCCCCGGTCGCCAGAAGATCATCGTCTCCAGGAACTGGGGTTTCACCCCTCTCCGCCGTGAGGAGTACGTCGAGAAGCGCAAGGAGGGAAAGATCAAGATCGACGGTGCCTACGTCCAGTTCCTCCGCAACAAGGGCAACCTTGCCGACAACATCCGCCGCTTCCCCGAGGCTTTCGAGTCGTCTGCTTAGATTTATGGATGAAGCGAATGATGGCGAAGTGATGATCATGGGTCAAATGGGATACCGGTTATGGCGTGATTGACTTTCCTCTTCACAGTCGTGGATGAAGGTTGGGAGGAGAATTTCTACGGATTATACCTGTAGAGAAAATACCAAACACAGCCGGACAATGACAGCTGATACATAACAATCATGATCTTCCCTATCTTCTTACATGTGATGTAGACGACGTATTGAGTTTCAGCCTATACGAAGCAGTTGTAGCATGCTTGGGTTTTGGTAGACGTCGTAAACACTGAGAATGATAGACTTCATGTGATTTTGTTCGGATGGTCATCTTACTGCACATACGGTTGAGATATTGTTTGATATGCGATAGATTGATACTAGCAATTCTTCTCGATATAAATGTATAATGGTATCCAAATCTCCCCGGCATGAACCAACACGCCAGTACCAAACTGACGCTTGTGCACATGCAAAATCAAATAAAACACACGCCCGAACCCCCAGTGAATGCAAATGTATGCCCGAAAAGGCAACGAATCAATTGTAAATCAAATGCCTACGCCAGTTCCTCTACCTTCAGCCTGAGCTCTAGAAAACTGCTGCAACAGCTGAAGCACGCCACCTCTGTTCGTACCCGGAGCCTCGTCTTCGTCGTCATCGTCCTGAGCGAGCCGGCTTGTGCGCCACGAATCGCCGATTGTGCTTTCTTCCTCGATGCGCGTCGTGGATGGGCCGGATGGATCTGACACGGGTTGTAGAGGTGATCGATACCTGCTGTGCGGAGCCTGTCGTGGCGAGCCTCGAAGCACTGAAGCAGAAGGCTGGTGGTGAGGGTCAAGGAGGATAGAGTTGATGGGCTCATCTCGAGCTGTGGGTCCGTGGCGCGGCGTACGCCGCTGCGGATTCTGGCGACCGGCTGGTCCCCTGCTTGTGCCGCGAGCACCTTTCTCCATAGGTTGCGCAGTTTGAGACATGCCCCCGAAGTTGTTTGGGAATTGAGGCGGAGGGTGGAAATTTCCCCGGCCTTGTAATCTACCATTGGGACCGCGTCCAGATGCCGCGTAGGTGTCGAGGAAGCCATAATAGGAAGCAAGCATTTTGTTGTCTTTGGCCATAAAGTAGTCCTCCCTGAGATCGGGATCTTCTCTTCGAACACCTGTCTGGTTGGCGGGAATGTTGTTCGCATTGCGGGTGCCCTTGTTGAACGGGAACATGGAGTAGGAGCACGTTACACCCAGGCCGTCAACAACGATGGAGAACTCCCGGAAGAAATCAACAATGCGCTCACTGCACTGAGGCAAGCGGAACATGAGCAGAAATGGTGTAATGACCATACTCAAGATCTCTTCCGCGAAAATAAGAATCTTGGGCTGGTATAGTTGCGAGAACTCAGCACGAACTTCGTCCGTATGTAACCGATCGTGCCACGAATCTGGCTCGTAGCGGGTGTGGTAGATGACATGTTCCAGATAGTATGCGGGATCAGTAACTTGGTCTTCCTGAGGACTGCTTCCGCGGGCAACGCGATAGACTGTAGTCAAGACACCAATCCAAAAGATTGCCGTCTTGCCCGGTGTGACCTCGAAAGTGAGAAATTGCTCTGAATCGAGCAAGGTGAAAAGAACGAGGACAAATGCGAAGGCCCCTGCAATAAATGCCACAAACGACGATATCTGTTCCGTTTTGTCTTTTGGAAATTGGGCGAGGTATAAATTTGCGAAAGGATACGCCATATTTCGCCGGCGCGTAAATAAATGAGGCAGTTCGTTGAATTCGCGGAACTTCCACTGCGCAAATGTTGTGAAATCGCGGTTGCTGAGTTGTCCGGGGTCTTTGTGGTACTCTGTGAAGTACTTGAAGATGTATGAAGCCAGGACGAAGACCACAGCGAACGGAGCACATATGATGCTGATAATGCCAGTCCAGAAAAAGCGAGTCTTCAGCCTTCGAACCAATTCCCTGCGGTTTCGCTCCTTGAGGAAGTCCTGGTTGAATTGGCCGTTAGGTCCGCTGAAGACAAACTCCATGACAGCGAGGTTGACATGCCATCTTGTTGTCTCGGAAAAGATATATCTGTCGCCGAGGAAAGGGAGTGGAACCGTCACATCCAGGATCTCCTTATTAAAGAGAGCAATGAGATAATTGTCCCGTCGCATAAGACGGCTTGCGATATCAACAGCATCCAATCTTTGCCTACTTTTCGAGTCGAGCAGTTTGCGGGTTTCGGGCGATAAGTTCGATGCAGTAGCCAAGTTTAGATCCCGCAAAGCCATAATTCTGCTGACAACCTGTTGCCATTGTATTGTCTGGATGTCACGGTCTGGGATATCGAGGAGATAATGATAGAAGTCATGCATGGCTCGAAGGCGGGGTAGGTCCTTTACGAGGGAATAGAAGGAATATAGCCAGTAGATGGTGAAAACCCACAGCGCGAAGATCCAGAAGCCATGTATCCTAGCCTGCGTTAGCACCAATATATGAAGCCAAAGGGGGGTCCACCAACCTCTTCGTGCACTTTGGCACCAGAACCTGGCTCATCTTATTGCTCTCTGACAATTTGGAATAGTCAATACACCACCCGAGGAATGTCATGAACCCTACCACAAAGGCAGATTGTGCGAGCGTGAGGACCCGTCGTAGAATGGTCGAGTAGATACCACAGCCATCATAGTACTCGTACACGGCGCTCATGTAGTTGTCGAGATCCGTCTGGTT
Organism: Pyrenochaeta sp. DS3sAY3a; assembly: GCA_001644535.1. Lineage (NCBI taxonomy): Eukaryota > Fungi > Ascomycota > Dothideomycetes > Pleosporales > Cucurbitariaceae > Pyrenochaeta > Pyrenochaeta sp. DS3sAY3a. Next base: position 1,523,876 of record KV441642.1, on the reverse strand, counting down.
CACCCAAAGCCACATGGCCTTCTCCTTTGGGTCTGCGGAGAAGTGCCCGGGTCTACTTGTGTGTCCCCAAGGGCGTGCTGGCGCTGGACGTCGGTCATCCTCGTGCAGGCGCTGTTGTTGCCTGGTAGCTTCCCATTGCGCTCTTGTGTTTCGCGTCGAAGGGCCTGGCACGGGGGGTGGGAGCGTGTCTGCCCGCGGGTTGGAACTGGGTCCCAGGTCGAGGCCGCCTTCGAGGAGCAGGGACTGGGGCACATCGTCGTCGTCGTCGTCGAGAGGCACTGGTCGGGCTGCCGAGGGCTGTCTCCAGGCTGGTGCTCGCCCAGAAGGGTTGGACACGGTTCGTTTGGCATCTGGCGAGACGGCGCGGCTCTCTGTCGTCATCTGGCTCGACGAGGCCTCGGCCAGCAAGTGGGCGAGGTCTTGTTCCTCAAACTGTGCTTCAAAGTTCTCCTCGTCGATGTCCATGTCCGGTCGGTCATCAGTAGAAGACGAGTGGCGGCGGTGCTCGGCGATCAGAGGCTCCCTTATGAAGGGCTCGTCAGAGGCCGATGGAAGCAGCCTAGAAAGCAGGTTGGACGCCATCATGCTTGTGCCCCGTGGATAGGCTCAGGCACCGGCGGGGCGCGTGGCCGTGTTATGCTGTGGGTTGCCGTTTGTTATGCTGTGGTCAGAGGACCCAAGGCGTGATCCCCGGGTTTGTGGTCGAGCCTCCATGGACACTGTCGGATGTCTAGACAGGGACCATATCCGCAGAATCGGGCGCTGGAGTGGTGAAAGGCCGTGTCATGGGGCTCGTCCTGACGTCTGCTTGCAGGTGACGCGCCCGATATCGATAAGAGCTCGGCTACGCTTGCCCAAACGCCAAATAATCTACACCTTTGCTTCCCCGTGACTTGATCGCCAATGCGCAGCACCACTCACTCAGATCATGTCGGTAAGCTACTTTCAGGAGCGCTCATCCCCAGCTCCTCAGAATGGCTTGTCTCCAGCTTCTCCGTCGGTGGGATCCGCTCCGAGGGGAGCAAGCACGCTCTCCAGCAGGATCACCAGTGTGCTGTCCTCTTCGTATGCCGACCTAGAGATCCGTGATGCTCTCGAGACACTGGATGCTCGTAAAGTACAAAACACCGCAGAGACAAGACGCCAAATTCGACTTGATGTTCAAAAAGAAGTCATTCAATGTAACGGCGAAATTGTCCAGGATTTTGGTGTCGTAGCGGAGGTTTGTTGCTTACGCCAGTACATCTCAAACTGTTCACTAAATGCCGGCAGCAACTGAAACGCATCGGGACGGCCATCAAAAGTCTAAACGACTATTGTGATGATATGCGTAGCCACATTGAATCTTCAAATAAAGAGACTGGTCCCGTTCTCGAAGAAGCGACAAGCCTCATCAACCAAAAAAAGCAGGTGGAATCAAAACAGCAGATCCTGCACGCCTTTCACTCTCATTTCCTCATCTCTGAAGAAGATATTACGGCACTGACTTCGACCGCTGAGCCCGTAAACGAAGATTTCTTCCAAGTTCTGACAAGAGTGAAAAAAATCCATCATGACAGCCAAGTCCTTCTTGGGACGGAAGACCAACGACTCGGATTGGAAGTGCTAGAACAGAGCTCTAAGCAGTTGAACTCAGCCTTTCAAAAACTCTATAGATGGATTCAGCGCGAATTCAAGACTTTGGATTTGGAAAACCCTCAAATCAGCGCTTCTGTAAGGCGGTCTCTACGAGTGCTAGCGGAGCGCCCGACGCTGTTTCAGAGCTGCTTAGACTCTTTTGCTGAAGCTCGCGAGTCTATACTGTCAGACTCGTTCCACGCGGCCCTGACTGGGTCTAAGACTGAAGAGCACATTGCGACCAAACCTATCGAGTTTTACGCCCATGATCCCCTACGCTACATTGGTGATATGCTAGCGTGGGCCCATTCGACCACTGTATCTGAGAGGGAGGCGCTAGAGAACCTATTCATCTCAGATGGGGATGAGATCAAACGCTCCATCCAAGAAGGCCTTGAAAGCGAACCATGGCTCAAAGATGACGGAGACGAAGAGGTATTCGACGGGAGGAAAGCCCTAAGTCAATTGGTCAGCCGCGATTTGTCAAGCGTTGTGCGTCTCCTGAGGCAACGAACCGAGCAAGTCATTCAAAGCCATGATGATGCTACTCTGGCTTACAAGATCGCGAATCTTATCGGCTTCTACAAGGGTACCTTCGTCAAATTGCTGGGTTCAGACTCTGAAGTGCTGGAGATTTTCAATGGCCTCGAGGCATCCGCCATGAGACAATTCCGGGCTAACATGAGAGACTACGTTGCCAACGTTCAGAGCGACCATGCCGTAGCACCTGCAGACTTGTCGCCTCCTGACTTTCTGGAAGATGCGTTACAAATCCTTAAAGTGCTTGCAAAGAGCTACGATACTTCAGTTGCGTCCTTGGACGACCAGGGCCATGAATTTCAGGCTGTACTTGCGGAAGCGTTAGATCCGTTTTTGAGCGGCTGCGAGAATCTGCAGAAAGGAATGGAGCAGCCGGACGGTGCCGTGTTTGCCATCAACTGCCTCTCTGCAGTAAAGGACGGACTTGTGTCCTATACCTTCGCCAAAGGTCGGATCAGTGATCTTGATGCCACGATTGAGAAACACGTTGCAAAGCTGATCGAGTACCAACACCAATATCTCATCTACGAATCTGGCCTATTATCTCTAGTTGGAGCTCTTTCGACGATCGATGACACTGAAGAAAGCCTCAAAAAGATCCCAGAGCTCGAACCGTTCAAGCCTGAGGCCCTTGTAGCAATAAGCCAACAGCTCGACGAGTTTCTGCCCTCTGCACTCCTTGATGCATCGGAAAACCTCAAATCATTGAGAAATCGAAGACTGATACAGAACATTACAGAAGAAGCGGCTGGCAAATTTTGTACGGATTTTGAATTTGTCGAGCGTAAGATGGCTGCATCGGACGATCTAACCTATGATGAAGAGAAGGATGACGAGGAGCAAGAGCCAGGACTGAGAGACCTGTTTCCCAGAACCAGTGGAGAAATCCGAGTGTTGTTGAGTTGAACCCATACAAAAGTGGTAAAAAAGACTATTGTAGTAAAATCCAATACCCAAAATATTGCATCTTAAACAACTCTCTATAATTCGTCTCCGTGTGCGTTTCATTCATCCAAACGTCTGTTCATACACTCATGGACTCATCAACCATCTTTCATCCTTCCTGAGATACGGCTCTCAGATGCCGGATCACTGCGGTCTTTTCTTCTCCCACTCCTCTGGCGTATGGCATTTCGGCGTCCAGGCGTGTATCGCAGCAATCTCGTCTTTCAGAACAGCATTTACTAGTCGATGCCTTGCAAGTGTTGTTTTCTTTGTGAATTGTGGTGATACAATAATGGCCTCAAACATCTGCCCACAGCCACCTGCATTGGTAATCCGTTAGCTTATGGCCTTGACGTGACCCTGAAGCAGATCCTGCGCGATATGATAAACGCGCTTGAGAATCTTCTTGACCTTGGGAACTTGAATTCAAAAACATTCATATCCAAGGTAGGCCTCGATGTCATGGCAGCTCGGCACACTTTCCACTCCACACGTCATATAAGCTCCCAACAGATACTGCACCTCCGCGACCCCGCTTTGAGCAGCACATATGCAGGCGGAACTTTGCAAAATACAATTTCTCAGGACGAAGAGCCCACAGTAAGAAATGATCGGAACGTACCGCTCATATCCTCGATCTCCACCCAGGTCGCACTCAATTCCGTCTCCAGCTTCGTCTTGATCGCTTCGGGGGTTACGCCGGAGCTAGCTGGCACTTGGGTCGCTTCGACACCCTGCATCGTGTCTGGGTCCTCTGAATCAACCGCGAGTTTGTCGAGGGTTTTGTAGAGTTTGTGTCGAGGATCCATTGCGCTGGACGGTGCGATAATCGTTTTGGGCTGCGTGGTTCCTATCTTCGGATCTGATAAGATGGACGCCGAGCGGCAAGTTCTCGGGGTTTGGAGGATGTGTGTGAGGAAGAGGCAATGACGTGCGGGAGGGGTCTGTGCGAGAAAAGATGCAGAGATGCAATAACGCAGGTAGCCTAAGACGATTGGCGCGCGATTGCAGTAAACCATCTCTCACGCGTCTTGAGCGGCAATTGCATGTTTGTGTCTCCACTACGACGCTTCGCCATGAGTGCACAAGCAGCTGCACCCTTCTCCCAGGCTGTCGTGAGGGCCATGCGGAAGCTGTGGGTTCCATCAGAGTCCCCGCGAAACTCCAGCTGACCTGTGGAGCTATCCGCAAGCCCTCGCAGACAATTCCTGGGATAACACTGGCCTGCTGCTTGAGGCGCCTTTCGTCCCATCCCGCCGGCAATCGAATACTGTCCTCCTCACCATCGATCTTACCAAAGCCGTGGCCGACGAAGCGATTGCGCTCAACTCTTCCATCGTCATTGCGTACCACCCAATCATATTTAGGGGCCTCAAGTCCCTCACGTTCGCAAACACCCAACAGCAAACACTACTACGCCTTGCTAGCCATGGCATTAGTGTGTACAGCCCACACACTGCAGTCGATGCTGCACCGGGAGGCCTGGGAGACTGGCTAGCAGATATAGTCACGGCAACAAAGTCTAGCAACAGTGATGCCGATGTGTCTCCAGAAGCGACTCCGCAGGGCAAGAAACAAGAAGTCGATGACGATGATCCGTTCATCGAGAAGAAGCGTCCAGAGTACACCTTGAACCACCACCCAAGCCAAACATTACTGCGTTTCTCGAAGCAATCGCCCCCAGCCATCACGACCGTCCCACACACAAGACGTCCAGTTGTCCCTCAATCTCCTGAGCTGGAATCACACCCGGGGGCAGGAATGGGACGCATCGTCCAGTTCAAAGAGCCACAACCCCTGACAGCACTCCTCGACCGCATCGGAAAGGGCTTGAACAACCCCAAAGGTTTCCCTATCGCCATTCCACAAGGCAAAACCATTTCAGACATTAGTATACGCAGCGTGGGAATATGCGCAGGCTCAGGAGCATCGCTACTCAGCAATGTCGATGTTGATCTATTGTTCACAGGTGAAATGAGCCACCATGAAGCACTCGCAGCCATTGAGAAGGGGCAAGTGGTTATCAGTCTATTCCACAGCAACTCCGAGCGAGGTTTTTTGGCAGAGGTATTGTTAGGGCAGCTAGAAGAAGCTGTAAGCGACGAGTGGTCGAAAGTCAGGGATGAGGGGAAGGACAGCGAGGAGCTAAAGGAAGCGCTCGCAGACGAGGACTTCGAGATTGCGGTCAGCGAGGTGGACAGAGATCCGTATGGTATTGTAGTATTGAAGAGCGAGGCAGAGTAGTGCCTATAATTCAGGATTAGAATCACAGGAAAATTAAGCCAGCCTGAGTGTGGAGGTGTCGCAGCCTGGGTCCCCCTGGTTGAACTCGCTCCGTTGGTCTTGGTTCCGACAATCGGTCGATCGCCCCCCACCCTAGCCCCACACACAATGAAAATTGCCTGACTCACCCCTGTGAAACAAGTTGTTCTAGACGACGTGTCAACTACGCATTATCCACATAGAGCGTTTTTAAAAGCATGCATATAGGTAAAATAATCGGAGAAAACACCATCAGTTAAGTCTGCCACAAACGCATTCAGCGTTTAATCCTCCGTGGCGCAATTGGCTAGCGCGTCTGACTGTTACATCGTAGCACATCAGGAGGTTGAAAGTTCGAGCCTTTCCGGGGGAGCATGCGATTTTTTTGTATTTTTTTTGCGCCATTTTTCGAGACACACGTGACAGAGTGCCTCTTGGTTATGGTAGAGAGGCTGTACATAGCAAAATATATACTACCTATTGAGTTTTCAGAGGTGATAAAGTAAGCTTCTTTTTTGGTTACCGAGTTGGTGGGCTGATTGCGATACTGACCGAAGCAATTATTTGCCGTTTCATGCATTCAATAGGGTGCATTCAAACTTCTTGTGTAGATAGAATCTTCAAGCATTCTAGAAGCTAAGAGGAGCTCAGATTCCCGCTACAGTCTATCCTTTCGTTCTCTCTTCTTCCAGCACATCCATCAATCTCCGGGTAAGACGATCCCGCTCTTTCGTATCAACAGTTCCATACTCTTTCTTCGCCTGAGCAAACACATCATCCTCCCATCCATCTCCCACATTCACACGCCCAGAATCGTCCCAGCATTCCTGCACCGTCCCACCAATGTTCTTGAAAAAGCCCTCCAAGCCTGCCTGCCCACCACCAGCATGGTAACTCTTGAACGGCCCGGCAACAGCCCACCGAGGCCCCATGCTAGACTCTACAATCTTGTCTAATTCGCCTACTGATACTACGCCTTCATTGACGAGATGAATCGCTTCTCTCAGCAATGCAAACGCTAGCCTATTTGCAACAAAGCCAGTGGTTTCCTTCTTGATGTGGATCGGCACTCTTCCTCTCGCCGTCCAGAAATCCTGGGTCCTTTGGATGACTTCGTCTGAAGTTTCTGGTGAAGGGACCAGTTCAAGAAGCGGCATAATGTGTGGCGGATTGTAAGGGTGCACGACGAGCAGCCGAGTCTTGTCTTGCATATCCTGCGCTTGCTGAGACGCAGGGATACCAGATGTGCTGCTCCATAGCAACGCTGTCTTCGGTGCATATACCTCGACTTGACTCCAGAGCTTCTTCTTGAAAGGGAGATTTTCGGGCCCGGACTCTTGGACTATGTGAGCGTCCTTGACCGCATCTTCGAGCGATGTGACGAGCCTGAGGCGAGATTTCACTTCTGGTTGTGATTGGCCCTGTTCGCCTTGAGGAAAGAATTTCGGCAGATTCTCTGCAACATAAGATGCAATGTCCGGTCGTGTGTCATATATTGTTATTTGAGAAGATAGCGGGAGATGGGAGAGATGAAATGCAGCAAAGCTAAGGCCTATGGTTCCGGTACCAATCAGCGTAATGTTTAGATCTTCGCTAGTCGCCATGTCGATATCACTCTGATCTGCAGTCGCAAAGATTGGATAAATGTAAGGATGTGGACAAAGTGGAAATCAGGAGACACTCGGGAAAAAAGCGGGGTTTAAGATACGTCCGCAATCAAATATAAGAGGAAAAGAGCCCATGCCATTCAGAGCAAAATGAGACGAATATATAATTTCCGAAGAAACGGATGTTTTTGAACTCCTCACAGCTCAATGAGAATGTTCTTACGATTTCCGTGCTGCCTTCGGAGTGGAAGTAACCTCGGCCGATGACATCATCAGTTGTTCAAGCGAGTCAACTTAGCTTTGAGTAAGACGGAGTCGACTCGATTGCTTGTAGCCTCTTACTATGGAGGTTATGCGCTACTATGAGGTACGGTCCAGCTCAAGACAATACGTTAGTCAGGTGGTTGCAAAAAATGGCAAGTTTACGAATCTCTAGTTCGATTAAGAAATGCTGACTCAAGCACACCGAAATTATTTGAACATAGAGCTAATTTTTAGCTATATGATTTCTACTCAAATCTGACGCTGACCCAAGTCGATTTATTGTCCACATATTGATACATGTCTCAAACGTCATGCTGTGCCTCGGATTTCATCTGTTCGATTTCGTCCGGAGTGAATGTTCCCATGCGCCTTGGAGGTACTCGGTGCTCGAAGAGCGTGTTGATCTGATCGAAGGAGCGATTCTTCAGTTCAGGAATGTAGAAGAAACAGACTGCGGTAGCAATTGCTGCGAGACCTCCGAAAATAAATCCGACTTTACCTTTCAAGTCGGCTTGATCAGGATTAACCATGTAGGGAATAGCGATGTTCTGTACAGATCGTCAGTTAGAAATTCCTTGGAAGAAAGTCATGAGTGGGGAGGTATGTTACCATTGCGATACCCAGAACAGACTGAGTGGCAGTTGCGAGTGCAGTAGTATGTCCACGAAGTGAAGGGGTCGAAGTCTCACCAAGGAGGACAAATGCAAGCGCTCCAATGGTGTTGAAGTATACGAAAGCGTAGATGACTGTTGCCGCCGCTTGAACCCATTTAGCGGCATCTGAGGACACGACGTCCTATAGAGCATATTAGGTCAGTGGATGTTTTGATAGCGATTTCAGGACGGGTCTCTTACCATGATACCAATGAGCATGAGAAGACCGGTGAGAACGCCCATTCCAAGTATAAAGTTGTTTCGGCGTCCGAACCTGTTTACCGTGAACCAGGAGAGGAAGTTACCAAGGACACCACAAGCAGTAACTCCAACACCAAGGTCGAAGCTGCGAGCGGGATTCAGACCAGCCAGCTGGAAAAAGTAGCTACTGTACCCAAGGACGAAGATAATACCAACTAAATGCTGGCAAGCGAAAACTCCAGTGGAGATACCGGTTCGGACCAGATTGGTGCCGCGAAAACATTGGAAGATACTTGGAGCGTCCTCTTCGGCGTGTTCCAGATGACTTTGCTTCATAGCGGCCACTTTGACGGTCGTGTCTTTTTGCTTACCCCATAGCTTTCTCATTGCTTTCTCGGCATCTTCATACCGCCCTTTGCGTACGAGATGCCATGGCGATTCGGGGGCGAACCAGACGCCAACGAATAAGAAAGCAGCGAAGAATAGCTGGAGAGCGAATGGAGCGCGGTATGCCCACCTATCCTGTCGCTCTCCAAATCCTTTCACCGCGGCATTGGACAGAAGTTGACCTAGAGCAATACCGAGATTGACGCCAGCTGTAGAAAGACCACGGAGGACGACTGGAGTTATCTGTTCTGGATATCAGTATATGAATAGTCAAAAAGATCCGAATGTAATACCTCAGAAGTCATCAGAGGTCCGATTGTGAGGTAAAATCCTAGTCCGACTCCGAGTATCAATTTACTGATGACGAATGCCACTCTGGTCGCGGAGAGGATTTGGCCAATGATACCACCTGAGCAAACGACTACACCTATCAGCAGGGCATATCTTCGTCCAATGCGATCAGCCGACCAAGCGCAAATAAAGCCGCCGAAGAATTGTCCAATTGCGCCAACTGTATTGAAAGCGGTTTGCCAATCAGCTGGAAGAACAGGTTCACCTTCGAAAATGTAACCAAAATCACGTCGAAAAGATGGAACCCCAATCATGGCGCCGTTGACCTGGGCATCGAAACCCCTGAATTGAATTGTAAGCCTTCACAGAGTGTTGCAGAGAATCGTAGCATGATTTACCATCCCACAGCAGCCATTGCATAGAAGAACGACCACCATACCAAAGACGGGTGATGACGAGCGACGTATCTAAAAGTCAAGCCTTCTTCGTCGATCCTATCAGCTCTGATCGCATCCTCGTCGAAGTTGGGTTTGTCGTGGACGTTCTCACTTTGCTCCTTCGTGTGAGTGGTAAACTTCTCCATGATTTGACGACTGATGGGTCCACAAGAGATGCCAAAAGAGTAAGTGCCTTGTCGATGATGCTTCTCTTATGACTGGATCTGGGTAAATACTTATACTCATGAAACCCGGCATACTGATGCTGTGGTTCGACATAATTGCCAAACGTAGTCGGAGCAAGATGTCGGGAGACGCGATTCAAGGAGAGCGATACTCCCCGACAAGCTTGCCGCTAGTGATTGGGAATTCCAGACTGCCGGATATGTGCCGTTCTCCACGATATCCCCGCATCCGCACTTCCCAACACGGAAGGGAAGTTTTTCGAAACAAGGGGCGGATAGGGCCGAAATCACGTGAACGGAAGCGTTCTAGGCCATGCTTAACGTAATGAATACCTCCGAGTCACAGGGGCCAGTTAAAGCCGCCATTCCCCGGCGTAGACAACTCGACGTTTCGACGCACCCTCAACCGACATGCAGTCTGAACTTGCTCCCCGAAAACGCCCTGCGCCCCGAGGGACAGCTGCTTACCCCCGCAAAAGAGCCGTTGCCGCATGCCAAACTTGTCGATCCCGAAAAACCAAATGTGACAACCGGCGCCCGATTTGCTCCTTTTGCGAGGGTGCTGGAGCTACATGTATCTATTCCACACAGGACCTCTCCGCCTATGATCCGGCAAGTCTCGCTATTTTGGATCGTTTAGATCAGCTGGAAAGTACCTTGAAAGATCATGTGTCTGCCAACAGGCCGCCGACAGTCAGTGCTGAAGCCTTCGCGTCGCCTGACACTGTACGCTCGAATGGAATTGAGAGTATTATTACAGACACTCTCTCCATAGAACCTGATCTTGAGGCTGCAGATCCAAATTCAGATGTATCACTCCTGCCAAACACGATCGAAGACATACTTGCCTGGCCTCTCTTTCAGGGGCGTTACAACGAGCGGCTGAAGCTTATGGATTTACTATCTGTACCGTCATCCGCACAGACGATTGCCCCTGTGAGCCTGGATCTGGATGTCAACACGTGCAACATGCTGTCTGACCACTGCTTGGAGCACATTCTCAGTAAAAACCCAGTCCTTGAAGAAGACTATCTGCGTTCTGTTGTGAGTCAAGTCTGCCTGAATGGGGTCGGGTGGGATGTAGAATCTTGCCTCGTTCTCATTGTCTCTGCGCTCGGATGCATCGCACCCCCAACAGCCAGCGATATGGATTGGGCCATGGCAAGATCTTACTTTAGCGCCGCTCAACGTAGGATGGGCGCGCTAGTGGCCTCCGATGGTCTGATCAGCGCGCAGTGTTACTTTCTTGCAGGCGTTTACTACATGTACATTTTCAGACCGTTAGAAGCATGGCGGTTATTTGCGCAAGCCGTTGTCTGCATTTATCCGGATAATAGCAACACAGAACACACCGGCTGTTATTCTCTCAAAGAGTGCGTGTATTGGTCTAGCTGGAAATCAGAGGTTGAACTGCGGATGCATCTACGATTGCCCAGTTTCGGCATCATCAGCAATCGGTATCCACCTCACATGCCGGAGCCTCCGAAGACTGATCATTCCAAAGAGCCAAAGTGGTTCTACTACATTGCAGATATCTCCTCAAGGCGACTTGACCTGAACATTCATGAGGCGCTCTCGAATATTGCTCGGCGCAGAACATCCCACAGTCGGAAGGTTCTTGCACTGGCACACGCAGTACCTGCATTAGAGGAGCACCTTGAGGGCTGGACCAAATCAATGCCCGTCGTATTTCGCAAGCAAGACTTCGAAGAAAATATTCTTGCTCAAATCTTGAGAGGCCGTGTCCTGGATAGCTATGAGACACTTTACATGCCTTTCCTTCAAGAGTGTGTCAAAGACTATCTTGAAAATCTTGAAACCTCTGCTGTGGTGGAAACTTATGCACGAAAAGCTCTCTGTATTTCCGTCCGACGGCTTCAAGAGCAGTGTCAAGAATTCTCAGCACGGCATCATGGTACCTGGCTTATGCTCCGTGCATGTACACGCAGTGCATTTTTACTTCTTGCTACCCGAGTCGCAGGACGAATAGATCTATTACCAGAAGGCTGGGAGGAAGCCACTAGGACCGCGGCATCGGTACTCAGCATATGGAAGGATGTAGTGAACGACGCTTCGGATCGATTACAGATTCTCCAAAATTTAGCCGAACAGATTAGCCTCAATTTGCAGTCACCCTAGCTACCCCATGGGGCACCGGCAAAATGACTTTGATAATTCATGGCTCTTCGCGGAGTATCGGTCGTCGAGCCTTGGCGGTGTCGGTCGCGGAATATCGGACATATCCTATCCTGCCCAAATCCGGGTACTGCAGAGTATATATGTTCAACGTCTGTTTTCAGAGACCTATCTCCTGAATACTCAGTCTCTTTTGTTCCGTTTCGCAAGATCACCGAAACCTTGCTTCATTTCTCAAGACTACATTCAGATCAGAAAAAATGGCGCCAGGTCTAATTGACTCGACCACTACCACTTCACAGAGCAGGGGCTGGTCAAGATCTCAATCTATACTGCGTGTCTCAGGTACCTCCATTGTTGACGATGAGGGGAAGAAAGTTGTCCTCAAAGGCGTTGGGCTAGGTGGTCTGCTCAACATGGAGAATTTCATCACAGGGTTCACCGGCCACGAGCACGAACATCGAGAGGCAATGGCACATGTTCTTGGAAAAGAGAAGGCCGAATTCTACTTCTCTCGATTACTGGACTACTTTTTCACGGATAAGGACGCCGAATTCCTTGCTTCCCTCGGATTAAACAGCATAAGAGTTCCTATCAATTATCGACACTTTGAGGATGACTTGAATCCCGGCCACATCAAACCAGAAGGATTTCGATTACTAGATCGAGTAATAGAGTCGTGCCGCAAGCACAATATCTACGTCATTATTGATCTTCACACGGCACCCGGTGGGCAGAACCAGGATTGGCATTGTGACTCTGGTCTCACGAAGGCTCTCTTCTGGAAGTTCAAAGAATTTCAGGATCGGGTTGTGAACCTGTGGGTGGAGATTGCTACACGTTATCGTAATGATCCCGCTATCGCAGGCTACAATCCGTTGAATGAGCCAGCGGATTCCGAACATGTTAATGTGGTTGCATTTTATGTTCGTATCGAGAAGGCCATCCGATCAGTCGACCCTAACCATATGCTTTTCATCGATGGAAACACATACTCTATGGATTTCACACATTTCCCTAAGGAACCTCTTCCCAACTCTGTTTACGCTTGCCACGACTACTCCACTTATGGCTTTCCACGGGGCGGCACTTATACTGGCAGCGAAGAACAGAAGGCCAAGCTACGCTCATCTTTTGAGAGGAAAGCCAAGTTTATGCGTGAAGCCAACGTGCCAATCTACAATGGCGAGTTCGGACCTGTATATGCGTCATCAGAAGAAAATGGAATGAGTGCAGAGGAGGTAAACGCATGCCGTTTCGCGCTCGTCCGCGAACAATTGTCGATTTATCAGGAGACGGATGTCAATTGGAGTATTTGGACATACAAAGATGTCGGATATCAGGGCATGGTCCGCACCAACCTCGAGTCCCCAATTATGAAACTCCTTGCACCTTTCCTCCAGAAGAAGCGAGATTTAAGTGCCGATTTCTGGGGCTCAAATGACGACAAGGTGCGCGACGTCTACGATCCGTTCTTCAAGGCGATCAAAGAGTGGGTACCTCAGCATCTTCACAACAAAAAGTACCCGAGCCCGCTCTGGACCATTGAAAGACATTTCGAGCGTGTCATAAGAGAGACGCTTTTGAGCGAGTATCTGGGCATGGAGTGTGCAGAGTATTTCCAGGGCAAGAGCGAGAGCGAGCTGGACGAATTGGCTGCATCCTTCAAGTTTGAGAATTGCGTAGTGCAGGACGCCTTGAACACAATCCTTAGTGAGGACGCTAGGAAAAGCGAGAAGAAGGGGGCATCGGTCTAGATTCGATTTTTGGCATGTTTAGGAATTTTGTAACATAGTTGAAAGGCAGTCGCAGATTAAATGTCGAATGTATAGAGTCTACTTTTCTTTCTGCTGTCTTAGCGCCTGTTCACTGGTTGTCAATGGCCTCCGAAAGAAGTTGGTGACAAGAAAAGGGTCAAAACAGCAGCATATTGCTCCAACCAATTCCACTTAATGACTGCCATGAGCCCAATGAGCACACATCCTGGAGTGCTGCCATTTTCCATCGAATTGTCGAAGGGTGAAGATGAAATACGACCTTGGCCGCTTTGGAGAGGTTGGGGTGGTTCTCCAACCCCGCCCACCTTATCCCCGCTACACGGTCAAGTCGGCTACTCGATCGAGTCGAACATCGCGAATATAGAGGCTGCACCACGCCGAGGAAGACACATGGCATACTCGGAAAAACTTCCGAAACATGTCGAGTCCTGAATCTATTTACTTCTTCACTCCCAAACCCGACTTCACAGACTCAATTGCGGCCTGCTCCGTCGTTCCTTCGACGTCATTATCCTCGGGTATCACTCAAAATGGTCATCTTCAAATCAAGACAGCCGCCTATTGACCGTAAGCCTACACATTGCAGTAGTGATGAAGGTCTCTCTAACAACTGTTGGCATCTAGTTCCCACGGAGCTTACAGACTGGGACTGGCTCTTTGACTCGGATTATTCACCCATCAACAAGTACCCACCAAATGAACTGGCTGGCTTTCAGAATGCGATAACGAAAGAGCGTGTTAACTGGGCAGATGTGAAAAAGTACTCCACGTATATTTCTACAGCTCTGGTCAAGAAGTATGGCCTCAAAATTGGAGAGACCGTGTCGCTTTTCAGCCAAAACACGGTCTGGTATCCAGTCGCCATGTTTGCTGGTCTTCGTGTAGGAGCTAAGATCAGCGGAGCAAGTCCAGCGTACCAAGAAGAGGAGATGACATTCGCCCTGAAAACAGCTGATGCCAAGTTCTTGATGACAACTCCTGGTAGCATCGAAATTGCCGCTGCGAGTGCAAAAGCTGCGGGCCTACCGCTGTCGAATGTGTTTTTGCTCGAAGGAGAGCTTCCAGGTTACACCACAGTTCAAGATCTAATCCGTATCGGCGAATCTTACGGCGAGGCCGGACAATCGCCTACCTTCAAACTTTCGCCAGGTCAAAAGAATAAGGATGTTTGTGGATTCCTATCCTTCTCGTCCGGCACAACAGGTCTACCCAAGGCTGTGATGATCTCCCATCAGAATGTGATAGCGCAATGCCTTCAAATTCAACAAATCACTCCGGTAACGCAAAAGAAGATTATGGCAGTCTTGCCACTATTCCATATCACGGGCTTGGTGCATCAGATGCATCTTCCAGTTCTCCTCAACGCGGAGGTAGTCATGCTTCCGCAATTTACCATGGAGAAGATGCTGGACATCATTTGTGAATACAAACTTCAAGAGCTTCTCTTAGTTCCGCCAATCCTGATCAGACTTGTTCGCGACCCAATAGTCGACAAGTACGATCTCAGTCACGTAACTCGCTTCTCGTCTGGCGCGGCTCCTCTATCAGAAGAAATCATCCAGCTTTTGCAAAAGAAGTTTCCAAACACTGGATTCAAGCAAGGCTACGGCATGACAGAATCTTGCAGCTGCATCACTGCACATCCGCCTGAGAAGTATGCGTATAAATATGCTCATACTGGCGGATCAATCGTAGCTTCCACTGAAGTCAAGATCATCAAAGATGACGGCACAGAAGGCGGCATCGGTGAAGACGGTGAAGTGCTCGCACGCGGCCCACAAATCGTGATGGGCTACCTCAACAACGAGAAAGCCACGAAGGAAACATTCGAGGCTGACGGATGGCTCCACACTGGCGACCGCGGTGCCATCGACGACGAAGGCATGATCCACATCAGCGACCGCATCAAGGAGCTCATCAAAGTCAAAGGCATCGGTGTCGCGCCCGCCGAACTCGAAGATCTTCTGCTTGGCCACCCAAGCGTCGAAGATGTTGCCGTCATGAGCATCAAAGACGACTATTCGGGTGAATTGCCCAAAGCGTACGTGACGCTGAAACCCGGGGTTGAAGAAAGCACAGCAGTAGGCAAGGACATCATCGCCTATGTCAAGGAGAAGAAAGTAAGATACAAATGGATCAAGGAGGTTGAATTCATCAATGAGATTCCAAAGAGTCCCAGCGGCAAGATTCTGCGAAGAATACTACGAGACAAGGAGAAGAGTGGAAAATTCGGCACCGTCATCAAGGACGAGGCCAGAGCGAAGCTGTAGTGTTGGTTCTGTGTATGTTTGCGGTTCGCCGAAGTTAGCAACGCAACCAAGTGGATCTCCTGGAAGAAATTTTCAACGCAACCTCAATCCAGAAATAATTCAGGCATCAAGTGCCGAGCAGATTTACAATATTTGATGTTTATGCTTTGTATATAATATATACAATCGTAAAACTTGTGTCATCTCACTCAATGAGAACTTCTGAAGGTGGTTTTGTAGTGTAGCGGTCATCACTCCGGATTCTGATTGACTCTGAAAATAAGTCCATTCCGGCAACCCAGGTTCGAGTCCTGGCAAGACCTTTTTTCTTTTTGCTACTTTCAGGAGCTTGCTTTTTGTGTGCATCGTGTGTACTTGTGGGTGGCCCGCTTTTTTTTTGGTGGTGACGGAGGACGGCTACCTGAGATTTGATACCGAAGGTGCGCCGTAACAGCAGGCAAAAATCACAGCCAGACATGCCTTATAAGTTCCCCAACGACGAGGATTTCATGAAGATGCTATATTGATACATTCGCGATAATTCTTGTCGAGAGCAGGAAATGCTTGTGTGTATCGAGTTCGTCCAGTGCCAATCAAACCTGCACCTTGGATTTTCGCAAGCCAAAAAATACCACACACCCCTGACTGACTACGCAATCGCCCAACGTAAGAAAGAAAAAAGAGCAAAAAGAAATGACTCAGCCGAGGCTTGAACTCGGGACCTTCAGTGTGAGTATAACATATAATTGCTTAATGTTAGACTGACGTGATAACCAACTACACCACCGAGCCGTTTTCTGGTGATTATATAATTTCTCAGAATTAATCATTATACATACTGGAGAAACAAAGAGATCGTGATGTTGAACTGATATCTGCGGGTTGAGAAGGTGCACTGTGACGCTGAAAATTGGGCTGCGGGTACGTGGGATAGGTAGCCCCACCCTAGGCGAAGTTTCTGCATATTTGTCTAACTAGGTAGCATTCTCATGATCCGATGTCAGCCCGGTAGCTTCATAGAACTAAGGCCATGTTCAAAAGGTCAAAGCTTCTACTGTAGTAATAGATGCGTTGATACCCTCAAGATAGATTAGAGGAGATTTATTTGTATCTGAGCGCCGCATGCCCCCTGATTTCGATGTTCCTTTTGGGTACAGCTATCATCTACATCTGTATCAAGGATCATGTTAGTAGACAAGCTCATTTATAAAGCAAATGGAATGTTCAAGGATTGGTTTAATCCCGTTCAACGCAATTGACATTCTTGATGGTAGATGGCTGAAGCTTCCCCCTTCCTCTACCCAACCCCATCCACACTAATGCTACAAGACTTCCCAAGTCCTCAGTCAGACACCAATAGGATTCACCTCCTATCCCCAACCCCCAAAACACTGTAAGGCAGAATAAAAGAATAGACCCAAACGCCGGCCATGGTAACCAAAAGGAAAAAGAAGCTCTTGCGCTCTTAACTGATATGCAGCTAGGTACGAGCAACAAGGCTTGGGTATCGGGACTGTTTAGCAATTTTGCATGCTGACAGAGAGAAACATTACTAATATGCGGTAAGGTATAGTATATGGCGCTTGCGCGCGACCGCTTCTAGCCTTGCAATGAGGCCCCTGTAGAAATGAAAGTGTGAAAAAATACAAGAGATTGAAATGAAATAGTGACATAGGAAACGGCAGACGAGTTGCTGCAAATGTTGTAAAACGAGAGACTTTTGTAGCAAGAATGGCCCTATCTCTAGGGAGGGTGGGCAGAGGGCGAAGGAAGGAGCAGCAATGAGGCGCCGGCAATACAGAGTGAGGCCGTTATGAATGGCATGCCCGTGTCACATGAGCGAATCGTAACCACCGGGCTGTCATCTAGAAGCCACGGAAGGGATCGTTAGAATCAAAATCCTCAAAGAGGCCACCCGACCGGTTGGACGGGTCTCTGGTGCTGGCGCTCCATTGACTGCTGCCTCGACGACGGTTCATTCGTTGCCTTGCAGCATAGCCTCCAACTTGCTTCGGGTCACCTAGAGCATTGTCGATGAAAGCCTCCATGCGAACAGTGCCCATTGTGTCGAAGAACGTTCGACGCGTGGAAGCACTAGCTTCCGAGGTCCTCGAGCTCATGGCTCCGCCGTTGTAAACGGATGAGGGTACTGACGGCGGTGCTGCCGCGCTGTACATGTCGGAAGAGCCGTTCGAGTAAATAGAAGGTACATGCTGGTGCGAGAAGCTGCGGAACGGAACATTCGGCGGTGGAGCACTAGGTCCAGTGGAGCTCCTCTTCCTTCCATGGTGAGGACCGCGTGGAATTGTGGGAGGGCTTGCCACATCGGGTACAGGTCTGTCAAAGCCACTTAAGGATGGGAGACCTGGTACTTGTTCATTCTGCGAAGCGTAACGTGCCATCACCGGATTCGCCTTGCCTTTAGCTAGGCGCACCGAGTCCTGAACACGACTGCGACGTAGAGTTGCTCCTTGCTGTCGCTGTTGTTCTTCAACAGGTGGCGGCACAGGTGGCATTGCTCCAATGTCTGGAATCGGAGAATTCGAATGGGCCAAAAATGATAGTGCTGTTAACCACAAGTAGTGTCGCTCTCTAGAGACGGTGGTGAACTTGAGTGCACGCGCAGGAGTGAGGATCAATATGGACCTGTTGAAGAGTGTTTCGTTCTTCGGAGCAGGGCAGTTGTCTGCAACATCAAGGACGGATTGGATGACGACTAGATCAAGTTAGTTTTCGATAGACGAGTCGAGGATCAAATCAAGGCTTACGTTTACGCCCACTCTTGCCCATGAGAGCCGAGCCGGATGTTGGTTGTTTACTACTCCAAAGAATTGCTCGTTCATACGGCGAGATCCACACCCAACGCTTATGGCGCACGCCATTGTTAGTTAGCGCGGCCTCTTCATTTGCGCGAGCAATATCTGCAGGCGACTCTGGGCCACCAAATGCTTTCCTCTTTCGAACATATTTCCACATGAACTCGCCAATCATGGATGCAGCAATGGCATCAACAACGCTTGTTTGAGTGGCAGAACTGTTGATTGATCCGTTGGCTGTGTACACAGTGGCACTCGAGAGTTGGTGACGGTGAGCGAAGCCGCGGGCACTAACGATGTCGCTTGGTAGTGGTGGGATCGATGTAGTGTCAGCTATGCTGGGTGTAGCTGGAAGAGTGGGTGATCTGCTACGAGAGCGTGAAACCTTCGCAACCGGAGCCGCTGACCGCACCTTTCGCAGGCTGTCTTTACGCTGATGGTTTACACCATATGGTCGACGACCAGGATATGAACCACTGTTGCGAGGCGTTGGGCTTTGAGAGCCTTCGCTCTTACTGGTTGGTTTGTTCCGCGAACTGGAACGAGTCGGCACAGGGAATGGCGGCTTCGGTATATAATTACTGGAGCCGAGACTTCCTAAACTGGGGCTTCGAGAGCGAATATGCGCTGCGGTACCATTTTGAATCATCGCAGATCGTCGAATACTTGGCTGGCGGCCAATAGAGTTACGTGCAGGCTTGCCTACCTTGGCCGGCCTCTCCATGGAGCTGCGTTTCGATGCTATCGAGTATGCGTTGACGGAGTCCTCAGAAGGCCTGGACGTCGGGGTCGACTCCTTGTCTTCGGGAACTGGTGTTGGTGGGTTGACCGGACGGCCACTCTTAATATTGCGGGAAGATAGCATCGGAGTTGAGTATTTAGGGGCCCTGTAATCGTCGTCGCTGTCTTCACCGTTGTTGTCCTCTTCATCAGAAGACGGTCCATCGAATCCGGCAAATAGACTGCTTGTGCGGAATGGCCTGCTCAAAATTTCGGCCTGGTGTTGGCGAGATAATGGACCATTATCATTATTACCTGGGTATCGATTCTCTACTTTCTTGTTATCAGCAGCCTTCTCGAGCAAGGAGATGAGATCCTGGCGCGCTGCTGGCTTTTTAGGAACAGGCTCAGCATCCTTAGATACAGGCTGATGAGAGTCCTTCCTGATCTCCCTTGCTGGAGTTTGTTTCTCGAGCTTAGGCTCTGGGGTACCTGGCTTGGACGATATGGCAGAAGGAAGCAGGTGTGGAGGAAGTTTGACAGGTCGCTTATCAATTCGAATCGGTTCAGTCTGCATGCCGTAAGAACGGACTTGGGCAGCCAGATCACCCGATGTCTGTGTTGACACTGTCTTGGTTCCAGGTGGAAGGATGGGGTCCTTGGGCGAAGATGGCGCAGAGGTTGGCGCATGAATAGCAATTGATGGAATTGAAATCGAAGCTGGTGGTGGTGCACGTTTGCTCACTTGAGAAATCTCTTTCGGTTGCTCGAGAATGTCGGTCTGAGTGGACGAGGACATCATATCAGCTCGGAAAACAGGCGATATGGGGGCCTGATCGATTGGAATGGTAATCTTCGGCGTGTCTGGAGGGCTCAAGGGCTGTTCCACTGTTTGGACCGAGCTGGATGTCATCAAGCAAGGCGACGGGTCGGCGATTGATGCAGTGTTCAGACGAGGACTTGGTGGGGCAGAGATACGTTTTCGACTTTGGTTGGCTTCGATTTCTGCGACAGTTATTGAGCTCTCGAGCAGTTTCTGCTGGGTCGTCACTTCAATTGTCTGCGACGAGGCTTCCATCATGGTAGGTCTTGTGGGCGAAGGTGGCGGCGACGGTTGCACGCCAGTATCAACATAGATCGGGCGTGTAGGAGGGAATACCAGTGTAATCTCTCGCGGCGTGATTGTCATTGCGGATTGCACTGTTTCATACGAGGTCTTTGGTGGGTCCTCTTCTGTCGCGGCAGGACCATCCCGATTCTGTTGCTGGTGATCGTTGCTCAAGCCCAGGATGCGTTTGGCCTTCTCGTCCGGATACATTGACTGTCGCGATTCAAGAGCCCTTCTTGCCCGCATTTCATGCTCAGGGAAGTCGTCGGAGTCCAATTCCAACTCTCCCAGATCCTCTTCTTCTTCATCAAATATGAGTTCATCTGCTAAGCTGATTCCATTGGAACGACCGTATCCGTCGGTACTCATCAGAGACATGCGATAGCCGCGCCCGATGCTCTTATAGCTGCTGTTGCTGCGATTTCTTGAATGACGTCCAATTCGAGTAGATGGCCTTCGTTGCGGCGAGGAGCGAATGCTGGCTGTATCACTCTCAGGGCCCAAACCATGGTCTCGTACTCCATCCTCCCCTTCGCTGTCTGGAGCAGCCTCTTCGTTAGCAGCCTCTTGCATCGCAATTTCGTCCAACAGCATCTTCAGACGGGTTTCTGAGATGTGCACGCGTCGCTCCAATGTTCGCTTCTCTCCAGCCCATACCTCCTTTTCACCAGCCCACATGTCATGTACTCTAGTGGAATCCTCTTCCTGGCTTTTGGATTTCTTTTGTGCAGCTTCAAGTTTTCCTCTTAAATCGACATTGGCTTCCTTTGTCTTATCCCTCTCGCCAGCGATTTCTTCAAGCGCGGCAAGGGTCTCATTCTCAAAGTGCTGGAGCTGACGTTTTACCGCCTTCCCTTCCTTGGTGGCCGACGATAGCTGCTTCGTAAGCGCGTCATTCTCGTTTCGGACGGCGTGGAAATTCGTTTCTAAATCTTCAATGAACCGGTGCTTCGAGTCGAGCTCTCGCCTTAGATTCAGAATCTCAGAAACCAAGTTTGCGTGTAAAGTAGGAGTGAATCGTCGGGGATCGAGTATTGAAATGTTCTCATTGTTCGCAGCATCTTCCGAGCTAGCCATTGGGTCTGGCGGCAGAGGGGGCGGTGAGCCGGGTGTCTCACTCCCTGGTGTGTCGTATCTTGAGGTTCGCCGCGACAGTGAGTGGTACGGAGTTCCGGCCGGTGAGGGCAGCGGGTGGCTAGTGATGTACGCCTCGTTCTCGGAAAAGTAGTCGGTAGCCATTGCGTATCCAGAAACAGATGGAATCCTCGAGGATGTAGGAAATGACAGCTACGAGACCAGAACCACAACGAAGTGGTGCTGTTGAATCTATCAATCTAACGCATTACTATGGTTGTGTAAGCAGGTGTTCCGGAAAAGTGGAATGATCTCAAGGTGACATGAGAAGTCCAGCTTCAGGCAAGAGATGAGAATCTGGAGAAGACGCCCTTCTGGATGCGCGACTGGATGTCAAACAGGTGGCGCTTCAGTGAACGTACCGGTCAAATTCTCCGTTTCAGCATCGAGTGTGGATGCTTGTATATATTCAAGCAATATAATATAGCAGACGGTATAAGTGCCCAAGGATATTGCGTTTGGACACAGTGTGTGGAAGGAAAACAGCGGTTCGGAAAGTTCTATAGCACAGCTAGGGTCAGTACCAGGTAAACTGAGGGTTAGAGGTGCGCAATGGGCAGCACGTAGATGAGGACCGTAGAACTGGACCTGTGCGACGGTGGAAGACTCACAGCCAGACTGAATGACGTTTGCCTGTTCTACAAAGCGTCTTGCCTATATCGTCACGGAAGAGAAAGTGTCTTAACCTCAATGGTCAACCTGATGAAGCAATGAAGCCAAAATGCAACCGACAATGCGGAAAATTCACTTTTGAGAAAGAAGAAAGGAATTAGCGAACAATGAAGGCGCACATCAGACAAACACCAGTGCGTCGTCAACTGCACGGGGCGTGGGGAGACAGCAAAGGATAAGGAACGAGCAAACCCTAGGCGGCATTGAATTTGTTGATCGCCCATGCAGCAGCTTCGTTTCCGGAACTCAGGCACAAGTACGCACAGGCCTCTGGGGAGACGGAGCCGTGCCAAAAGCAACGAATAAAAATCATGGGATCAATTGACCCCATCTGTGCCATGTCAAATTTGTTTTGTCGTCCGAGTCCTTGTGCTTATGCACGCTCGCTCCTAGCGAGCACAAGCTGCCCTGCATGCAGACTGTGTCGAGGGTCCCCTGCTAGCATACTGGCCATTGGCCGGCGCCCACCCGCTTTCTACTCCAGGCTATGCCCCTATTGGCTCCCATGTGGAGTCCTAACGTCCAAACGATATGCGTCCCGCGGCGCCGGCGAATGTTACAGGGGCGCGGTGAAATGACCCGACAAGGGGATGGTGGTGGATGCGTACCGTCGTGCTTGATTGCGAGCAGCACGCTTCCCCAACGGTGGCCACTGACCAGGCAGCAGACAATCCTGAAGCGCTACCGTGAGCGCAAAGCACGTCTTCCCGGAGAATGGTAGGTTCGAGAGGACCTCGAAAGCGGTGACGGAAGACGGGTGGTCAGTAAGGTTTCACTGCCATCAAAAGCTCCGCAACAGCCTGACCCTATCATTCAGTCAAGGACCACGCCGCGCTCTGGTGATGGGCTGTGATCCAGAGTTTCAGCCTCGATTATCCGCGCCGCAATAGAAAGCTTAGGGCAGGTGGCGGGCTCGGAACTGATCAAAGCACCCTAAATCCGCGATGCCACGCAACGATCCCGTTCAATGCCGTTGATTTAGAAGCTGCGACTCCGGCTCCGAATGTAGTGGCCTCGGTCAAGAGAAACAATGCTGTCCAGGGTTGAGCAGCTATAGGCTAGGAACTGCGCTGTTGGAAAAAGGAGACCAATGATTGAATTTGTAGAGGAGGATTTGCAGATAGGAGGCAGGTGCATGAACGTGGGGCATTCTCCTTGCATTTCTGGTCCATATGGGGCATAGCCGCTGTGGGGACTCCCACTCTAGTCTGAGCAACCGACGACGCATGCTTGGCGATGTCAGGAGCGAATTCAAGATCGACAGCTTTGACAGCCCAAGAAAGGAAATGTCAGGCTGTGGGCATCAGCATGGTGTACGAAAGCTGCTTAGTCGCGCAGTTGCTGAGGCGGAGAGTTCCTGTGCATGACGCAGAGGAGCTGTCACGGTGCAGGCACTGAGTGCATTCGAGGTTCAGACACTGGGCAGTCAATCCAGCTTTGACATTCGAGTATCGTGCCAGGCAAAGTTCCTAAGGGCACGATGATCTAAATGACGTGAACCGCGATCCAGATCCCGTCGAACTAAACGTTGTCGGTGGACGCGGTTGCTAGTGCGTAGTCTTCTGCTAGAGGTGTCGCGTATTCCGACAGTCGCGTACACAACGCGGTCCTCTAATTTGCCTGCAAGGTGGAAATGCTCAGGCCCAATTCGATAAGCCCAGTCGGATATCAGTTCCAATTCGTGGTTGAGATAGGAGCAGCTACACGGGTTCCCTGCCTGGGTTCTGCTGCGGAGAGTGGGCCTCATGTGCGACGGCTGCAGCTGCATGTGCAGGGAGCCATGCAGCGGCCTGGACTGAGCAGGCCACATACCATTGGGTTGGAAACTGCGGTACGGCATCGGCTGAGGCCCCGTCGAGATAGGTAGATTGCTGCTTGACATGTGTTCCTGTGTGCATGTGTTGATCATCCTCTTTCTTCAGTCCAGTCGAGGTACGCGGAAGTGGATACACGCGTGTGGAGGCCTGATGAGGCGCCAAAGTTCATACTGTCGGGCATGTCCCTGTATCTTCCCGTGACCAGACGCAGCGTTCTCTCGGGCTCGTGCTGTGCGGGTACCCCTCTGGTTTGTCTTGTCTTGTGATTAGCAGAATCCCTGCATTTTGCCGTGATGCGATGTCTCGGACTCTTGGTTTGCGTCCTTCTGCGAGGCGTGGACGACTTCGGCAACCCCACCTGGTGACTAAGCCATCATTCACGAAAATTCGAGATCCACACCACGAAAGACTCGATGCAAGAAAAAGCGTAACGCCTCATCTGTGTCGTATCTCCTCTCTTCAGCAAACATGGCGTCGCCGTCAAACCAAAGCAGTGGGCAGCATGCAACTGCAGACATGCCGCCAGCAATGGCGGAGGTCAAGTCACACAGTGTTGACGAACTGTTGAAAGAAATGAACAGAATGCCTCTCTTCATGACACACCTGGACGAGACAGATGGCGAGGGTGGCGAAAATCTTGCCCTCGAAGCCCTCAAAGCGATGGCGTACGAGGGGACCCGCGCCGAGATTGCGGAGAATTTTCGCCAGCAAGGAAACGAATGTGCACGAGGCAAGCAGTGGGCCGATGCCAAAGAATTCTACGACAAAGCCATAGCCGCACTCAAAGGCCCACAGACCGAACAGGACCCCGATGCCGAAGGCCCTGACGTTATTGAGGTCGAATTAGACGAAGAAGTCGAGGCAAAGAAAGAGAAGGTTATTGAGGAAGCATGCTATGTCAACAGAGCCCTGTGCAACTTGGAAAAGAGTAGGTACCCACGATCTCTCGTTGTGGTTTCTCCTCTTCGCAGACGGGACATAGAGTTGCAGAGGAAGGATCATCCCGGACACTTAGTGTCTCCTTCCTCGTGAAGCTCCCCCTTCTGGCCTGATCAACATACTGAAACACCTAAGCACTCGATTCCTCTTCAAAAATATCAGGTCACTGACATGACGCAGAAAACTACCGGTCCTGCATCTTGGACTGTGCATCAACTATCCGTATCAATCCTTCCAACGTCAAAGCCTTCTACCGCTCCGCAACTGCATGCTTAGCGCTCGACAAGCTGCCTGACGCTTCGGATGCTTGCGACCGTGGACTCGTCCTGGACCCTGACAACGCAGCGCTGAAGGCACTCAAGACCAAGATCACCGCCCGAATACAATACATCGAGTCGGTCGAGAAGGCACGCCGAGAGCGAGAGGCGAAGGTCGCATCTGAGCGTGTCACTCTGAACCTTGCATTGAAAGCCCGAAACATTCTCACCAGGTCAACAGACCAAGCGCCTGATCTAGAGGATGCTGAAATCAAACTTGAAAATGCCATGGACCCCTCGTCTACACTGACCTTCCCCGTCATTTTGCTTTACCCAACACATTCACAGTCCGACTTCATCAAAGCATTCTCGGAAAAAGACAGACTAGACAACCACCTGGAGTACATCTTCCCCTTACCGTGGGACGAGAAGCACGAGTTCACAGTCGAGAACGTGGAAGCATACATGGAGACATCAACAGGTGGCTTGATCAAGGTGGGCAAGAAGATGAGTCTTGGAAAAGTTCTAGGAAGCGGGAAACCCGAGGTCGCCGATGGCCTGGTAAGGATAAGTGTGGTCCCCAAAGATCGTTCTGCAGCCTGGATCGAGGAATTCAAGAAGAGAATCGGCAAGACTGTCTCATACAACAAAAGCTAGATTGAGACAAACTTTCCCATCAATCGGGTTTCCAGCATCAAGTCATTCCGTGGATCTACGTCGCCTTCACGGACTGCCCACCATAAGCGTCCACCCGCAGCACGCCCACATACATGATGGATGCCCACCCCCTCGCCCAATTCGACGGAAGAAGTCTCAACGTCAAAAGAAACGTGCATGCAGCATGCAGCAGCACCTGCATCCGAAGCGTCCTTGCGAATCCCGTCTGCAATGACTGCCAACCCAATATAAACTGCAGCATCTCTCAAGACGCGAGCAATCAACCCCTGCAACCCACCCCAGGCGCTCGAGACGAGACGTTTTTACCCAACAAGGGATTGGACCAACCGCCTCGCGACACGAAATCCGGCATGCGTTTGCTTCTCTGTCGGGCACTGCACAAATGGGATCATGGGCGGCATACATAAAATCAGGCCATGTTTTCGATTTGTACAGATAGCAATTTACTGTACTATGTAGATCTGTTGACAACAAGGAATAAAGAGACCGAACCGTCAAAAACGTCCCGCAGCCACCGTCACTCTTTTCCCACCCCCACAGAAACTTTGAAGTTAATTGCAAACAGAGGCTAAACTATATTCTCGGCCAGGGCTTACCGGCTGCCCACCCGTGCCCCATTTTTTCCTTCTTCCGCCTCCGGAATTAAAATAAGTAAAGAGTTTTCCCAAAATCCTGGTACCAGGTCGAAAAATCGAAACAATTGTCCCGGCTTCTTCCGTGGTTGTTCCCGTCGGCACGACATGC
Organism: Pyrenochaeta sp. DS3sAY3a; assembly: GCA_001644535.1. Lineage (NCBI taxonomy): Eukaryota > Fungi > Ascomycota > Dothideomycetes > Pleosporales > Cucurbitariaceae > Pyrenochaeta > Pyrenochaeta sp. DS3sAY3a. Next base: position 1,497,439 of record KV441642.1, on the reverse strand, counting down.
ACTCGTCTCACGTACATAGAATAATGTGTTGGTAGCCTTATTGCCATCCAATACTTTGAAGACATGCACGTTGTTCTCACGCTGCACAGCGTGCAACGGGTCGCTTATGCAGGTACGGCAAGGACAGCAGGGTTCTTTTCTTCATGTTGTGCAATCGGACAAGGGTTACAAGGCTCCATATTTAGCCGCTGGATTGCTTGTGGGTATCAAACCGCAAGTCTTGACCCACTCGGACTGCACAAGATCATACTACGTAGTCCAAACGATGATGCGGTTATGTATCTCACAAGCTAGCAGCAGGTGCAAGAGTTCAGATATGAGATTAATTATGCTTACATTAATATTATTCTGGTCCTGAAAGAGATCTAAGGAACCTCCATTGAAGTCATGGTGACTGTGCTATGGCGCATGGCCAGATCCTGAACCATGCCTTGTAAGATTCTAAAAGAAACTCCGAATGTGAATCCTTTTGACCCATCACGACTTCCACTTGAGACGTTCTCAATGAAAGTGGCCACGAAGACGTGGCCTTGAGTAGAGAGTGAACTATTGTCTTCAGTAAGAATATGAACATTTTCAGACATGCAGGTCTAGCTGCACACCTGGCAACATGGGAGCAGCAGACCCTGATAGCATGAAGCCAATAGATGCGCCCATAGGCACTGATCATGTTTACACGTAATGGTACAGCTGTGTTTTGCAGCTTTTGTGACGAATACGGTTGTCGATGATGACATCCGAGGTGTTGATCGGAAGCGTCACCGGAACGAAATTACTTTTTGTCGTACAGCTTCTTCTTGCGTACCATGAGTTCCTGAAGATCTTCCCAAAGGGAGTCGCTAATCTTCTGCGGAGGGTAGATCCAGCCGTCCAAGAATTGGCTTACTTCGTCGGCTTTGATCTGCTCCAAGTAGCCCAGAAATTTGACATCCGACTTGACGATAGCCCGACGACCGAGGAAACGCAATTGCAACGTCCGGAGCTTGGCCTGGCGGAGGATACGTAGACAGCTCATGAGGTAATCGTCATTCAGATAGCGACGCTTCTCATTAGAGTCTAGGTATGGGGTGTCGCGGGGACAGGCGTCGTCAAACTTGAACTTGATATCCCGAAGATACTGCACATTCTCTGGCCCAATCATCTTGAGGAATTGCAGCACGTCTTGGTAGCCAATCTCCTTTGGTTTAGCCTCCCAGAAGGGGCCGCGAGTGAAGAAGTGGCGGGCGAATAGGAACTTGTTCTCGCCATAGAGTATGGAGCATCCCTCGTCATGCACCATCTTGCAGGTGCGCAGAAACTGAGCGGATCTACACAGACCTAGACCGTCTTTTGCGGGAGGTATCTTCAGCTCACCGTCGGTACGAACGAATGCTTGCCGATAGATCTTGTTTCGGAGCTCGGGGGGCAAGTCCGTGAAGCTCTTGCGAGGTTTCTGTGTTGCTGGACGCGCTGGTGTCGAATTGGTCGTCTTGTTACCTGGTGTGCCAAGCTGCTGCATCTCATGAAGTGTGCCCTGGTCTTCAGTGCGCAACAGGTTCTTATCCAGTTTGACGAAGAGGGGACCATGGAAGCCTAGTGGCACGTTGAATTGTAGAGTGATGGGTGGCTTCTTCGGAGTATGGCGATGAAAAGATCCAGCAACGTCATCGTCAGTCATCTCATCCAGCTCTGGGTAGTGCTGAACGGGCTCAAGGCGAGGAGAGGGTGGGGATGGGCTTCGCTTGCGTTTGAGGTTGCGCTTCAGCCTGGCACTGCTGCGACGGGGCCTCATTTCTTGTTCGGTGTCACTGTCCTCGGATGTTGATGCTAAGAAGTCGTCGTTGTCGAGGATGCCAGAGTCAATGTAGTCGCGAGGCTTGGATGCCTTCCCAGCGCTCTTGCGTATCGGGCGGCCTGTATCCTTGTTGTAGCGAGTCAGCCTGGAAGGGCTTCCTACTAGCTCTGGACTGCTATCTCGCTCTTGTGGCGTGGGTTGTGTCGGAGGCAAGGTTGAGGGCTTGCGTCTGGGAGCCATTTCGGCTAGGCCCAGCGTATTTGGCCGTCACGGGGTTTGAGGCGCGGCTGACTAGGCGGGTTGATCGGGTGAGGTGAGCGGTGAGTTGACTGGAGGAGGGTGGAGGGTGAGGGGAGAGTGGGGAGTGGGTTGGACAGCAGCCTGAGGCTCCATAAGTACGTGTAGCGAGGGCCCACAGGCGCGTGAAAAGCCTGGGGAGAGAGGGTAACAGCAAGAGCAGGCGCGCGCAACGCGAAAGCGCGTTGTTGTCAACTTTGAAGCTTGGGCTTGTCTGTGAACGCGTGCCTTCCCTCCATATTCACCAACAAACAAGCGCGCATGTGACGCGGTGTGAAGGACAGAGCGACAGTGAAGGAACCTGATTTCAATGTCTACCTAAGGAGGTATCTACAGCTCTGCGGTGAAGAGTATAAGAGTACCATCTGATACAACAACGGCCTGCATCGAACTCGCCATGTGTTTCGTCTCGTATCTCGTCGTGTATCTCGCCCTCCACCGTCAGGTACAACATATGCCAATCATGTATACTCTCGTCTCCTCTGGGTGGTGAGGTGCCCGGAGCGGGTCAGCAGCTCCCACGTCGACGGGTTTGCGCCCGCCGAGTGAGGATACGACTGGTGGGTAGAAGCGTTGAATCATCTTGGTTTTAGTTGTAAGGAGCATCAGAGGGGCACGGGGCGGGAGGCTATAAATTTGGCCGTCGGAAAAACCCTTCGGCCGTGGACCAGCCTTGCCGTTGCGCGACGCCACCTCCAGATTCCGTCGATAAGCGGGACTCATCGTTTGCTTGCCTCTTTGAGACTACAGGTCCGGTCATCGCAAGCACATCTCTTTAAAAGGGACGCGACAACGCTGCGGAAGTGCCCTCCACGCTGATTTGCCATGGCGATACCTAGATCTCTGTGCAGAGCGCCTTTGCGCCGGGTTTCTGCCCGCTCGTCTGGCTCAATTGCATCGAACCACGCCAGAATACTGACGCAGCAATGGCGGGGCTACGCGACCACATTGGAGGCACAACAAAAGGTATCATTACCTACGGAAAAGAGCGTGCATGTGCAATGCTAATGAGGTCCAAAAGGTGCTTTCGCAGGACCTCGAACAAGCCGATCCCACCGTATATCAGATCATTGAGAGGGTTGGTGGCCACGGATCAAAGCTCTGCAAACCCAAAACTTACAATCGACCTTTGTAGGAAAAAAACCGACAGAAGCACTTCATCAACCTGATTCCCTCGGAGAACTTTACCTCACAAGCTGTTCTCGATGCTCTTGGTAGTGTCATGCAGAGTATGTTTGGCGACTTCGTCACACCACGTCAAATCTAATCCAATCCCACAGACAAGTACTCGGAGGGATACCCAGGCGCACGGTATTATGGCGGAAATGAATTCATTGACCAAGCTGAGCGTCTCTGCCAACAGAGAGCTCTTGAAGCTTTTGGCCTGAGCCCGTCAGAGTGGGGCGTTAATGTTCAGCGTGAGTCAAATCCTAGTCACAGCCGTGCGTGTACTGGAGGCTGATATTCAATTTCTAGCCCTCTCCGGCTCTCCCGCCAACCTCTATGCCTACTCCGCCGTCCTCAATACCCACGACCGCATTCTCAGTCTTGACCTACCGCACGGAGGCCATTTGTCGCATGGCTATCAGACGCCCACAAAGAAGATTTCGGCCGTATCCAAATACTATGAAACCCTGCCTTATAGGCTGGACGAGAAGACTGGTCTCATTGATTATGAGAAGATGGCTGAGCTCGCGCATCTGTACAGGCCCAAGGTCATTGTTGCGGGAACGTCGGCCTACAGCCGGCTCATTGAATACGAGAGGATGAGGAAGCTGGCAGACGAGGTTGGCGCATACCTTCTCTCAGACATGGCTCACATTTCTGGGTTGGTCGCTGCAGGCGTCATCCCGTCGCCATTCCCTCACTCGGATATTGTCACCACTACAACGCACAAGTCATTGCGGGGCCCACGAGGAGCTATGATCTTCTACCGCAAGGGTGTAAGGAAGGTCGACAAGAAGGGTAACGAGGAACAGTATGATTTGGAGGGACCTATCAATTCATCCGTCTTTCCCGGACACCAGGGAGGACCTCACAATCACACAATCACCGCTTTGGCGGTTGCACTACAACAAGCGCAAAGCAAAGAGTTCAAGGACTACCAAAAGCAGGTACTTGACAATGCTCAAGCCCTTTCACAGCGTCTGGGCAACTCAAAAGAGAATGGAGGTTTGGGCTACAACATTGTCAGTGGCGGAACTGACAACCATCTTGTGCTCGTCGACCTCAAGGATCGCGGAGTTGACGGAGCACGAGTAGAGCGCGTTCTTGAGCTCGTTGGAGTTGCATCGAACAAGAACACCGTGCCCGGTGACAAGTCAGCAATGAAGCCGGGAGGCCTGCGCATTGGTACACCTGCCATGACAACCCGTGGTTTCCAGACAGAAGACTTCAAGCGCGTTGCCGACGTTGTGCACCGTGCCGTTGGTATCACGCAGAAGCTTGATAAAGACGCTAAGAAGAAGGCCGAGGAAAGCAAACGCAAGAATCCAGGTAGCGTAGCTGCCTTCAAGGAGTACGTGGGTGAGGGCGAGGACATCACCGAGATTGTCCAATTACGAAAGGAAGTTGAAGACTGGGTATCTACTTTCGCCCTGCCATGGGACAAGGCGCAATGAGGACGAAAAGCGTGAAAATTAAGTGAAGGTGAGGTGAATTGCATGAATACCTAGGTAGTGAGTTTGGAGTTTAGGCAGCGGTCAAGGCTTGCTATTGTACATATGGCTTCCAAATCACTATTGACTTTCACGTCGCTTGCTGGTTTCAATACTTCCTATTATCGTGAGATTTACCAGTCTTCTATACCTGTCTGCCTGCCTGCCTGCCTCTCACATTACAACGTCCTGCAGCATCCTTTCCTCCTCTCCTCATATACGAACCAAACTTGGACATCTGCACACCATATATACCTAGGTATACATAGTAAAATCTCTCTACCAACAAGCCTCGCCGTCCACCAGGCCACTATTTCCGAATCTCGGTCGCCATTTCAATCATTCCATCCAAGATTTCCACATCACTCAAAATCTCTGGAAAACACCATCCATCCTCCCTCCAACCTACCTCCAGTATGCGCCCCCGCCTCTCCTCTCGCGCCAAAACTAATCCAAAGCTCCCCACCCAGCAACCGCAATGCTCCGCTCCCTCCTCGCCATCATCCTCCTCCTCCTCCCGGCCTTCCCCTCCGGTCCCCTTTTCACCACTGCCTCACCTACGCCCTCCTCCGGAACCGGTCGCCTCGCCTCTCTCAACGCGACCGCCCCACTACCCATCTTCGTCTATGCGCCGGTCGCATCGAACATCCCACTGCCCAAGTTCACACTCGCCGAGGACGCAGCGCTGGGTGTCGGCTTGGGTGTGAATGGGACCGCTGGCGCAAAACCCACGAGCAAGGAGGACGGAGAAGAAGAGTGGCCGGCGTGGTTCCAGCCAGCGTCGATTATGCTGGTGGCGTTTGACGTTGTGAGCGCTGTGGCGTTTGGGCTGTGTGCGTGGTATGGACATCTGGCGTGGTTGTGGAAGGGTGATGAGAAGGTGGAGGCGAATACGCACACGGCGCAGAGAAGGGAGGCGCGTAAGGTTGAGCAGAGGCAGCAGCAGCAGGGGGATTTGTGGGCGGAGATGAGGCGTATGGGTATGATCTGAGGGAGATTGTGCGGTGGTTTGCTGGAAAGAAGAAACTGGGGCCGTGATGGGCGGGATTTTGATGCAGGGGCTATGTAAGGATTATTTTCGATACCCTAGGATAATTTGGGCCATATTCATTGTGAATCGGTGTGGAGATGCTCGTGCCTGGTGGCTGGGAAATTAAGGGCTCCGGAGTTGTTGCAGTACTAAGGTTGTCAGCGTGTAGATGAGATAACGTTCACGGTGACCGTAAACGAGCGTGAAATAGAGAATTCTTTGTCTCTTAAACTGGATATACAGATGGTACAGTGAAATTCATCCAACCTGTTCGCCAAACGCCTCGCAAAGTTAATCACTGCCTGCTGACTTGCATCTGAAGCTCTTGGTCGTGATAATGCATCCAACCTGAAGGATACTGATAGTTCTCTAGACCACAGCGGCATCAGCCATCCCTTCTTTTGCGTGGTATATCTCCTCCCTAGCTTGGACTTAGATTACCCATCGGTAACTTGCATATCGTCCCGCCGTCTCGGACTTCCGAATGATCTTGACAACGGAGCCTCGCCTCAGGCCTAGATATTTAGCGACAGGATCTACAGTCTGAATCCGAGGCAGCTGCGTCTGCTTCAGCCGATAGCGCTGCAGCAGTTGCTCCTTCTCTGCGGCGCTCAACAGAATGTGCTTTGGGACCAGCTCATGCTTGGTGAGGTTGATGAGGAGCTCCTGCTCAACAAAGATTTCGACGCCGCCCTTGGGGCCTTCTGCGATTGAAGTCGTGCCTCGCAACAGCCGGAGAGCCATGCCAGTGACCTGCTTGACGGTGACCATGATTCCAGAGTAGAAGTGGCCGTCGAGAAGATGCTGCATGTATTCGCGGATCTGCTTCAGGCCCACATTCTCGTCGCCGTTGAACTCGACCCAGATCATGCCAATCTCGGGGGCGGGGTTGGGCTCTTTCTTGGTCGGCGCGGGGGTGTGCTTGAGCAGCATGTCTTCGGAGGGCTGGCAGGAGAAGTTGAGGCGCGCTTTGCTGTCAAAGGGTCAGTACTGCGGCTTGGAAGCGGGAGACGGAGGGATGCTTACTCTGGATCACCGTCTTCGCGTGCAAAGCGGCGCGCAAAGTCGTCGAGGGAGATGGCCATGTCCTCCTCAAGAACCAGGTAGCCCTAGAACAGAGTTAGCGCACCAATTCAGCAGTTGGGGATGCGGCGCAACGAACCCGATCGTGCATCATCTCCTTGGACGTGCGCCAGATCCTCCACGCGCGGACCAAGTTGGGGCTGTGCTTGTCGGCGTCCATGGTTGCTGGCGGCGGAGTGGGTGGTGTTGGAGGGAATGACGGGTTGGGCGAGCGTGGTCGAAGGGTGGAAGCGGCTGCTCTGGCGCGTCAAAGAAAAAGTGACTGAGGTTCGCAAGGCGGCAGGGCCATCGTGCTTGGCGTACATGACTCGCGCTAGAGCCTCCCGCCGAGCTAGCGAGCTGCCCCGCCATGGCACCTGGATGCGCCCGTCACCACCAGGCACCATGGCCTCTGCGAACGACATCCCAAACCTCAGGACCCTGCTCGGCCCCCGCCGGGGAGGCCCATCGCGGGGGAGAGGGCGCGGCAGAGGCGGCATAGGCGCTTCGAGTGAGGAAAAGGAGCAGCTCAGAGACAATGCCGTCAAGGGCACCGATCAGGATGCTGCGGGGAGCAGGGTGAGCTGTGTCGAGCTTGGCTATCTCGACGACCCATACGCGAAACTCTTCGCGACGCAGCAGGCGACACGGAGACTGCCGCTGCTGAACAGAGGTAAGAGGGCAGAGCTCCAGCAGCCAGAGAATATACTCATGGCAACAGGAACCTATGTTCGCACCTCGGCAGTCGACCGTCTCGTCACCCACTTCCTGCTGGCCGATCCTACGGCTGTGAAGCAAATCGTCTCCCTCGGTGCAGGCACCGATACTCGCTTCTTCCGTCTGCTCGACCTTCACCCCGAGGTCAAAATGATCTACCACGAAATCGACTTCCCCACCAACACCGCCGCAAAGATCAATGCCATCCAACGACAGCCACTACTGCACAAAAAGCTGCTGCATACACCAACAACTTCCACGTCATATCACTCGGAAACATACAACATCCATGCCCTCGACCTCCGGTCTCTCCATGTCGCAGCCACGGACGAGACGCCATTGCCTCAGATACCCAATCTAAACCCTTCACTCCCCACGCTATTCCTGTCGGAGATGTGTCTGATCTATCTATCACCCTTGGTAGTGCAGTCCATAGTATCAACACTACTGACACATTACTTGCAACCCTCTACTCCGGCCTCACTCATTCTCTACGAACCGATCCTACCGCAGGACGCCTTTGGGCGCACGATGATATCGAACCTTCAGACTCGCAACATCCAATTGCCTACGCTCACTGCATTCCCCGAACTCGGCGACCAGCGATCAAGGTTAAAGCAATATGGCTTCGCAGCAGGGGCGAGGGCGGCGGACACGAACTTTATATGGCAAAGCTGGGTGAATGACGCGGAAAAGGAGCGCGTCGCTGGACTCGAGTTCTTGGATGAGTTGGAAGAACTGGACTTGCTTTTGAAACATTATTGTGTTGCTTGGGGATGGAGGGATGGCGAGAGCGACCTTTTTTCGAGGGCCTGGGCTCACATTACAGAGCATACTGGAGGACGATAATGAGATCCGTTTGCAAGAAATGAAACATGTAATCGACAGGGAATCAATACCTGTGTTCCATTCACTCCGATTTCCCTTTCGATGTCGTCCGAGTCAAGCACGTGCCTTCGCGACAATCTTGAGCCAAACGCGCTAGCCCCATGCGGCGGCCGCTTTGAACCCGCAGAACCCTTGCTTTGGATGATCCAACACAATCACCACTGCACCATTGCGCAAACCGCCCCAGCTCCCCGACACGTCAGGCGCCCGATATTTCACCAGTCAATAACGTGGATAATGCCAGGTTAGCGCCACCTGCCTTCGGAGATCCACGCAAAGATTCCTGGTTCGCATGCGCAACCCGTAAACAACAAACAACATAGCGGAGCAGCCGACATGGCTCTACGGAAAGCAAACCAACCCAGCTTCAATCTCTTCACTGGCGACGAAGAGACGCCTCCCCCAAGGGCTAGAGAGCCTCTGCGCGAAACATTTCGAACCACATTGGCCACATCGCACAATGCGCCGCATACCGTTGTGCCCGCCGATCCCGTCAACGAAGACCTGCGCGCGCAGCTCAACACGCTACGATATGAGCTCGAGACAGCCAAGCAGGAAAAGGAGATGATGAAGCTGGAACATGCGCAAGAACTCCGAGACGTGCAGAGCCGTGCCGAGGGAGACTTTCGCAAGGTTCAACAGGTCGAGGCATCCAGCAACCTCATAACCAAGAAATACGAGGCCCTGTCAAAAGAAATGTCCGAGGCCAACCTTCGTGCTGCGAACGAGCAACGAGCCCTTGAAAAGAGGCTCAGAGACTGCCAAGAGAAGGCCCAGCGCCTCGAATCCGAATATGACGAGGCAAAGGAGGATCTCGCTGCATTGCAACGGCAACATGAATACAGGTACAACACACTACAGGCTGAGCACAAAACACTGAAAGATAGTGTGGAAGACGTGCAGACGGATCTTCAGGCCAAAGTGAATGCGTTACAGGCTACACAGAAAAGGCTGGGGCAAAAAGAGGAGGAAGTTGGCCAGTTGGAGGCAGAAGTACTACGTCTGAAGGCTATCACCGGTGATGCTGAGACCTTGGAAGTCATCAAGAGGGAGCTCTCGGATCAGATCACGCACATCAAGAAGTTGGAGAATCTTACCAGAGAGCAGAATGCCGAGCTCAAGCAACATCGGAAGCAACAAAGGGCTGTGGAGGTTCTAGAGGAAGAGAAAAGATCACTTCAAATCAAATTGCGTACCATGGACGACCTTCAAAGGCAAGCAGGCGAAGCAGAGCTGCGGAAGCAGTTTCTTGAAAACGAGCGAAACTTATGGACTTCGTATCTCGAGGCAGAATCTGAGAACCATAGCGAGGTTCAATTTGAAACGCCCGAGGAACTTGCACGGGCCTTCATCCAGGAACGTATTGAGCGATCAGATCTACTTCAGAAGCTTGGTGAGATCGGAGCAGAGCTCGCAGCCAAGGAAGCGGGCATCCAAGAACTCGAGGAAGAGAAGACCAAACTGCAAGCTGAGATCCAGCAGTTGAAAGCTGGAGGAGCCGCGAACGCGCCGAGTGCCAACGATTCTAAGGCTCGCGCACGCTCAGAACGACAAAAAGCTCTCGCCACCAAGGAAATCGAGTTTCTCCGTGCTCAAGTCAGGGCCTTCGACGATGAAGATCAGGATGAACAGTCAGACAAATACGAGGCTGCCAAGTCGAAGCGAGCAAAGGAGCTGGAGGACCTTGTAGACCAATACCGAGCAGAAATCGACGCCCTCCAGAAAGAGTTTGATAGCATCGAAAAGCCTGTCTCAACAGTCGCAGGTCAGAAACGATCACTCGAAACAGACGAGAATGATGAACGCGTTGGCGAGCTGCGCCGAAAGAACCGACAGTTACAAGAAGACCTGACCACCCTTCAAAAGAGGATGAAAGTCGTCGAATCAGAGTATAAAGCGCAGCACTCGCAGCTGAAGAAGCTCAAGGAGTCTTCTCGGACAAGAGTGTTGGAGTTGAAGTCAAATCCGACCGCTGATGCTGAGGCTTTGAAGCTGAGCACTGTTCGTAACCTGCGTGAAGCCAATGCGCAATTACTCGCACAGCTCGAGAATGGACAGACTCCGCCTGACTCTGTACCATCAGCGACCCTCGAAGTAGCTATGGATGAGTTAGAGGAGATCAAGGCACAGCTTGCATCGAGCACGAAGAAAATCTCTCGTCTGAAACAAATCTGGACCGCGAAATCGCTTGAGTTTCGCGAGGCCGTCGCCTCCATTCTCGGCTGGAAACTAGATTTCATGCCCAATGGACGAGTCAAAGTAACGTCAATGTTCAAGCCTGCCGATGAAGAAGGAGAGAATAGTATTGTATTCGATGGTGAGAATGGTACTATGAAGGTCAGTGGAGGTGAGCAAAGCGTATTTGCTGGCGAGATTAGGGACCAGATCGTATACTGGGTTGAAGGGCGAAAGGAAATCCCTTGCTTCCTCTCCGCGCTTACGCTGGAGTTCTGGGAAAAGGGCCCAGGAAGAGACGGCGAGACGATGAGGATGTAAGGGGCGTTCGTGTGTCGTCCTTGCAGGCGGGCCAAGGATGCGTTCAGAGATGATTATACCCTTCGTGCTCATAGCTGCAGTTGTAACTGGACGGCATTTACCACAATTTCATGTCTTATAATGTTCTACAACATTTAGTCCTCGACGAGCTACGCTCAACATCCAGCATCCCAATTATTACAGCCTATGTAATTGCAAGTAACCATCATCAGCAGCGCGACTTATAGTACCAAGATATTCGTGGAACGTCATGCACAGAACAAAGCCAGGAACAGTCCCTGACCGGAAATCGTCAGCACGGTCAGCAAAACCCGCACCAATCAATCCTTCATCCCCGTCCAGCACTAAACCCACCAAAAGCCATCCCGACGGCAGATCAGCAGCGAAAGCATGGCTCTTGACGCAACAAAGAACCACATCTGACCATTAATGTCTCCACTTTTTCCACACCGGTCGTCTGTCGGACATGAAACCAACCCAAACATCTTACCATTTTCCTTCTCGAGTGTACCTTCCAGCCCCCAACCAAATTTCCCCCAATGTAATATTTCCCAAAGTACTTGACCACAAAGAACCTATATCCCTCCCTTCCGCACCTGACCCGCCCACGTGCCCACACCCCAAAACCACGAAAAACCCTGCCTCGCGAGTCCAGCGTGCTCCGGATCTTGGGTACCACTCCATGGGGGACCCGAACTCGCCTAACCCGTGACTAGCACCGCGCAGCCAATTCCCCAAATAGGACATTGCTCGTGGCCGTGCCCGCGCCGGTGGCCACGCAACAGACCTACCTACCTACCTTATACTGCATGTGTACGTTTTCCCACAGGCTACGCCGCTCCCTCGCGTCCACCGACGCGTCAAATGTGTGCGGCGACCAACGGATCGGGTTAGGCTGGCTCAAGAGGGAACACCGGGTACATGGTCGTGGATGGGCGCATGGCACGGCGTGGTGGGGCGGGGCGTGGTCCGTACGACTGCGTGGTGAGGTACTTCGTACACGGCATGGGATGCGAGGCGAGGGCGGGCCATGCATGGCCGACAGATTGGGTAAATGCTGGTGCGCAGTGTTCGATGGGGAGATGGTGAGTTGCCGGATAGAGTAGGTTTTGAGGAGGGGATAGTGGAGCGGCGGGTGAGGATGGGGGCTTGATGAGGTTGACGCTGTGAGGCTTTTTGGGCGAGGGGGGTTTGGGTTTGGTGGGTTGCCTTGGTTGAGGAGGGTGCGTGAGGTAATGTGATGCAAGGGTGTGAGTGCTTTGATGTTAAATTGATCTTTGGGATTTGGGGATCTGCTCTTGATGCATGTGAGTAGGAAGGAAGAGTGTTTGTTGAGTCACCAAGTATCACGTGGGAAGAAATATAAGTCTAAGGATTTTGGGATTCTGTTCGGCAGTTTATTCAATTACAGTACCCTCCTGACACAGAGAAAAGTGCCAGAGAGAAGAGTGGTAGCATGGACTATCAAACCCCAAGCAGCAGTCTTTAGTACCGACCCAAATAGCCGTCCAAAACCCAAGCATAATCCAAAGCGAAGACCTCACGTTGAAGACACCATAGCAGCTGTACTCAAAGGAGAACTCAATGATGACGTAGATCAACAAGCTCCGTCATTCCCCAATACATGCAAGAAGTCGATCAATGAAGTGAACCTCTTAGGTGATTCTCCCATATCAAGTCCCCGTCGTTTCTTCTCATCTGCCAGCCAGGAAGCCGCAACCAAGGCCATACCTCCAGCGTTGCTCCTAATCAACACTGTCTTCTCTCTTATTCTAGCCTCGCTCTTCGGCTTCAACAGCGTTGACTTGGTCGTTGATAGGACATCAGCGCGTTTGTGCCGGTGCTCGAGGATGTCGACGTCGATGGTATGCAAGGCAACGACATGGTAGATGTGCACCTTCTTCACTTGTCCATATCGTCGGCTTCGAGCGATCGCTTGGGCCATGGCCGAGTCATACTCGTGCTGCGTTGAGGCCAACAGAGGAGAGACGAATATGACGTGGTTGGCATTTGTCAGGTTTCTAAATTGTGAGCAGCTGATACCCGTTGATTGATAGAGCGGAGTGCACTTACATTCCAGCCGCAGATTCACTTCCCAGATTCAGAATGATAACTTTTTTCCGCTTCTTAAGATCCCGATTGGCCTTGAAATCCTCGATCATTCTTGCGGAAAGCACGGATGTGCATTGGCCAGGGGAATGATAGGAAATGGAGAAGTGGGCCAATGCTTGTTCGAGGATTGCAGTTGTTTCGTCGTCGGGCGCAAATACAACCGCTTGATCATCGTATGGGAGCGAAGCGATAAGGTGGGCAATTGTGTCCAGCTTCTTACCAAAATCCCGCCCAACTTTCGGCTCATCATCAAAATTCAGAGTTGATGCTTTGATCAGATTCAAGCTCTGCACTGGAAGATTGCATGATGTATGGACGCAAGCCTCGTCATCGTGTCGTGAGCTTAGACAGGCGTGACAAGCAGAGTGACCGCAATGGGAAATGATGTAGAGCTCGGCGAGATTGGAGTATCCTTTGCACTGAGGCGAACTGCATGTAACCATGTCGTTCTTAGACGATACATGCGACGAAGCAAGGTCTTTAATAGTGGCGATGAAGCGTTTGGACCTGCCCCTCGCTGCAAGCTCGCGAGAATACTCTCGAAGCTGTGAGAGAAGCTTTTTAGCATGCTGTTTGTAGTGTACTTCGGATAGGCTCTTGAGTTCCGGAAATGCTTTATAGTCCGGGTTCGCTTCTGCAGCCGAGAGTAGACCTCGGATGCACTGCATTGTGTTCTCGTCACCAAGCCAGTTCGAAGTCCTAATGTCTTTCTTGAATCGGTTATAGAGATTCTGGAGCTCTTTGTCCTTCTTCCTGAGCCCTTCAAAACCAGAAATCAACAGAAGCAAGTCCTTCTCAATCTGGCGACACTCTTCTGTCCGCATTAAAACCAGTGAATGGAGTCCTGAGTTCTCGGCTGATGTCTCGTAGCATAGAGCAAGCTTCAAAAGGGCAGATGCTGCTGACTTCGAGTTTTTCACGCTTGCATTCAGCCTCTTATTCTTCTCTGAAGTGTTTTGCAAAGTCTTAATCTGCATCTTCTGCGAGATCAAGTGTTGAGACAATTCCAAGTAAACAGCCTGGTGATCAAGGCTCAGATCGACCGTCATTAGACGCTCGAAGCAAGTTATGTGTTGCAGTTCCGGTGCATTCTGCCTAGCAAAGACGTCTAGAAACTCTTGTGCACGTTCGTGTCTTGCTTTATGCCACTGACGAGACAAAATCTCAGTGCGTGAGAGAAAACTCTCCACTAGAGTCTGGTTCTCCTTCTGGGTCTTTTCAAATGCAGTGGTTACACCATTTGCAAAGACACGCCTACCCAGCCTAACGCCTAAGTAAGACGCAAGGTCATCCACCTCGGTGAAGTTATTCATTGCAGGTGTTCCTGAGAGCACCCATCGCTTATGTGCTGCAATCTGCTTCACGCTCACCGAAGCTAGCATATTGACAGTCTTCTTATCATCATTAAGATAATGGTACTCATCTATAACGATTCTGTTGAAGCGGAATAGGTGCATCAAAGGTACAGCATATGTCTCCGTTCGAACTGTTGAGCTGACGGAAGATTTTGTCTTCGACTTCAAGTTACCTGCGCTATTCTTTGCGGCTCGTAGTGAGCTGAAGGAACGATAAGCGCTACCGTGTTGAATTTTAACTGGCAAGGACATCTTGAATTCGTCATGTTGCAGTCGTTCCTTCAGCAGCTCTTCCGTCATATTTCGAAAGTCCTCGGAGTCTAATGCTCGGTGGTTGTCAAGCTGACTAGGAATTTCTCCAAGAGCGTAGTTCAGCCATGTCTCGAATTCACGGCGGCTTGAAGTTACTGGCTGTGGCATTGCAGTGAATCCAGCGAGTTGAGAAATATATCCTTCCTCGGCGAACACATTCCACGACAGGATTATGACTGCAGAGTCCTGAATCTCCTCAACAGTAAGGGTCTTCAGTTGCGCAAAGCTCTCAATCAAAATAATCTTGTAGAGATTGTACGTCTCAAGTCGCAGAAACTTCTTCAGCTCAGTCTGCCATTGTGATGCGATGTGAGACGGACAAACGATTAGTGTAGCAGGCAAATCGATGCGACCCGGGAGCTCGAGGCCTTTAGAGATGGCTTTATTGTTGCGAAGAAGCACTTTGGGAGAGTGTTGCTCGAACTCATGCTGAATAAGAGCTATAGTTGTAACAGTTTTCCCAAAGGAAGGCAGATCCGCAAGGACTCCTCCACGAATGGTAAGAGAGACTTCCGCTTGAGCTTCTGCTCTCCATCCCAAGTCAGCCTGGACTGCCTCTTCTATCTCTGTCACTGTGAAAGCTCTGCCCAATTCTTGTGATACCATCCACGATAGCGACTGCATTTGTGAGCCTCGAAGGTATTTTGGGGCCGAAAGAGTAGGAGCATCATCAGAGCTGCAATGTAGGTGAAAAGGAGGTAAGGCCAGCGGTGGAAGTTCAGCGTGATCTGTCTCTAGTCTCCATATGGCTTTGATCTTTCCTGGCTGTTCTAGCTGTGCTAGTCTACTTCGCGCTCGGTGTATCAAGGTAGAGATGTTGAGATCAACCTTAATCTGTGAAGTTCTTGCGTTGGCGTTGGTGATGCAGTCAAATTGAAAGATCGAAGGGCGTGTCTTAATCGCTCTTTCAAAGCTGGATGCAGCCTGGCGATTCTCATGAGGGGTCGCTATTCCTTTCTCGTCGACGAACCATTGGATCTCTGGATACTTTGGTGAACATGAGCAGTACTGAGCACAGCCCATTTGGGATTCCAGTTGCTGCCAAGTCTTGAAGCATGTAATATGCTTCACTTGCTGAATTGCCCAGGACAAATTACCGGGTTCCTCTCTCGGAACATTCTCAGGTATCTGAAAGCTGAGAATTGTAAATCTTTTTAAACAGTCGTTACCAACTCCTGTAGGAAGCTGTGGGCTCTCCACCGCATTGACTGTCAATGGAAGACAGACTGGCTTCAGCTTCGCTGGAGCATACGCCCAAGCTCCAACAAGTATAGCGTTGACATCGCTTGCAGTATTCAGATCCCAAGGCCTCCATGAGGGATCCAAACGAGCCAAAGTGATCCGCTGTTCTCCAAAATTCTTGCGACTATGATCATGACTGAAAACAAAGCAATCGTTGTCAGGCTGACCCGTTGAATCCGGGTCGAGAAACATAAAAAGCTTGGGGATAGTAGTCCTCCGATAGAGACTGCCACATGCAGTTCCACAGTGCGGCAAGTGCTCATATTTCCCGGTAAGATGGAGTGCCTCTGTAGTTTCGCTTTGTATGTGGATTGTTTTGGGTACACTCTCATCGTGATAATCTGGAAGACCCATGCGACTTCTCCAAGAACTATTTCGGTCACGAGAGCCAGTCATTCGTATCTGGCAGTTCGTGGTTGTTGGGAGGAAGATCTGCCATTTGCAATCCAACAAGGATGTCTCAACAGTTGCTCGAGCAACAGGTCCCTCGAGAATGCTGCGCAAAGGGCTGTTTCCAGGCTCGTCCGCCGGGCATTTCACGAACAGTAGCCACTGTATCACGGACCCTATTTCAAGCTCTAGCCGGGATTGTTCCGAGCTGTAAACTGCCTTCCACTTGCCCCACTGTCTTGTGATGTTTCTAAGGCAGAAGTACTGTGATGTAATATCTGCATCAACAATCTGTCTCACAAAATCTTCGACTCCTGAAGCGGTTGTTTCTGCCATGAAGTTGTACATATTCAAGATATGAAATCTTTCAAACTTCAGCTGTACGGGCAATGTAGGTTTCCAATCTTGTACGAATTGCATCGGCGTATAAGACCAGCCACCTTGGATGTTCGCAGTTGTGTAGTGGTGCTTTGGATTACCAGCGCACTCTTTACAGCTTGTGTGCCCACATGCAGAGCATTTCAAAACTGAAGTTTTGCACATGCCTAGAACTCCTTCGCATTTGCACAAACACATGGTGATCATCGCCTTGTGCTTCAATTCTTCCAAGTTCAATTGCTTTTCCTCGTCTGGTCGTATGATGTGCGACGTCATCGGAGAAGCTTTCGACGAGACGACCTTGTAGTTACTTTGGACAGGATTTGAGCGCAATCCTGGTCGGAATGACTGCCAACCACAGATGATCGCAGATATAAGAGAAGCACCGATCACGGTAGTGGACATCGCATTGCCAGCTAAATCTTGACAATCTTTCTGCGTCTCTGTGGCGAGCAGAAGTTTGTTCATAGGCATCCCTTGTAGCATGAGTAGTTCTTGACCACTGAGCGCTGTATGACGATTGGTGGTGAAAAGGCATCCATCTGGTGAGATACATGGAACAATTCCACTGCCTCCTTTGAAGCGGTCTACGTTTTGGCTAACGTCCCAGACCATCATTTTATACATCGAGTCGTAGTCCTTACGCGCGGCTTGGAGATGGGCCACATCAATCGCATCATAAACCCTGGAGGATTGAGCATTGTACCACTTCAAGTTGGCAAAATCCGGTGGCCTGCGTGCATCGTCAGTTCATAACAAAGTTCTTAGCAAAGTTTATACTGGGATCAACTGTACCGAATAGTTCTGTTCTCGCTCCATCTCGTAGCTGGACGAAGGATTCCGAGCCGATCTTCAGAACGAATATGATCGTATCTGAGCTTACACAAGGCCCAGTCTTGCTCACTTCGCAGTCGAACATGATTAGTAGGTTCAACCGCCAGGCTTGAAAGAAAGGCTTCATATGGGCTGCTGCACTGCCGCTGAAGCTGTCGCATGTTCTTTCTCCAACCGTCCACAGCTGTCTTGACGTTCTTGCCATAAAGCTTTCGGTTAATCGCTATCATATACATCCGTTCCCGGGTTTGTGGAAGGTAGTAGTTCTTTGTGTCGCAATAAATCCATGCAGCCTCGTAATCAATCCTACTCCATCGAGCTACGACATCGATCCAAGTAGAAGTTTGGGCCTTGACATTCTCAAGAAGGACAATGCTCGGCCGAAATCTTTCAACATATGCGTATAAGGCACGCCAAGTATCTCCAGATTCTCCGTCGTCATCAATATTTTTGTTGTGATTGTTCAACCTGGAAAGATCCTTGCAAACGAACCCAGCAATGAGAATGTCGAGCTCAGATGGAATTTCCACCTCAGAGCCGTATGCCGTGATTGCGGTCGTGGCGTTCTCGGGAATGAAATCTCTGATATCCCTAAACAGTACTTTTGGCTGAAAATTTCGTTCAATGTAACTCTGCTTGAAGCCTTGAATTTCTGCAGAGAACTGATGGTCAATTCGGATACTGGAACTTCCAGCATTTTCAAGTGCTAAGTGTCATATTAGCTATAGATAAAACTACTCAGCATGCCAATTCACTTACCTTTTGACAAGAGATGAAGTGCTAACAATGGTGACTCTGTGCCCGAACACATTGTCGCGACTTTTAGTTGCTTATGGCCAATGTGTTCGAGGGCCTTGCAAAGGCCAAGTTGCATTGCCCTGGCTGCCATGTCTGCAAATATGTCTTCGATATTGCTTAGCGGTGGGAGCGAGCGGTCCAATCCTTTGTGAGTTTCCTTCCGTGGTTGTTTGTTTTCAGATTTATGTGGCGAGTTTTCCGCAGCAGAGTCATCATCCTCAGAGCACACCACAATGCTCTCATCTGTAGACCTTGAATCGTATGAATCGGCGTCAGAAAGGTCTTCATTCTCGATATCTGGAATTGAGAACGCTGCGAACGCTTCAAAAATTTCCGCGTAAGAGGCTTTCGCGCAGCTACGTCGGGGACGCTTAGTTGTATCGGGGTCTGCGGCGGGGACACGGATCGTTTCTTGTAAGGTCGCTGGGCTTCCGAGTGGAGATTGTGTATCCGATAAGCCATCATTTGAAACTCTTGGACTCTCGGAGACCAGAACAGTGAGGACGGAATCAGTTGCCGTCGCTACATCATCACTCCCGAATGTGACTGTATCAGAGTGCAAGGTGCTCGCTGATCGCTTTTGCTGGTCTTTCGGGTATTGCCTACATAGGCCTTGTGTCTTGTTCCGTACACAAGTGTCACAGGGGTTGGCTCCATTGCACTTTTTAAATCCCCGGCGCGTGCACTGCGGGCAGCGTGCCGCTATCGATATTGCTTCTTCGGGAGTGGGTATTCGGCATTTAGAGATATTGTCACGAATGCATCGGACACATCGCTCTTGTCCGTCCGTTTTGAGGCACTCGAAGGCTGCATATCCGCCACGGGTGAGGCAGTGGTAGCAGCAATTAGAAGGAATTGTTCGCTCGGTTGGACTGGATGAATGTGTAGATGGAATGGCTGTAGTAGCAGGGTGAGGCAAAGCTGAAAAGAGTCAGTCATGGATGAGCAATAAGTCTCACCTACACGCGATTGCGATCTGCTGGGATGCGTGCTCATTTTGCAAAAGAGAACGTGTAGTGACTCTCACTTACCTGTGTCAAGGCCTGAACCGGCGGAAAAGTGATCCGAGTCCACTTCGGGCTCGCATCTTGACGGTGAGATATCTTCCTCTCTCTTCCTCTTGGAGAGCCTGGTCGTTGGCGCCATTTCTAGATAGGCGGGGGAGGGCTTGAAGTCAAACTGAAAGGTGAGACAGGATCACAGAACTGAAAGGTTGCATATGAGTGAGACAGTCGAGGTGCAGAAGGTAAACACGTCAGTCGCGCGGCCGTCAAGACAAACGCGTCGAGGACGCAAACGCACACGTCCCAAGGCAGTTAGCGGCTTCATGACCACTGAGAATTTAGCAGCTAGGGAAGTGAAGCCCTGCTTGTAATTTCGCAATGCGCAAATGCTTGAATGCCAAAGTGCTCCTCCACCCAGCAGCCCAAATCCCAATCATCCTCTGAAATTTATGCAGTGCGTATATAAGCTAGTCAATTCAAGAACCCATTAACTAACCAGTAAACTTAGACTAGAGCCAGGATTGATTTTCAGCTCAGTAGTAAGTGTGTAGTTAAGAATTCGTCTGAATTGGGTACAGAATCAAAACTTCAACAATGATGTTCAGTTCATAGGTCGCGGAAAACTCAGGGCACAGAACGCCTGTCTAAGGGACCAATGGTCCAGGCTTGCTCTTTTTTTGTCTTCTTTTTGCAATTAATGTGTAGGCACATAGAACGACATCGAGGGAGCTCAATGTATTGAGTATCACGGTTGAGGAAAGCATGTATAGCCGAGGCGGATAACATACTTGTTAAGGAATAGGGCATTCCGAGAAAAGGAAGGCACAAGCGTGGGCTCTCCACACACGCCCAATGACTACTACTTGGGGACAAGTTCATAAAGTGATTACGTTGACGTTTGAGCTCTCAATATAAGTAAGGTTAACCCTCTTGACTTGAACTGAATTTCACCAATAATCAAAGGCAATCAACACCATGTCTGACGCGAAAGTGGTCCCAGTCCACACAAACACTACGTTTGAAGACCTTAGTGGGATCTCGACTTCATCCTTTAGTAACCCATACGATGCACTCATCTCAGCTTGCGCAGATGATCAGGTTAGTTGGACACAACTTGACTCATATTTCGTCTGACCGTATGTGACAGAAACAAATTCAGGCAAAATATAGCCTCCATCGAGCTGCGAGAAATACCCAACAAAAGGCCAAGTTGCTGGATGCTGGTTTCCCAGGTGTCTCCATTGACCCAATCTTGTCAAAATTGAGCGGCTCGGGTTTTGAACCTGGCTATGCGGATCCTCGACATTGTCTGGTCTTCTGGGGACGCCCCACGCAAAAGGTCAAAGCGTTAATCAACCGAGTACAACAAGAGCTAGCAACTGCTGCGCCCAGTGAGTCGTCATCACTCTTTGCGTAGCGTACAGAGTACTGACTCGGACCAGACCTTTGGCTCATGCCCCAAGATTGTCTTCATATCACTGCTCTCGAAGTGACGCACTCCAAGACCAAGCAAGAAATCCAACAGCTTGTCGACCAAATAAAAGACAAGGCTCCAGAAATCACCGACTACACTTACAGCCACCGAACTCGACTCATCAAACCATTGATTGGGTATGACGCGTCGGCTCTTGCAATGAGTTTTGTTCCTGCGGCAGGTGAATCCCTCCGACCAGGGCGGTCTACCGAAGATGACAAGTTTACTTACCACCATCTGCGTCGAGACATATTTGAACAGTGCCGCGACGCTGGTATCGATGTCGACTCCCGATATGTGGTACCATCTAGCCATCTTACCATTGGTCGCTTCATAAACACTACAGATTTCGTCGACGAGAAAGGTGCCCATGATCCACAAAAGATGAAAGCATTTGTGGAGAAAATTGAAGAGATAAATTCTTGGCTTGAGAAGGAATTCTGGCCGGAATATCATGAAGGAGCAATACCTGATGGAGGTGAGTTCAACGTTGGTGAGGAGACTGGGTTGAATTGCCGCATGGGAACACTGTGGTACGGGGGTGGAGAGTCGGTTCACTGTGGGAAGGGCTATTGATTGCGGGAGGTTTAAGAAGTGAGTGTCGTCGAACAATGTAGAGATAGATGTGTTATAATGCCTAATACTGAAATTTGTCAATAGACTGATGAAATCCTCTGATCTCTCAGTTCCTTGTTCGTTCTGAGGTACAGCCCCAGGCACCTGGTAATTGTGTTGTGAGGCATCATCTGCGTTATCACGGGTCTAGATGAAAGGTACCAGGGGCTTTGGTCCCAATCGAGCCCAGATCTAGCCGATGCTGGCCTGATGGAGGGTGGCGCTGGGGTAGTGTTGCCTCATGTGGCGGGGGTGTGGCTTGGCCTGAGCTCCACCTTCGAGTTCCTGAAGCTGAGCCAGAAACAGCTTCGAAACACTAACAACGTTGCCTCTCGTCAGCTCCATAGATTTCCCACTCGTTGCATAGCGCAAAAGAATATCACACCTCATATCACGATTCCAATCTTCGCATACCTTACGTGTCCTCAAGAACGCATCTCAAGGGCACGTCAGCGGGGCACTTCATCTTGCTGCCTTCGACTAGAGCTCATACGTGGCACGACTTCTACCCCTATAAATCACATATTTTCCTTCAGTTGCACCTCTCCCACAAACATGTTCAACAGAGACCGTGTCCCCGGTCTTCCGGGAAGCTCGCCGCGACCCCCGCAGCGTACCGATGGATACGCCAGGCCCCCGCAACAGCAGCAACCCTCATACGATTCACGAATGGGCGGATATGAAGAGAGACAGCCGGGCGGCTATGGCGCTCCACCACCAGGACAACGCCTCCCGGCGAGGGGACAACCCGCAGGCGCAGGCGGTCCTCCTTCTCGACAGTTGCGGCCGATCAAGAGCCCAGGAGGCAATGCTTACGCCTTTGGCAACCTGTATGTATACTCAACATGTGTAGGTTTCAATCGCATGGGCTAATTACATACAGTGTCGCCGTCTCACCGCACGACTTTCCTCCTACCCCCGACGGTTCTGACATCTACGTTATCCTAAATGGAAATTTCGTGCTATCTGCGCGACCTACACAGGGCTGCCAGCCTGGCGAAATTGGTCTTACGGATGCGCAAAGAACGTGGGCAGGAATCACGCTTGGTCCCCAAGATCTTGTCACCGTACAACCATACGACGCGTTTAGCCAGAGCGGTGGGCAGTCATACCTAGGCGCTGTTGAAGTCGAAGTCGGCTTTGCAGCACGGAAAACAACCGAAACACCGTATGACCAGGATGAGCTTGCAACACAGTTCAAGAGGAACTTTGAGAATCAGCTTCTCGCACCAGGACAACAGCTCCTTCTTGATGTCAGGAACATACCGCTGAGAATGTCTATACGGACTGTGCAATTGGTAGATCTTTCTATGGAAAAGTCGGACACATCCGCTCCTCCTCAGACAGATCCACGGGCACGCGGTATCCTCACCAGCCACACTCAGGTCGACTTCTTCAAGGATGCTCGAACAGACATCAAATTGAAGGCCTCCAACAGGCGACCAGCTGCAAATTCCATCATACAGCCAGGCTTCAAATTCGAAGACATGGGTATTGGAGGTCTGGACAACGAATTCAGTGCAATTTTTCGCAGAGCATTTGCTTCTCGTATCTTCCCACCAGGACTTGTTGACAAGCTCGGAATTCAGCACGTCCGTGGTATTCTGCTCTATGGGCCCCCAGGTACTGGAAAGACCTTGATCGCTCGACAGATTGGTAAAATGCTCAACGCCCGGGAGCCCAAAGTCATCAACGGCCCAGAAGTACTGAACAAGTATGTTGGTCAATCCGAGGAGAATATCCGTAAGCTCTTCGCAGATGCAGAAAAGGAATATAAAGAAAAGGGCGATGAGAGTGGTCTTCACATCATCATTTTCGACGAACTCGATGCCGTCTGCAAGCAGAGAGGCTCTGGCGCTGGTGGCGGTACTGGCGTAGGCGACAGTGTTGTTAACCAGCTTCTATCTAAGCTGGACGGTGTGGATCAGCTGAACAACATCTTGTTAATTGGAATGACGAATCGTATGGATATGATCGACGAGGCACTTCTGCGTGCTGGTCGTCTTGAGGTCCACATGGAAATCTCGCTACCTGACGAGTCTGGACGAGCACAAATTCTCAAGATTCATACTACGAAAATGCGGGCCAACGACGTTCTCGAGTCCGATGTCAACGTTGAGGAGTTGGCTAAGCTCACAAAGAACTTCTCGGGGGCTGAACTAAATGGTTTGGTCAAGGCGGCGTCGTCATTTGCCTTTAGCAGGCATATCAAGGTCGGCACAATGGCGGCCATCAACCCAGATGTGGAGAATATGAAGGTGAATCGCCAGGATTTCCTGAGCGCTCTGGAAGAAGTGAAGCCGCTTTTCGGTGTCGCCGAAGAGGAGCTCGGAAAGCGGCTCTTGCGTGGTATCATCCATTTCTCTACGTTCATTAGAGATATTTTGGAGGAAGGCCGCCTCTTCATTAACCAGGTTCGGAAACCGGACTCTACTCCCATTCTCTCGGTCGCACTGCACGGCCCGCCTGGTAGTGGAAAGACAGCATTAGCTGCGAAAATGGCCATTGACTCGGGTTACCCATTTATCAAGCTGATATCACCAGAGGACATGGTTGGTTTTAGTGAGATGCAGAAAGTACAGCAGCTGGACAAGACATTCCGAGATGCGTACAAGAGCCCGCTTAGCGTCATTGTGATCGACAACATTGAAATGCTAGTTGATTGGGTACCGATAGGGCCGCGCTTCAGTAACAACGTCTTGGTTGCGCTCAAGGTTCTGTTGGAGAAGCAGCCGCCAAAGGTAAGCTCACTTTCAACACAGTGACCAGGACGTAATGCTAACAACGACAGGGTCGCCGCTTGCTCATCTTTGCAACCACAACTGAACGTTCAGTCCTGACCCAGCTTGACCTATTCAGTCGCTTCGATGCAGAAATCGCAGTACCGAATGTCAATACCCAAGCTGAGCTTGCACATATTCTGCGAGAATCAGGAGCCTTCTCGGATCGGGACCAACATCGTGCCATTAGCGAGATCCAAGAGATTACGGGTAGCACAGAGGTAGGAGTGGGCATCAAGAAGATCTTGACGGGTATAGAGACTGCGAAACAAGACCAGGATGTGCCTGGGCGCTTTGCCAGGGTGATGTCCCGGGCCATTGCGGCGAACAGGGGCTTGTCAGGATAATGCACGGCATCGGAGTAGTGTAGACAATTGGACTAGAAGATGGCTGCGTTTTGAGATAACCGATATTGATGCATGTCCATGGCCCCGGAAACTGGGCCATACGACGACCGATCTATGGTGCACGAGAAACAGGCAGACGTGGAGATTTTGTGATGTTCCGTTGGGCGCATAGTTCCTGCGTTAGATAGGCCAGTCGAGCGGGCTTCCAGGCCATTGGAGCCGCCAGTGCCGGTAGATGACACGAGACGGTCTGGGAAACGGGCACAAGGTGAAGATGGAGGGGGCCTACGAGACGCTCTTCGCATGGCTGCTTCTGACAGCAGTGACACCGGATCGGCTCGAGGGATTGACGCCCACGCAACGGCGCAGAACGACTGGCACGATCTCCAGGCCTAGTAAGCAGCACATCCTCACACGACATGGGGACAGTGCCGACGCCAATTCGCTTGTCCGATGGGCGGCAGGTGGTACTGAGGCCACTGTCGGAGGGCAAAGCACATGGCGGCCCAAGGCTGGCGGCGATGATTTTGCCAGGCCATTGCATGCATGACGAAGTGATCACATGGAGACAGGGCGGGCTAAACACGCAGGCTGAGCGGACTGGAGACATGGATGGATGGACAGCAATTGGGACCAGACCAGACGTTTGCGGAGGCCAGTGAATGTGGTGCAAGGTTGCGCAAGCAGGGGCCGGGGGGCAGGCGCGCTAGCGAGTAGGTGCAGGTGGCGCTGTGCTCGCCAAGGCAGCCAATGAGAGCACGCCGTGCGGACGCTGCTGCCCCCCGAAGATGACGCACGGGCTGGGCACAGGCAAGGACGATGGAGGGGCAAGGGCAGGCGCGAGCTGGCGGGGCATGGCCGGTCCGAAACATTTCTCGACGACTTTCGACGACGCGCCCCGTGCCCACTCGCCCTCAGACGCTCCAGCGCGACAGTCAGACGGCCGCCCTTGTGCCTCCGTTGCGCTGCAGGCGGCGTTGCACTCGCGCTCAACCCGCTGCGAACGCGCGCCACCGGTCTGAGTTGCTGCGCCCAGGCCGTCTGCACTGCTCGTCGACATGCTCCTTCCAGATTGCATGCCCACGGGCGCTGGAGCCAGCGCATCAACTTGACAACACTTAGCATGTCCGTCAGGCAGACTACCCATGCACGCCTACACGACTCCGCTGCCGCTGCTTTTGCCTCGCCGTGTCCTCCGCGTCTGCTGCGCTTACCATGGCTTGCTGCCTTTAGCACTCCTCGCATGCCGGTCATTGACGGCACTGCTCTCTTCATCGCTCCCTCCTGCCATTGCATGCCAATTCGCCCCGCGGCCCTTTGCTGCTGATACGAGCTGAGTCTTTCTCCACTAGCTTCTTGTCCCGGCCAATTGGCTCCCTTGCGGATTCTCTCTCCCGCCGAGGCATCGTGGATCGGCTGCGGCCTATGGTCTGGTAAATTCATCCAGCCCGGGCTAATCGACCCTTCCATGGCCGGCTCCAGCGGAAAGAGACCTCAATGGACGTAAGACTATGCACCTCTATCACCACACGGGCGGGGTTAGAGCCATTGTGCCGCAGGAAGGGGGTCAAACCTATCCCCCGTTGACTAACATGCCATCCGGATGTCCGTCCTGAAAAGGTATAAAAGCATGCCGTGATGCGGTCTCAACGAGTTTTGTTTCTGATTCTCTTTTCTTCACTGCATTGCAGACTCATCTTCTCTACCACGTCATATCACCCTGTCTTGATATAACTCAAGTCTCTCTACCTCCCTCCACATTGCATCAATCACACCTTGCCCCACTTCGCCACCCACTTGTCCCTTCTATCCCCTGATACATCTTTCTGAAGATCATCATGACTACTCGTGGCTACTTCCATTACCCGCAGGCTTCAATCCCTATCACCGTGCCGCAGAAGCCCGGCTACTACTATCCTCCCCAGCATAGTTATGGTCGCGTGGCAGCATCACCGCCCGAAGCCCCAGATAGCGTCACTACTTCCGGAGTGCCATCGTACGAGCCTTCAGCAACGTCCAGCAACTATGCTGGCAGTGCAAGCGATTACGATTCCAGCAGCAATGTTGCGAGCGTGGATCTTCTCGATTACATGGGCAACCGTCTCAACGGCTCTTTCAACACAATGCCTTTGGATCGTAGTCTGGTAAAACAAGCGCAAACGTGAGTCTTTGAAATCCCCTGCTTGCCGTATCAGAGACTGCCATTCGAGAAGCGTAGCAAAACTGACTCCTGAGCAGTTCTGGCGAGCTGAACGCTAAACACCGCGAACTTCTCGAATTGCAGGCACTCGCGCAGCAACGATTCGCCAGTGTACAAGCGAGCTTTTCGGATGGAATGAGAGCCGCAAAGGAGGTGCAAAAGGATTTGCAGTGGACACAGAAGCGCGTAGAGTAAGTACAATGTGCACATGGTCCAGTCTTCGAAATTGACGAATTTATCAACAGTGCGCTCAACGACCGAGCCGCTCGCAAGTACCCCGAGCAATACAAAACCGCTCAACGACGATACCCCCAACCTGTTGATTACTAGTGCCTCAAGGCACAATCACTTTACGACCTGTTGATGATACCACACATAACGATTTCGGCTCTGTGGAAAAAGCCTGTATTGGCAATCTTTGCTTGTTCGATTCCCCGCATGTCTATCTACCTTTTGGATTTCCTTGCGTTTGCGATACCTCTTCTTCTCATTCTCCGCTTCTGTCGTCTTGGACTGTCGTTGAAGGTCTCCGCTCCACTCCGCTCCACCCTCGGCACAAAGGTCTCGCTGCTTTAGCGTCCACACGGCGCCTTTCTTTTTCCTAGCTATGTGACTCGGTTCGGCCCGCCGCTTGATGCAAGTGCTTCGCGCTTATATCTTTCTAGCGAGCGAATGGCGGCTTTTCATTCAGCTACCGGCTTTGGACGAGTCTGGTAGCATGTGTGGCTTCTTGTAAGTGGCAGGCTGCCGATGCTCAAGCAGCAACCTACTGGGTACTGTAGGTGTGAGCGAATGGGATGTGAAGCCGGGGAATAGTGCTGAAGTTGGGGTTTCGTATATTTCTTCTTCTTGGCTTTCGATGACGGAGGACACCCTTTTCTCGACCTGGAGTCGAATTGGGGAAAGCGCTTGGTGGCTGGTGACCGGGTTGTCCGTCATCTGCGCCTCGCAATGGTGTTGTTACCCGTCCGACCCGGACTGTTGATGTTACGGCCTATATGTGACCAATTGAAGTGGCAGCTCCTCCCAGTGGAGTGGGCTCGTCCACGCGTAAATAGTGTATCAAAGACTGTTAGCTCCAACCTCACGTGGGATTTATCATGCCTGTCCCTTGATTCAACACGCTGTCGTGACACCGCACTACTCGTGTCGTGCAAGCAAGCGGTCTCGGGTGCGAAGCGACGTCATGTGATTCCATGCCCTTGCCCATATCTCTAGCATCGGGCCGGGTTCGACATCCTCGTGGTTGGTGTCTGGTATTTACTATGACCACCGGTCTGAAAATTCCATCAACGTAGCACCAAACTGCAAGATCAGTACACGTTTACGATCCTGCAATGACACGCGAGGTGCAGATCTGATACCCACACACTGCGCTGCAGTGCGGCAAAGCACAAATGTCACAGTCTCGTCTCGTCATCTCGACTCTAAAACCACACTCCCCCGTATCTTATACCCAGGCTAGTTAGATCCAGCCAGACATCCAGCCCACGGAGTTGGCAGGGAAACCAAACCACGAACCCAGACGCGTGGGCTACCAGTGGCGTGTGTACACGGCATGTGTGTTTGGAGTTTCAGGTAGCGAGGCAGCTGCACAACATAATATGCATGGCTCGTATGAGATGCGGCGTGATTTTCGCGGGATGGAGGGGTCTAGGGGGTGCGAAGGCGGAGGGCGGAGAGGAGAGCAGAAACGCTTTACCGCTGTGTCTCTGTGCTCCAGTGGCCCTATGTTTTTCTTGCGCGCTGCTGCGAGCGCTGCTGTGTCCTTTGACGTTGCGAGCACACACACGCACTCACTCGCGCGTCGTCTGTCCTTTCGTCGCCAGCGCGCTGGCCCGTCGGAAGCAGAGCGGCCCAAGTGCGACTCGGAATGTGGGACTGCGACTGCGACTGGGAGCAGCCAGCGGGCAAAGAGTCGGTGAGCAAATTTGCCGCTGCGCAGGAGGCTCGTGAGATTCGTGAGCACCCAGGTCCCAAATTCGTGGGCTTTGATAGGATGGGTTGATGCTGGAGAGCGAGATGATTCAAGGGATGAGGTGTAGTGCCACGCACAGCTGGGGACTGAATGTGTCAATGTGAGCTTATCAGTATGCGGTCTGACATTGACAGTTGTTTGCCGGCGTGTGATGGGGGTTGCTGGGCGTGTGCGACGGGATCGGGATCGGGTGGGAGATCGTATGTGAGGACGGGGGACGTTGGGATATTGGATGCGATAATGATTGTTACGGGGATCTTTTTGTGGCTTTTGTCGCCTTTTATTCCTGCTTTGGTGTTTGTGACTTTGTTCCGGTGAAGAGTGGATGTCGTGGTTGCTGTTGTAAGAGAGAATCTGCAGCTGGGTATTTGGAAGGCGGCAAGGAATAACTCGAATTACTTCTTTCTACAGGTATCTTACGTTGAATTCCTCATGGTTGATTCTCTGCTGCATACAACATAGTCATAACCCCCCCTTTTCTCTTGCTTGACTCGTTTTGGTTACTCTATGAGCGATTCCTCAGCATGATCAACTCAAATCTCTTCCACTGAACCTAGTCGGAACGGAGCAGCATCTGAAAATGAGCTTTGAGGCCCGAGTAGACCAGTACACGAGCCAGTGCGTCTTAATTGACGGTTTCTTGCACGGCTCCTTTGGAAATGGAGCGTAGAGGTCAAACCACGCCTTTTATCTCATGATCCTACAAAACCACGTTTACCAAAGTGTTTACATCAAGGGGATATGCTCCGAGCACTCACCTTCATCTATTCTGGCCTTGCTTGAGCCTCTCCCAAGGATTCTCTACAAAGCTAGGTAAGAAGTAAGCCGTGTCTCCCCGCTCGTCCTTGACCCCAGATCGTAATGCGTTCAAGTCCTTCTTTGAAATTGGAGGTCCACCAAAAGAGATCATTTCTGAATCGGATGGGTCTGTCTCATTTTGCAGGTTGTTCTGAGCTTGGTCGCCATGGCTCTCTTGAAGCGCTTGACCACGAGCCAGAAAGGCTGCCATTCCTGTAGTTGGAGTGCGTGTCTGAGAGGGCATGGAGTGCAAGTTGCCATCGGCTGGGATGCTATTGACCGGATCATCAATTTCGTGTTCCTCAACCTTCTCTGTCTTCTTCGATCTGACGCCTAATTGTGTTGAATTGGCTCCGCTTGCATCGAGTTTCCCTTTTGGTGAGTTGGCTTGGTCGAATTTTCTCTTTTTGGTACCTCCAAAGGCAGAAAAGCCCATTGCAGCCGCGATATCCATGTCGTCGTCCTCCATGACGGACTCTGTTTGGAGTGCGCCGTGGTTTTTTCAGAGTTTTCGAAGGTGATGGTATTCAGGTCAACCGACCATGCGTACAAGGTGGAACGGAGGCTGAAGACCGAAGTACGTAAAGCCGACAGAGCAGCGTTCTGGCCAATCAGCACGTCAGCATTGGAACAAGGGCGTCGCATTCGAGAAGCTTGGCTATCACAAGCTTCGTGCAGTTAGTCACGGGCAATATATCTCGTTGCACGTCGTATCTGATGGAAATTCACGAATTTGGACCCCTTCTGTGAAGTCGTGCTCATACCTGGTGGCACGCATGCTAATTAAAATGAGATTATCCACGAATGTGGCTGAAGCTTGGCCTGGCGCGCGATGTCATCACTGAGCACGCAGGGATCATCTTGAGTCTGGCCAACAGCTTCAGCGGCGCGTCCAACAGGCTCCTTTCACAATGTCCAAAAAAGTTGAGTAGACTCTCGCAGAGCTCTCAAGATGAGCAACGATGCTCCGCAGACCCAGGCCGAGCGCCGCTTCCTGCGGCCCAGCGTAAGCATCCTGCCGAAGCCACCCTCGAGCAAGACCAAGTGCTCACTCAAAGCCAACAGCTCAGGTCTGCGACCATGATCCAGCCCAAGACCGGCGAACGCGTCAAGAGAACCTTCACCCTGCGGAGATCCACCCATCGCCGAACCGAGTCGTCCGAGTTCCTGCTTGCACCTGGGCACCATGATCCTGAGCGGCATCAAGACTTGGGACGAATTGCGCAAATCAAGGAAAATTGCAAATACCAATACCGAAGATTACACATATACGCAACATCTCCCACAGGTATAGGAATCCTGAAGTGCTCATTGGCATATATACTGGGGTCGTTGGCCACATTTGTTCCATTCATCGCTGGACTGCTGGGCAAGAATGATGGAAAGCATATCGTGGCCACGATTACCGTCTACTTCCATCCCGCGCGGTCGGCTGGAAGCATGCTCGAAGCTGTGATACTGGCATTTGCCGCATTTCTCTATGCAGCCTTTATCTCGTTTTCCAGCATGGCCGTTTCTGCATATTTTGGAAACCACCATCTCCTTGTCCTTGGACATGTCATCGTCCTGGTCGTTTTCGTGGGAGGTGGGCTTGGGCTCGTAGGATGGACCAAACACAAGCTTGGGAATCCTCTTGTGAACGTAGCCTGCTCGTTGACCTCGCTGGCATTGATTACTGTCCTAACGAAGGAAGGAGCTGTGCAAGCTGCCACATTTTCATACACCAAAGTCTGGCAGGTGCTTAAGATGGTTCTCATGGGATGCTCAGCATCTGCAGCGGTTGCTCTTCTCGTGCGACCAACATCAGCCAGAAATGAGTTTCGCAATACTTTTATCAAGTCGACTGACGCCATGGGCGAAATGCTGAATAGCATCACACGTAGCTTCCTTTCAGGCGCTGAACAAGATCTCAAGAGCGATTCATTCGTCAAAGCCTCGAACGCGAGCAAGTCGACGTTTAATACTCTAGTGAAGAACCTCGGAGAAGCAAAGTTCGAACATTATGCTCTCGGCACTGAGGAAGAGTTCAAAATCAATGCTAGACTTGTAAAATGTCTCGAGAAGTTGATGCAAAGTCTTGGCGGCCTGCGAAGCGCTGCGGAGACTCAATTTACACTTCTGGCTCAGTCAGAAAATAACGAGGCATCAACCGAGAACGCACTTGGAAACGGCACAGTTGCATCCTCAATATTTTCTGAGGTAACCTTGTCTCAAAGTCCTCCGGCGCTGCTCTCTCCCAGTTTAAGCTATATGGAGAGACGAACAAGTATTCTGGCCTCAATCGATGAGCTCCCAGAGAGCTCTGCAGAAGCCTCTGCGATACCCTCTGCAGACATATCTGATGATGAATCTAGCCAGCGCAACGGTTCTTCTCACCGTGTTCCTAATCTCCTCAAGTCGGATTTGACACCTGCTGACATGTTTTCTGTTTTCATCGCCCATCTCGGACCACCCATGGTAAGACTAGAATGTTTAGTCGTAGACAGCGAGGCTAATTCAGCTAGAAATCACTTGCTTATACACTGCGCGAAGTCCTCTCGGAACTTCCATTCGGTCCAGCACCGACCTACCACATGGCTATCAATGAACATTTTCGACACAGCCTCGTTGACGCTAAGGCTTTGTTCACGAATGCTAGGCGAGATGCACTGTCTGCTGTTTACAAGAACAAGATTCCGACGAGGACAAGTACAGCCGCTATTGCTGCTGATTTTGAAGAGGTCGCGGCAAGTTGTGGTTATTTCAGTTCATCGCTAGAAGATTTTGCCGAAGACATGGTATCCTTCCTGGATATTCTTGAAGAATTGAAGGCAAATGTCAATCGCTACCCAAGGCAGAGGACTTACAAGTGGTTGAAATTTTGGCAAAGAGGTCGCAAGAAGCAGTCGTCGGGCGATGAGTCTGGTAAGTCGATGTCTACTGAAAATCTGTCATATATTGACATCAATCAGAGGATGCAGCACTCTTGAATGAGGGCGACAACCAAACTCCTGGCGGTACGCACGAGATACATAACCCAATATACAGAAGATCAAATCGTGGCGATCCATACAAACCAGACAACGAGCAGCCCTTGTCATACCGCGTTTGGGTCGCTCTAGCAGCTTTTAGGAGGGATGACCTAAAGTACGCTGTTAAAGTTGGAATCGGGGCTGTCCTCTATGCGATGTGGTCATTTATAGAACCAACCAGAAAACTTTACGGTCATTGGCGTGGCGAGTGGGGCCTGCTGTCCTACATGTTGGTGTGCTCTATGGTAGGTAACCCTGGTGGCGACTCCCAGTAGATTGTCACTAACCTGTACGTCTAGACAATAGGCGCCTCAAACACAACAGGATTTCATCGATTCGCCGGCACATGTCTCGGTGCTATATTCGCGATTGCCGCTTGGATTGCAGCTGACGACCATGCCATTTTACTCGGCTTCTTCGGATGGCTTGTCTCGTTGTTTTGTTTTTACATCATCGTTGGTCAAGGCAAAGGTCCGATGGGTAGGTTTATCCTGCTAACATACAACCTGTCCGCGCTCTACGCCTACTCTCTTTCAGCCAAGGACGATGATGACGATGACGATGAAGGTGGAGTCTCCCCCGAGATATGGGAAATTGTGCTACATCGTGTGGTCGCCGTCATGGTCGGATGCCTTTGGGGTATTCTCGTCACAAGAGTCATCTGGCCAATCTCAGCACGCCGCAAAGTGCGAAAGGGCACATCTTTGCTTTGGCTGAAGATGGGTCTCATCTGGAAACGGGGGCCTTTGAAGACCTTACTCGAGGCTAACGAAAGTGGTGGGCCTCTTCCCCAAACCTCATACATGACAGAAAAGGAGGAACTGGAGCTCCGGCGCTTTCTTAGCCACCTGGAAACACTTCGTGCCTCAGCTGCAGCAGAGTTCGAGCTCCGAGGCCCATTCCCAGATACAAGCTTCAAGATCATCTTGGGCGCAACCAGTCGTATTCTGGACAGCTTCCACGCCATGAACGTGATTATTCTGAGAGATCTACAAGCCTCGGAAGGCGAGAAGGAAGTTCTGAAATACACGAAGAGGGAGTGGATGGAATTGAGTTGGCGTGTCAGTCATTTGTTTTCCGGTACGTTTCTGCAGGATTTGTAATACTGTCACAGCTGACACCATCAAGTCATGGCTTCTTCCATGAAGCTAGCATACCCACTCAACGATGTATTGCCGAACGTTGAGCATACACGAGATCGTTTCTTAGCAAAAGTGTTCGAATTCAGGCAGACTGGTCTTGGGAGGGTGATTGCCAAGGACGAGGATTACGAGTTGCTCTATGCTTATGGTGAGTCACAGCCCTTTCAGATGTAGACTGGCGAGTGAAGTACTGACTTGAAACGTAGCATTGGTGACTGGGCAGCTCGCACATGACCTTCAGATGATTGGGCAGGAGATTGAAAAGCTGTATGGTGTACTCAGTGAAGAGGATCTCAAGTTGCAATAATTTTGCTGTCGTCAATAGCATAACAATAATATATGCATCCCAATCTTCATCGCTCGTTGTTTTGCTAGGTGCGTATGGTATGGGGTGGTAGTTGCCACAACTAGTAGCCTCGGAAGCGCTTGTAGGGAGGGGAGATTTAGCTCGTGCCTCGATGATCCGGATTGACTCATTGTGAGACAGCCCGCCCGCCATAAGATCGCATCATCGACGCCTATACGCCAAACGTCATTGAGGGGGACGTCCAAAGTGGCTTGCAGTCCTGCGACGAGTGCTCAATGTGCGTAAGTGTCATCGAGGTCATAGTTCACGATGATACGTCCCACATACGCTCGGTAGTTCAAATCAGAACATGTCCTGAAATGATATGGCATCAATAAGTCGTCCACTGCAGCACTTGGTCGACGTCTCATACGCAACATTGATCCGTGCGGGCCGGGGTGAGTGCTCACGCGATTAGGACTAGTGGCTTGGCGGTCGCTTGATCGCGCGCACCTTCTAATTTTCGTCGTCTACCAACGATAAGACACGACAACCACCCACGACCACGGACGACAACAACATCGAAAATGTAAGGAATTCCTCCTGCACCCACTCAAGCTCCTGCCGACGAGCAATCCCACACTCCTCACACCGTCGCCGACTCGCAGCTGTCCTCGCCAGGCGACTTCAGACGTGGCGAACCCCTCTTATCACGATACCTCACCCGCCGCCCGCACACTCTGCTTTTGATCAAAATAACTGACAATGGTCGTCTCACAGGGTCAATCTCCGTACCCAGAAGCGCCTCGCGGCCTCCGTGGTCGGCTGCGGAAAGCGCAAGATCTGGCTTGACCCCAACGAGGTCAGCGAAATCGCCAACGCAAACTCCCGCCAGACCATCCGCAAGCTCGTCCAGGATGGCCTCATCATCCGCAAGCCCGTCACCATGCACTCGCGTGCCCGTGCCCGAGCCCTGACCGCCGCCCGACGAATTGGCCGCCACCGTGGTTTCGGTAAGAGGAAGGGTACCGCGGACGCTCGTATGCCAAGGTAGGCCATCTCAATGCCATTGCGAATGCGATGGGGAAGAATCCATCGAGAAGCTGTGGTGGAAATTCGGCATTGGAACGCATGCTAATGATATCGCGTACAGCCAAGTCGTCTGGATGCGCCGCCTCCGTGTTCTCCGCCGTCTTCTCGTCAAGTACCGCGCCGCCGGAAAGATCGACAAGCACCTCTACCACGAGCTCTACCACCTCTCCAAGGGTAACACCTTCAAGCACAAGCGTGCTCTCGTTGAACACGTACGTCTCTCATGACATCATGACAGTGTCAACCCCGCCCCGTCCGGTAACTAACAGCCATGACAGATCCACAAGGCCAAGGCCGAGAAGGCTCGTGAGAGGATCATCAAGGAGGAGATGGACGCCAAGCGTGCGAAGACCAAGGCCGCAAGGGAGAGGAGGCAGGAGCGTGTCGAGGCGAAGCGTCAGGCACAGTTGGGCGGCGACGACGAGTAAAGAGTGGATGGCATGATGAACATCTGGCGTGGGTCTTTTCAAGGTTAAAGGAGGGCGTAAATCTCCTTTCTATCTGGGCATATGCGGTCATGTTTTCATGTACGTCTGTGAAGGACTCTTCTCTCCATGCATACTCGACCGACAAAAGCTGCCCTCTATGAATAGTATTGATGCAGTGAGTGTCCATAAAAATAGGAATATGGAATGCATCGGCATAGTAGAAACGAGTGGTCAATCCTGGAGTTGGTCTGACTTTTATGTTTTGCATTTGAACTCATGCCATGTACGTGATTGACGTAGAATTGGTTCAATGGCCTATGGCCAGTACCTAATGATCCACGCCTAAAATAACCTGGAGAAATTGCCGAGACCGCAATACTCGAACGGGTGACAGCCAAAGATGACTCCGGGGCTCCATGCTACCAGCTTGCTGTGGGTATCAAAACAATGAACGCCTGTGCTAATGACTCCGAAATGCCCCCCTCTCACCCATATTGTTATGGAAAGTTAGATCTACGTTCTTGTTAGTGCTACGTCAACTTGTAACAAGGATTCGACTTACCAGCTTCAGTGCTGCCCTGTGGACATTTCTGGTGAAGTTGAGCATGGCGCGGTTCTTGATGCTGCCACGCTGCAGCCTCCTATATCCCTCCTGGACATGGCTAGGCTGGACGGGCTCCCTGGCCTCCTCAGGCGGATCGAACAGGCCGCGCTCACGCTTCCTCTTCAAGCGGTTCTGCTCGCCGCGGTTCTCCTTCTTGTACAGGTCCTCTGCGTCCTTGACCTTGAGAGCCTCTTCGGTGAGCGTCTGCACGATTTCAAAAGTCAGGAAGCCAAGAATGTCGATGATATCGTCCGAGGGCTTGGAGTCTGTGATCAGACCGAAGCCTGCCCACTCCTTGAAGCGCTTGCCCTTGCGGTACGTGAAGGAGGCTTGACGGCAGTCGGACCAGTGGACGTACTCCTCACGCGTCATGTTCTTGGTGCGCTCGTCTGCGTTCTTGAGGCGCTGCAGGGTAGCGTAGTTCATTTCCTCTTCCTCTTCGTCCTCGACGTCGTCCTTAAGAGGGGGGAACTCGGAGAAGAAGGAATGCACGTCCCAGACGAGATCGACTTTGGCTCGTTTGGCCTTTTTGCCTGCGTCGGGTCCGCCCGAGGGACCAGAGCCTGCGCCTACGACGCCGGCAGCAATGTCGGCATCACCAGCTGCTACGTCGGCGCCGGCGTCGCCGCCTTTATCGTCAGAGTCCTTGACTGAGCGGCGCACGTCTTTCCACTGTAGGAAATGGCGAAGCCTGGAGATCTTGGCGCGGTCATGCCTGATGAGCATGAAGAGGTCGTCGGTGGAGATGCTCTTGCTGCCGCGGCGAGTGGCGAGCGCAGTGCATTCACGGAGCATGTGCTGCACCTGGTCCTGAACAATGGACTCGATGAGCGTCGTAGTCTCGGGGGAGGGTTCGCCTGTCTCGCCGGAGACGAACATCATCTGTGGAATTGTCAGAGTCATGC
This sequence comes from Pyrenochaeta sp. DS3sAY3a, assembly GCA_001644535.1. NCBI lineage: Eukaryota > Fungi > Ascomycota > Dothideomycetes > Pleosporales > Cucurbitariaceae > Pyrenochaeta > Pyrenochaeta sp. DS3sAY3a. The sequence goes on along the minus strand of KV441642.1, from coordinate 1,460,433 downwards.
CAATATCACCCGGCAGGAAGGCTCCGGTGACCTGGACGCGGAACGCGGCTTGGGATTCGCAAGGCTTGACATGATGCGCGGTGACAGGGCAGCTGGAGTGTAGGTCTTGCGCCAGAGCTTTTAAGAAGAAGCCCGGGTAGCAATCTTATTTGAGAGAAACAAAAGAGGGGACAAGCGAGGGGAACATGAGGGAAGATTAGGGTGCTTGGTGCGGCGGGGGAGGTAGTCGAGGTAAAAGAAATTAGACGGCAAACGTAGTCCTCTGGGCCAGAGAACCAATCCAACCAACAGAGCCACTTCAAAATCGAGCATCGTGAGCTCAACTGGAATTTTGGTGTCCATCATCAAGTATTGGTTTCACACGATTTGAACTCCAGCGATGAGTTCCCCTGGCAGACTCAGGGCAGCCATGTGCCAGTCACAACAAGCATCCTCTCTTGTTGACTTGCGCGGAACAAAGGAATAAGATGGTAACGACTGGAGATGAAGCGAGTATACTGACCTGTTGGATCTCGGTGCGATACTTGGCCATTTTGTCCTTGTCCGTCATGATGGGCGAGTTGATCCAGCACTGTCGCCGAGGAGCGGTACGCGGAGCTTCGCTGCTAAACTGCCAGTGTAATAAGATTCTGAGGAGAGTGTGAGATAGGATATGTCGAGGGTCCAAGTTGAGGTGAGCAGCGTGAAGAGGAGCGTGGCTGGCGCGTCTGCAGTCCGACTAGCGCGGATTCAGACAGCGCGCATGGGACTCTTGGCTCAGCCTTACCAGACCAGCAGCCCCGCTACAACTTTTTGTCAATTTGGCTGTGGTTCCCCGCCAAAGGATTCACGACAAACGATAATCGCGGGTCACGCCCCCAACACAGCAAACATGCTCTATCTCGTGGGTCTCGGCTTGGCCGATGAGAAAGACATTACAGTCAGGGGGTTGGAAATTGTGAAGAAGGCCGAGCGCGTCTATCTTGAAGCATATACTGCTGTGCTGCTCGTGGACAAAGAAGTGCTTGTGAGGAAATGTCGTGAAAATTTATTCGGCCATTATCGTGCTAATTATCACGGTAGTAGGAGGCCTTCTATGGCCGGTCTGTTATTATCGCCGACCGCGAGATGGTCGAATCATCCAGCGACGACATCCTAAAAGATGCCGACAAAGTCGACGTCGCATTCCTTGTCGTGGGAGATCCTTTTGGGTACGTTCACCACTTTGAGAAATTTCCCCAGACTTGACTTTAACTTTCCACAAGAGCGACAACCCACACCGATCTCGTCCTCCGCGCTCGTGAACTCTCCATCCCCACCCGCTCCGTCCCCAACGCCAGTATCCTGACTTCCATTGGCACGACCGGCCTGCAACTCTACAACTTCGGCCAAACAGTGTCCATGGTATTCTTCCTCGACAACTGGAAGCCTGCTTCTTTCTACGACCGCATCAAGGAGAACGTCTCCATCGGCTTGCATACGCTAGTGCTTCTCGACATCAAGGTCAAGGAGCAGAGCCTGGAGAACATGGCAAGAGGGCGCAAGATCTACGAGCCTCCGCGATACATGACGGTTGCGCAATGCGCGCAGCAGATGCTGGAGATTGAAGAGAATGTCAAGCAGGAGGGTGCCTATTCGAAAGACAGTCTTGCCGTAGGCGTTGCAAGAGTAGGTGCTGAAGACGAGAAGATTGTGGCGGGCACATTGGCACAGCTTTGTAGCGCTGACCTCGGGAAGCCGCTACATAGCTTGGTGCTTCTTGGTAAGCGGACGCACGATCTGGAGAGAGACTTTTTGGAAGAGTTTGCTGTCGACAAGGAAAGCTTCAGGGCAGTGTGGGAACGAGATTATGAGAGCAGATAGTGGCCTGAGTGGGTAGCATGACTACGTAAAGCTATCCGAACAAATCTCCCTAGCCACTCACGCTGTTCACACTCATGTATTCACGTCTCATACACGAATAGCACGCCAATGTCTTTTCTCTACTCCGGAGATGTCGTTGCCCATGCACCAGGGGTCAACCCCTCAAAACATCCCTAGCCAATACCCTCCCTCCCTCTTCCCAACCCCATGTCCAAAGCATGACTACAACCCCCACAGCTCCTCTCCCCAACGGCCACTTTCCCCTCGGTCTCGGCCATTCCTCCACAGTCTACATCGACGTCATGCCCGCTTACTCGGCAACTGACCCCAGATTCGCTATGGGAGTATAGGGTACCTAGCACCAGTACAAAGCGAAGGACGTATCTCGGAGCGAGGCGGGATACGAGATGGGGATTAAGCGGTGGTGAAAAAGGTATGGAGAGTAGGTAGGGAGCTAGTGGAAACGTAATACCGATGCCGTGGCATGGAGAGGGGGGGTGAGTGGGTTTCATTCGATTCTGTTTAGGATATCTATCGACTGGACGGTAGATGGCAAAGGTTCTCGGGAGTTCAATGTATGCTCATTCGCCCCTGTCTTAATTTCAAAGTATCAGTGTCTTGGTGTCAGTTGATACTCTTCATGGGTATCGAGTTCTTGATTGCAGTCTGCAGGGAAATGCAGTGTGCCTGAATAGGACTGATACTGTCAATCAATGCATTTTCTAATGAAGCAGTGATGGTGGTTTCCATTTCCTCAGTTAGTTCAAGGTCCTCAACATTCAAGTTGTGGTCTTATGATTAGATGTTCTTCAAGACCACATCTGAGTCTCCAAATCGCCTTTACACTGCCTTTTTCGTAGTCTTTCTCCAACGAGACACTGAATCTGATCCCCAGATCTATGTCCAGATCTTAGTGAGCTTACCAGGGCGATCAACTGATGATGACGTGAGTACGGCGCCCGATTATCGGCCCTTTGCTCTCTCCTCTTGAACGGTGACATATCGAAACGGGTCTTTTCAAGACCGCCAGCAATTGCCGCTGTATGCAACACCGGCTCTTCCAATGCGCCTTTTGTGGTCGAATATATGACCGCGGTTTCATAATACAGTCTTCATCCAAAGTTTACCCAAACTTTCCCGCCGATACGAGTATGGTAGGTGAGGTTTTCAAGCTAATTATCACGCAGTGATGGTAACTTTATCAGAATGTGCAAATGCCACTGAGCGAAATATTCAAACTCCGACCATCTACATGAATCGAGCGTCGCAGAGCCTACATATATCCTCATCTGGATTCGGCACATCGCTATCTTGAGAAGTTGTAAACTCCCAATTCCGACACTAACCGTTAGTCGCTCTCAAAGAGACGTAGCATTGTTTCACCAAAATCGCGACGACCCGAACAAACCCCCCTCCCCCATCCCAATAATATACGCCCATTAAGCGTCTTCCCCGCACATCGCTTGCCCCATCCGCATGTAGAGACCTCGTACCTACGCGAGCACATAATAAAAAAGCAATTCTCCTTTGTGGTGGCCAAGATGGACTGACTGACCGCAAGCGGAACCATCAAGAAATGCAATGCCGCCTAGCGCGCCTCCGCACAAAGCCCTCAGGGCCAAAAGCCCACTTTATTACCCGCCGTAACCTTCTCGAAAAGCGGCTAGAACGGACTACGAGCCAATCGCACAAACCTCGCAGAGTCGCAGTGCCTTGAGTTTGGCCCAACTAACTTACAGGTTGGCAAAGATTAGCAGGGCAGGTTTCAGGGTCCAATGGGCGGAGAGCGCCGGCGTTTGGGCATGTAGGGTAGGTTAGGGTTGGGTAGGGTAATGGTTGAAAGGAAGGCACGGGGACAAGGGCGAGTTGAGTGTGGGCGATACGTGTGTGTGTCATGTACGATGATCATGTTACTGAATGCGACATGGTAAGAGGTGGGATTTCGCCCCACTCTTTTACTGCCACTGGGCCACTGCCTGGCGGTGGTGGTAGCCTGTAGGATACGTTGTAACAAATGGCCGGTGGTGGTGAGCGACTTGTGCGGTTTTCGCCACCAGTACTAGTGGGTATGGGCGGTCCGCACAAGTCGCGCAGAGCCGTCTGCCGTGGATATAAAGCTTCTCCGTGACCCCTCTTTCTCCTTCTTATCATCAGCCTGCACAAGTCTACCATCGAAGCTCATAACAACAATACTTCCAACTTCCAATACTCAACTACCAAACTCTCTACCGTCATCATGAAGGGTAACTGTGGATGCTCTGCTGGCGCCTGCACCTGCGGCTCGACTTGCAGCTGCGACGGCTGCCCCGTATGTTTCCCAACCTTGGTTGAAACGGCCTTCTGATACTAACATGTCATCAGGGCAAATAAGCTGGTCGATATCAAATAACCTCCATGCCTCTACGGCATCTAAATGGTGAGTGCCGCATTCTCAGTCCGATCCAAGATTCTCGTCTCTGACACAGCACAGATGAAGTTACAGCGATGATGTAGATCTGCTCAAGAGCCATGGTCGGGGCTTCTGTTTTGCGGGAACTCGAGGTTGCGCAGTGAGGGGGAGTTGAAGGATGCGATATACCACAATCAATTCATCAGATCAATCATTTCTGACATCGAAATAAACTCCCCCATGCAGTACCATGCCGTAACACTTCATCATATCAGTGACTTTTGAAATTTTCACGCTTGTCCATTAACTATTGAGTGGGTATATACTGCTCCTTGTGTTGCGCCTCTTCTCCTTATCTTGGGGCAGCGAATTTCTTTCACTGTATCCGATTACACGCTTCCGTTCCGACTATGTCAATCGACATCTTCTCAGTCTGATCTCATTATAATTATCCACAGCAGACGGTCACGTTCTCCTGCATCCGATCCTTGCCGCCCTGACCGATGTTGAAGCTCTCCCAGCCGAAGATGAAGTATCCCAGATAGGCACCAATGAAGATGCAGATGATGAAGTATCCATTGTAGTACATGGCTAGCAGCATGACAAAGTAGGCTACGGCGAACTGGAACATGTGGAGGAGCGCGCGAACGGCTTGCTGGAGAATCGTGGGGCGGAACTTGGTGTCTACGATAGGAGCACAGGCGGCTGCAGAGCTGGTAGCAGCCGTCTTGCCATTGCCATTATCGGAGGATGCGGACGAGTTGGTAGCACCGACGGAAGCGATGGTTCTAGTGTGCTGTGCGACAATGTAGCGGTCGTACTCCTTGCCTGCGCGGCGGAGGAACTCGAGGAGTATGACGAGGAGGACGACTCCGATACAGCTGCCAGCAAACATACCCTTTGAGGTTATGTGCCACGAGCGAGCGATGAAGCCTGATTGTAAATTAGCGCTGCAGCTCAAAAGATTGAGGCTGTGATCAACATTGCGTAGCTGAAGGACGCAGTGACACGCAGTGAACCACCGAGAGGCGCTGATCATCACTGCCGTGTCACTGAAGCACGCAACGGCTGGCACAATAGTACCGTCGCAGCAAACTTCAGATCAAATGGACTTTTCCAGCACCGCGATCGAGTCAAGTCGCCTTGTGCAGACGCTGCAACGAGTGACTCGACGCGAAACCGACCGTTCAGTGTTGGAAGTATTGAGAAAGGCAACTTACATGTATCGACAGTTTCCCAATTCCACAGCATCTAGTCTTCAGATCAGCAGAGCTCTCATCTTTGTCAACAACATTAGCACTTACGCTGATCTTGCAACCTCCCATAGTCATGCCGCCACCCATCGGTTTTCCTGTCGATGAAGCCATGGGAGCCATACCAGTCTGGCTAGGCGACATAGCCATATCAGTCATGGCCGCGGTCGCGGTGCTCATGACCATACCCGAGTGATCCATCTTGAGAACTGAGTTGAACGAGAAGCCGGTGACAGGTGAGAGAAAGGTTGAAGAGGTGAGGAGGCGGCAGAAACCGAGAAATGGTTTAGACTGGTGGGTGAACGATGGGACGAGCAAGTTTGAGCAGATCAAAGCGGCAGGAGCAACTCAAGTGACTGCTATCAAAGCGCAATGCAGCAGGTGAATGTTTTTACATAAACTCAGCAAAGAGCAGTCAAACAGACAAGTAGACAAAGTTTCAAGAAACACACACGGCACCGCGCGCCTTAAGACTACTGCTCTCCAAACCGACCCTCCGTCCAGCGATAGGCCGTACTTCATCCCAGATCCACAGTCGGTCGCTAGCGCATGTTCCACCAGGCTCGAGACAGCTTGCCAGTGGTCCCTCGAGTACCCAACCATGCCACCATGTCGTGTCCACGCCGTACATAAGCACCACCAGCGAGGTATCCAAGGCCGACCAGCATCGCAGGAAGCACGCAGGCCGTTCTTGGGGCGTAGCATGAGGGATGGGTGGTTGCCTGTTGCGGTGTAGCGCGAGGCGGCCCGCAGTTGCGCCTTCCCTTGCCAGGCTTAGGCAGAGAGCTTTTGCGCACGTTGTACGCCACATCTGTGCAGCTTGTCACGGCCTATCTTCTCTTCACGAACGGTCTCCACTGGAAGAGGCCTTTTCGCTTGTGGTGACTCCAACTGTGAAGCGATGGAGTTCTTGAGTCGATGTGTGGGTGTCAAGTCCGTTCCAAGCCGGGAATTTGCGAGCGAGCCGCAGTGCGAACGGGCCGTGGTTGCTACATGTGTTGGGGATCAGCTTACTGGCTGCGTAGATTGCAACAACGTGGAAGTAGATTGATTTTATATTGCGGTTGGGGCCACCAGAAGATTCTTTTTTGAATCTTTTGGGGACCCGAGCCGCTGGGCCTGACAGGAGTGGTGCAGCGACCAGGGCGGCTCTTCGTGTTGGGGAGGCGTAAGTGATCCGACGGCAGGGTCTTTGACTCTTTTTCTGCGTCACGTACGCATGTCCCAGGATACAGTCTGATCTCAGAGACATGGTGGTTACCTATATGTGGTTCTGATATCGATATTCTTGTGCTCAACAATGTTACTCCGTCACCATCTTTGCTTACACTGGGTGAATGGTGATCGACTGATGCTGATGCAGATTCATTTATCAAGACTCGAATATTACCCGTTGCATGTGAAGCAGAATCGTGCTGTGAGTGGCTTCATTGGGCATGTCTAGGAACATAATCTTGCAAGAAGTACAGGGAGTCTCCTCTCGTATTGATTCAAGTATTGTTGGGACTGCACGATCTGTGTAACGAAACTGAGTTTTACGCGGATGCAGTCTCGTTCCTCGCAAAAGGATCAATGCTTGGGTCCGTGATTCTCACATGCTCCATGAACTTTGCAATCTGTGTTGCATTCTGCGCATTGTACATTTGCTCCACCCAATGCAGCATGAGGTCTATGCCAGCTGTGACCCCTGACGAGCTCCACACAGGGGGAAATGCAGAGTCATCCTCAACCCATCGTGCAGATGGCACCCATGTCGTGTTAGGATTTGCAGCAACAGTCGAAGGCCAAGAAGACTTGTTCGCTGTGGCTTTCCTGCCATTTAGGATTCCGGCCCGGGCAGCTAGTGCAGATCCTGTGCAAATGGTGATGACATGCTGCACCTTGGGCGCAGTGTTTCGAATGTATTCCAGTGTAGTGTTCAAGTTTGGATTTCGCCAACCCGGACCGCCCGGAATGATCAAGACGTCCAAATCTGGTGCGGTCTCAAAGGTATGCGTTGGTGGCAGAGCTGGGTATACCGAAGAGTTCAAGACGTTCATCATGGCTGACTGTGGCCGTGTAGTAACAGGTTCCATAGTCTCGGCAATGAATGCAATATCAGTCTTATACGCTGCACTGACGAATTGTAACACCTCTACTGGTCCGTGGACATCGAGGACATCGAACATGCGGAAGAGAACGATGCCATAGGTAAGTGGACGAGTAGAATTAACTGTTGATTGCTGTAAGCATTTTGATCTGCTTCTGACCGTAAGGGTCTTTGTCAGCCCGATGTATTATTACATACCGGCTGCTGCTGGGCTCAGCAAACATGTGAAGAGAGAAGCCAATAGAAACGTAGTGTGCAGGAAGCCCATGGCGAGTGTCGCAAATCGAATGCAGAAAGAACAATACAACAAGAGCGCAGCAATCAAAAACACTTCTTTCACACGCAGAGGTTGCCATCTTGTAGTCATGTCATCGAGTCACGTAGCGTTTGATCTTCGTGTTCTGATCAACTATATATTGCGAAGGAACCAAAAGGACACAATGTTACCGTGTCAAGCAACAAATGAAAGTCTTGAGCCAAGCGCATTTCTTACTTTAAAACAAGAAAGCCCCAAATGATTGATGGAGGTTCGTTGAAGTTGCGGGAAATTGCGCACGTTTGTACCTAAAATTCGGAGAATAGGTGGAGAAAGTGGAAAATGAAAGCTGTGGTTGGTCCGAGTATAGTGGGGAAACGAGGCGGGAAGACCAAACCGGGCAGTCTTACCACGGGAAGGATTCAAGGATTGATTGATAGAGTCATGTTTGAAACATCACAGAGTGGGAACAGATTATTACTGATATATGGATGAAGAATCATGCTATTTGAACTATCGCGATGAGCGAGATGCAATCTGAGTTGCCTGAACCTATGTAAAACCGAAGTATGCGCCGCCTACAAGAACGCCAGAATGCAAGCCCTATTAAGATGTGTAATTTTGTCATCTCTCATAGATTACAAGAATCTCGCTGATGAAAATGATCAAGTGAATGAAGCCGCCGTGAATTTGAAAAAAAAACTGTTACCGACCAATCCCTTAAGCTTGAGCGCGAACACGGAACATAGAGAGAACGGGGAGAATCCTGCGGAGCTTGTTCTTCTCGGCCTTTTGGACGAAGTGAGTGTCCTGGCGCCTGAGAGGGCTGGGCTGGATGGGTGTGACTGAGGCGTTGGGACCCTTCTCGGCAAGAGGATCGCAAGCAACGACGGAAGTCTTCCTGCGAACAATGGGAGAGCCAACGGGAGATCGGACCTTGTCCGCGATGGGAGAGAACATCGCCTGTTTACGTCCAACGGGAGAGCAGATGACGATGGGCCTTTGTCCCTCGGCGGTAGGTGAAGTGACAACGATTGGGCTGTTCTTGCCTACAACTGGAGAACAGATGATGATTGGCTTCTTCTTCTCGGCAATGGGAGAAACAATGACGATCGTGCTCTTCTTGTTTCCATTGAAGATGCTGACCTTCTCGGTTACAACGTTAGGAATAACAAGCTTGGGTGCAGGAGGAGTAGTGGCATCAGCAGTAGCCGCAGACTTGCGCGTCAGGCTGAAGTATGAGCCATCAGGACCATCAACCCAGGAACCGTCGAAGTCTGGGCTTTCCAGTGCTTTCCTAGCAAGCTGGGCACGAGCAAGGTACATGAATTCGTCGCCCTCGACCTTGATCATACAGTTGTGCCAAGGAGTGGGGAGCTGGAACTCGTAGACGGGGTTAGGCTCCAGACGAGTCTCGAGAGAGTCAATGGCACGGACCATGTTTGCGGGCAGCAGACGAATGGCGAACTTGGGACCGGCGTTGTTGTGAGCGTGAATGGAAAGGCGAACATAGTTGGGGAGCAGAAGCTCAGTCAGGTTGGAGTATGCCTGGTTGCGAGAAATCATCTCCTCGGCAACGAGAGCAGCGGTCTTCTTCTTCTGTTTGCCGCTCATAGACTTGACTGAAGGAATATCGGCGAGATCCTCAAGCATAAACCGAGTCTGACCACGGTACAAACCAAGGCAGTCTGGCTCGGCCTCATTAATTAGTTGGCGAATATAGGCACGGTCGGGTCCTCCAATGCCCAACATGAGCTTCCTGCACAATTCAGCATCCCCAGTGAGCTTAGTCTTAACCGGATGAGGCATCTTGTGCGAGTTAAGGAGAATCTTTTGCAGGTCCTGGAAACCATCGGAGTCGGCAGCGAAAATGTTCTTGAGACCCTTGAACTTGATGGTTGGAGCAGGGGCACTGTTCTCGGGATATCGCTCCTTGAAGATTGCAAGCATACAGGCGTCATATGTGTCAATCATCTCATCGTCAACACCAACTGGGACTGATTAGTACTTGCGCATTTGTGAGAATTAGACATCAACTTACTGCAATCAGAGAAAACATGGCCATCGTTGATAACCCACATGGTCGCACCAGGTTCATAGATGGTGTTGACTTCCTTGACGAAGTCATTGAGAACGTCCATGGCGATGTGCTCCGCCAGATCCGGCATAATACCGCCAACCTTGTTGGGGTTGGGGGACTTGCAGGGGAAGGCTGGGAGAGCGAGCTGGATAGGAAGATTCTTATCGACATAGCCATAAACACGGTTCAGGAAGACCTCTTTGCCGCCAAGATGCCATTGATCATCCTTGGAGATGTTCTTAAGCCTGCGCTCGAAGATGTCGGCAATGGTGGCGCAAGTTTCCCTGTGCTTTGCTGCCCATGGTGTGGTAGATGAAGAAATGTGAGCAAAGGGCTGGAATTCAGTCTCGAGTAGAATGAAGCGCTCAGCCCAGATGCTGAAACCATCGAGCTTGACGTTCTTTGGCCTTGATGTCAGCATTCCCAAGAAGAGGCCATTTTCGTGCTCGATCTCGGATACTTGGGTGGAAATGGCTTCCTGCTGATATGTGGGTGGGAAGTTGGAGCGAATGTTGAGAAGGGCAGGGATATCTGCAGTGATGGGAAGAGTCTTGATGGTCTTGCCAGATGGGAGCTGGAGTGACGCCCAGGTAGCCGCTGAGTCGCAGACGATGTCTTTGAGTTGTGTCCAGATTTCTGGGAGTGATTTGGAGTTGCTACCCTCTACAGCCAGGATTTCACCGGAAGTGTTCCTCCAGTACATAGCCTGGATGCAGTGGTAGGTCGAGATGGCCTTGTTAAGAGGAGCCATTGTGAAGGATTAATGAAAAAGGTTGGGGGTATCCGCTGAATGGAAGATGCAAGGAAACAAGACAAAGGAAATGGCGAGGTAGAGATAGACTCTAGAAGCTAGTGTTGATGAGTGATGGTAAGGTTTGAATGATGGGCTGTATGACCAAGACGGCCGTCTTTAATATATGGACAGGCTTCCACACGTCCTGTCTCAAAGGGCCACAAAGGCTAATGCTCTCGACGGTCAAAGCGGCAGATAGTCCAGCCAGCTGCGGATGGATCCAGGGCAGCCACAGTCGCCATGCCCGCACACCGACTAGGCTGGCTAATTGCAGCGGCATTCATCTCGCTAAGGCCCTGGACACAGCGGAGGGTGGCCAGTCGAGCGCAACGTGTCTGGCGGCAGTGCGGGGGTGCTCGATGTTTTGCTGCTCAACTGGGAAAGGTGACATGCTGCTGTCGGCCTCAGAAGGCTCCCTTGGCATCCGCAGCAAGGCGAGTGGTCTAAAAGGGGAGCCAGCGCAACGAGGACCGGGCGTAAGCGGTCTGCACAGGCTGCACGGGCGCCCGCTCCTGGGGGATTCAGCGGGCCACCAGTCTGCGCTTCTTTCAGCTGGGCGGTGGTGGCAGAGCGCGGGCGGATGTGGTTCGTGAGCAGTCGTCTCAGAGATGCAGAGAGGACTTGGCGTGCATAACTTGGGCCTCGGAGGGCCCGCGTCGATTGGCCTGTCCCGCCCATACCACCCCCACCGCCTGAATGTTACCGCCCAAGACTGTCTATTGTCTAAATGTGGTGCATAAGGCTGGCAGCGAGCGCTCGGGCGCGACAGGGCCGTTGCGCCAGCCATTTGTGCTGCTATGTTCAGCTAGGCTTGGGGGCGGTGCCGTCGTGTCAAAGTAGGGCTGAGATGCTCCTATCGCTGCCGTCGGGTTTCATATAGGCTCGACCAGTGCGTTTGTTCCTCTGCAATTGTCCGTCGTGCGTCTTGACGACATCAACCATCTTCAACATGGTGTCCTATCTTTCGTTGGTCTTTGTGGGCGCCTTTGCAACCTTCTTTGGCGCCGTTTCCTTCTTCGTCTACCTCTTCACTCCTCCCCGCAGCTTCCCCAAAAACATCCCCACCATTCCATTTTACTACGGTCTCCTACCCCTCTTCAAGGATGTCGACCAGGCTCAGCTGTACCGCGAGTACATGAAGGAGCCTCTTGCAAAGTATGGCGCTGTCAAGCTCTTCTTTGGCGGTCAATGGAACATTCTCGTAACCAAGCCGGCCTATATCGCAGAGATCTTCAAGCACGAGGACACATATGCCAAATCTGGCAATCACATCAAGATCCCTCACAGTGTCCTCGCTGAATATACTGGCGAGAACATCATTAGTGCCCATGGCGAAAAGTGGAAGCTGTACCACAATGTCATCAAGCCAGCTCTCCAGGCCGACCAGGACCCCGAGGCCATCTGGAAGAACTCGAGACTGTTGAGGGATATGTTCTTGGGTGCCAGCAAGAAGGCTGACGGCAATGGCATTCCTATCTACGTACCACTCCACCGGTATGCGCTTGCCAACCTTTCCGAGGTCCTCTACCATTCCAGCTTCGAGACAATGCAGCACATGGATGCCCCGCTTCACAAGGTCCAGATGGCGATCAAGCCAATCATCTTCCAGCCAATCTTCATGAACTTCCCCTTCCTTGACTACCTCCCCTTCAAGGTCAGGAAACTAGGACGTGCTCTCAACAAGCAGTTCCGAACCACTCTCCGCACTGCCATCACCAAGGGCCATACCCAGCACGTCTGCAATGAAAACGACAACAGGAACGTGGCCTGCCGGTTGATCGGATCGCATCGTGAGGGCATTCTCACTGACAAAGATCTCGACGATAACCTTGTCAGCACTTTCCTCGCCGGCCACGAAAACCCCCAGCTTTGTCTTATGTCTCTCATGTACCTTCTTGGTGCTCATCCTGAGGTCCAGGAGCGAGTTCGCAAGGAGATTGACACAGTGTTCCCTGCCAATGCCCCAGCAGACTACGAGCCAGAGTATTCGGAGCTTCATGATCTACCATACTTGACCTCGGTTCTCTACGAGGCTATCCGCATGTTCCCACCTATTTCTCAACTCATCAATCGCCGCACCACAGCTCCTGTCATGCTCGGCAACAAGATTGCTGTGCCTGGAGGTGTATATGTTGGCTACAATGCCTATTCGACAAATCGCGATGTTGAGTTCTGGGGTGAAGACGCCGAGGACTTTAAGCCTACACGATGGGGTGCTACGAACGAAGAGATTAACCACTTGTACCGCCGCGCCAACTCCAAGGGGTCATTTATCAGTTTCCACGGTGGAAGGCGAGCCTGCTTGGGCCAGAAATTTGCAATGCAGCAGCTGCGCATCACAGTGGTCGAGCTGGTCCGAGGAAGCAGGTGGACTGTGGATGAGAGCTGGGATGGACGCATGACACCTGCCGGTCCTCTGTATCCCAGGGGCATGAAATTGAAGTTTCAATCCCTGATGTCGGCGTCAGAGAAGGCACCATGAATTTGATCGGAAGGCGAAGCTCACGATACGAGCTGCAATAATGACAAAGAAAAGCTGAACGGAGAATATTATTGTAACACTTTCATAACAATTTGCATAGCGAAGGCGTTTGAAGGCTTTCTCCAAACAATGCCCGAAAACACGATAGTCACATTTACAGGGATTTGTTTTCCACACTCCTCAGCCACAGCAAGGGGAGCACCAGATTTAGGAGGAAGGGCAAGGGTAGCATAATGACGAACGAAATACAAAGAATTCTGAACAAAAGATCGTGTCTTTAATATCCAACAAATTCCAGTTCCATGGTTGCGAAGTCCCAACGCGACGAAGGACAGATTGAGGGCTGGCCACCTTTGCGACCCTCGCCTCTTGCCGTGTTGCATGCCCGCACCACGCTGGATAGAGTATTCGCCCGATGGCTCAACGCCTGCATTGTATATTACATGCCACACAGATGATGTACCTTGCTTCCGCTCGTACCTGCGTCATCATTTGATATGCCTCAATCATTGTGATGACATGTCTGTTGTTGCGGTGTTCGCTTGGTCGAAGTGCAGGTCAGCGATTTATCCTTCTCAACAGACTGAGACTTCATGGCTAAATTCACTGTTGAGACAGATGAAGACACTCCTACAAATCAGCTCTCGAAAATGACTTCGACCATCCAACATGTGACTCGAATGCAACAGTTAGGGTTCGCAATACGAGTCAGTTGCCCAACGGCTCTCTGGACAAGGATACCTCCATGTGGGGTCCAAGAAGGAATCGGCGCCTGCTCACGAAGCCGAGACGCGAGATTAGACGTTGTCACGTCAAACACACGGTGGCACGCCTGACATTTGAATCTGCCTTGTCAACCAGCCTGAAAGCAGGATAGCAAGTGCAAGTGCAACGGAGATCCGTGGAGACGTTGGACGTGCAGCGGGTACAAAATAACATGTAGTATTTCGACGACCCCTGGCCAATGGTGCGCGCGACAGGTCAGAGAATGGGCGACGCTCATCCCCGCTGCGGATCCCTAGGGTATGGAAATTGTGGTCACTTGTAAGGCCTCGAGTGGGTACATTGGGTGTCAGATGCTAATCTCGGTCTGACTTTAGGAGTGGACTCTCTTTTCCTTCTGCTCCGTACCACGCCGCAATCAGGCAAGCAATGGGTTTTGCTGACACGACTCATGCTGTCCTTATACTCATTCAGGAACACCTTGCAAAGACAGTAGAAGCAGTATTACGGCATCGATGTCTCGAGCTACGGAGTGTATCTATTGCAGCGATGAGCATGTCTTGACTTTTGAGAAGAATCTCACAATACTTTCAGATGGTACTATCTCGAAGTCAAGATATTTTTGTTATGATGGTAGCGATGTGGAGTCGACCTTTGCTAGCCGTCGTCCGTGCCAGCGGCCATGATGACCCGATCGAACTACAAGGATGTCGAAGGATCATACGTCGGGTGGATGCGCGGCATAGGGAATGAACCCAAATCAAGGCCTCTTGGAGTGTGTGCAAGAAAAAATTGCTTAGCTTCGACAACTCTACAAATGAGACCAGCATATCGGTTTCTCAAAAAATCGCTGGATGTACAGGCTGAATTAACCAGGTAGCGGGGACGAGGGATGGAGGTGCTGGCAAGGCAAAAAAAATCAAGATTCCACTGCTGGTGAATGTTGAAGTGCATATGCAGCCTGACTCTGATGTTTGACCAGTGCGATTCGCAAGCCATGTCCCACGGGCTACAGCAGGAAGAGCACTACACATGTGGCGGTGCGATCTTGTGTCTTCGATGCAGAATCGCAAATAGATACAAAGTAGGCATGATTCCATATTATCAAGTGACACATACTTGGTCTGGGTGGCACAGATCCGATATTGTTACAGTCATGCCCATGACGGCAGTGCCCCCGAACAAATTCTGAAGTCTCGTTACGGGCGTAGAATGGTGGAGTAGATGGCAAATGGGGCAATAGGCGGAAATCTGGTGGACTTCTTTGGGCTGTTCTTTCGCCTCTTCTTACCAAAGCAAGACGAGATGGCTTAGAGCCACCAGGTTCAGCAAAAGAATGACTAGATTAGGAAACATTTCGAAGGCATGAGCCACAGCTTAGTTCAAAGATGAGGGTGTGGACACAGCAGGTAGTAGTCGAGGAGAGGTGTTGCCAAGACCATGTCCTCGTGAAAGAGCGCTCGATCGTGATGGTGGGTAATCGGATGTATCCAGGGAGGAGGATTGGTAAGACTGCAAGGAGGCGCCTGAACAGTGAACGGTAGGGCATGTCGCGGGCGAGTTAGCGCGCGACCAGGATAATTCTCAGCCTCACGGTTCCCCAGCTCCTTGCACTTGGATCGGCGGTGTCGGGGCGGGCGCTAAGGACTACACCTCTTTAGCTGACAGCGCATTGTATCAAATACAGCCACCAGCTCGTGGAGGCCCATCTGCAGTCATGGACCATGGTTGCACATTTCGCGGTGCCTACCGCTCGCACCAGACACGTCCTTGGTCATGTTCCCTCGGATACCGTGCTATGTAGGCACAACGGATACATCGGGCCGTCGAGGTAGCACAAGTAGATATCCAGCATGTGTTGAGGGCAACGCACACAGAAGTGACTCGGAGTCCCAACACAACATTAACAGCGACCGCTATGCGTCGACCGCTGGCTGTCTGGACTCTGGGCTCGCCGAAAGGGCTCGCCGACGAGGCTGGCAAGCCGGCTGGCTGAGGTCAGAGCGGCCCGCTTGGCAACGCACCAGGATGCACCCTACGCTTTTGCGTGCAAGCTGACCGCAGCCACTATCAAAATAACTCGCTGTGCCAGGGTCCTCCTGAGCACCACCACTGGTCCGCGACCCAGCGAGCCAATCCCGCAACGCCCTCATGGCTTTCTTTACCTTGAGCTCTGCTGCGCATCGTCGGCTCCTTCGACCCTCCGACCATCTGGGCGGTGCTGAACGCCTTCGTCCCTACTTCAACCCATAGAGCCCCATTGTCTTGACCTTCCTAATCCTTACCACGCATTGTTTAGCCGTCCATCATGCGTTCTCCCATCGACTTCGAGAAGGCCCATCACTATGACAGGTGTCGCGAGAGCATCGACAGCGACGACTACCCTTCACCGCATTCCCTGGACGAGGCAGAGCAGTCTCTCACAAACGATACTCCTGCACCACCTCCACCACCCTATTCCGCCTTTTCACTTAATCGAAGGCGTTTCATTCTTGGTGTTGTGACCGCTGCAGGCTTCTTTGGCCCGCTGTGTGGTGCAGTTTACCTCCCTTCCCTTACCCTGTTCCAGACCATCTTCAAGACCTCGGAAACCGCAATCAATGGAACTGTTTCCATGTACATGGTTGTTTTCGCTGTTGCTGTACGTAAATCTCGAGTAACATGCTTATTCTCTTGCTAATTTCTTTCCATAGCCTTTGTTTGGTGCAGCAGCTTCTGATATCGGAGGCCGTAAATTAGTGTACATGGTCGGTCTCGGCAGCTTTTTGATCGCCAATACTCTGCTTGCCGTGCTTCCTGCACATATCGCCTTACTGTACATCCTCCGTATCTTCCAGGCTTTTGGCTCCTGCATCGTCTTCTCCGTCGGAGCGGGCACCGTGGCTGACATTACTGAGCCTGCAAGCCGTGCATCTGCTTTGGCCTGGTTTTTGATGGGCCCTCAGCTCGGTCCCGTCCTAGGACCGCTCATTGGCGGTCAGTTTGCAACCAAAGAGAGCTGGAGATGGGTCTTTGGCTTCCTGTCGATCACGAGTCTGCCTGTCTACCTAGCTATCGTCTTCTGCATGCCAGAAACTCTGCGATCCCTGGTCGGTAATGGTTCTGCTCATGCCCATCAGCCCTGGATCTCGATTCCCAAACTCCGCACCAAACCATGCACCGACTCGAAAGTGCCAAAGGCTCCACGGCCATCCTTCCGGAAGTTTATGCAGCTACTCAAGTATCCTCCTCACTTGATCGTTTCGTTTAATGGCGCCTTCCAATTCGCTGGATTGTACGGAATGTACATTTCCTTCCCTACTGTCTGGATTGAAGGCTACAAGTTCAAGACTTCTCAGGTTGGCTACGCCTTTCTGGTCCCTGGTATCTCCATGTTTGTCGCCTCGATTGTCGTTGGCCGACTTTCCGATTTTATGCGAAAGAAGGCAATTGCCAACAGCCCTGACGGCAAAGTCGCACCTGAGCGACGAATTGCCATTCAGATCCCCGGTTTTATTATTGCTGCAGCTGGCAAGATCATGTTTGGATGGTTTACACAAAACCGCGTTCACCCAGCAGCCGGTCTGTTCGGTTCTGCACTTGCAGCGATTGGCGTCTCAGTCGTCTTTGTAACAAGCACTTCCTTCCAGACCGAATGCGACCCAGCCCAGACTGCTAGTTTAGTAGCGCTCGGAGGTTTCCTTCGTAACGTTGCTGCTGCAATCTGCGCCGCCATCATTGGCGGTATCCTCGATGGAATGGGTTGGGGCTGGGCCTTTACAGGCCTCGGTATCCTTGATCTCATCTGCATACCAGGTATCGTCTTGATCATGATCCGAGGACCCAAGTTCCGCGAGGCACTTAAGCGACAGCAGCAGCTGAACAAATAGATCTAGATGTGGCTGGCTGGCTGAAATGCTTGACCCTCAGGGCTGAAAGCCCTCACCGCATGTGAGGCTACGATTGGGAAAAATTAAGTTTTTATGCATAGCGCGGCGTTGGCGGACTTTTTTGCATTTACATCTCGCATCGCATGTAGTCATGACATGTAATAGTAATGAAACTACTTTAGGCCATATCCTCTGATCTGAGTCAAATGTGACAGTGAGAGGCTGAGATGTTTTGAGCTGAATCGCAGTGAACTAGTCCCAGTCGAGCATACCAAAGTCCAGAACCCGTTGGAGACGCCTGAGGTCTCTTTGTTCGCTTACATGTCGCGATAATCACATGCAGTAACGATGCAGCAGTGTGCTGTGCCGTATCAACGCTGCTAATCAACACGATAGCGCAATTGGTACTTGTCTTAAGACGGCCACTTGAGACGAATCCACGCCACGTCCAGCACGCTTCCAACATGCTCCACATTCCCACCATCAACAGTCTGTGCTGTCCCCATGCTCCTTGATCCACTCTGCAACCGTTCGCTGCTGATCTGCCACGATATCCATCGCTTCGTCAGAGTCGTACAAGTCGTACCACCCAGGGCTCTCATGCGGTGGATCACCTGCCCACACCATGCCAAAATCATTCGCATGCTGTGTCTCGGGCCTGTACACGCCGCCATAGGCCCACGGCGACGTACCAATATACGCGCCGCCGTTGAAGAACTCGTCCATGACTGTTTCGATAATCGTCTGCTGCAGAGTTAGTCCCTTGCTTGCTTTTCAGTTTGAAATTGATGGCTTTACTTTGAAATAGGCGTCTTTGTGGGACGTCGAAGCGCTGCTCAAATATGGGTACTCCTTCTCCTTGTTTTCCCAATTATCTCTCGCCATGCCGAATTCCTCGAGGAACACGGGTTTTCCTATATCTGCTGCCCAGCGACTCGAGTTGCGCATAAAGTCTCGCGCGAAATCCTGCGCTTTCTTCAGGTTCGCCGCGCTGGAATTGTACATGTCGTACACGCCCCAGTTCTGCACCCAGCAATGCGTCGTCGCATAGTCCACGGTCGACAGATTGTGCACTCTTTTGAAGTAGTATTCGCCCTGCTTGCTCTCCAGCCCGACGCTGACGAGCTGCTTCGGCGCCAGCGAGCGGATGTATGATGATGTGCGTTCGACCCAGGGGAAGAGCAGATCGTCTGGATTCGGCGTCAGGAAAATGTCGTAGGGTCCTGTGCGCCCGAGTTCATCGGAGGCCTGGGGCTCGTTGGCTAGTTGCCATGTCATGATTGTAGGATCTTCGGTATACAGGCGGCCGTTGACGCTGTTTCTGCGTGTCATGACGGTCTTGATGTGGTCTTTGAACCATGTCTCTGCTTGGCTGTTGTTGTAGATGAGGTTCGAAAAGGCCGTGAAGTCGCTGTATGGCGCGGCATCAATGCCTTGCTTAGTATAATTTCCCCATCCGGTCCCGGGAGTCTCGCGCTGGGGAGGAGCTGATAGGTTCCATGATTCTGGGTAAGGAATCGGAGTGTTGTTTGTCGCCCACGATACATACTGTGCGAAACCACCGCTCCATTGCCATTCGTTTCCCAAGGTCATAGTAGCGCGCATTCCACGCTTCGACATTTCAGCGAGACATATGTCTAATCCTTTAAATATATCCTCGTTGTACTTTCCCGGCTCTTCTAGAAGAGGTGGATTCATTCTAAAGGGCTGCGGTGTAGGGGCGCCTTCTGAACCAGCCATAATACGAAGGTGATTGATCCCCTTGGCAGCCATTTGATCGAGTTCAACGATTAAACGGGAGTAATTCCCGCCATCGGATGGTTTGGCTGCTAGATTCATACATGCCCAGTAGTTGATGCCTTGTTCCACCGTCAGTATCGTTTGATGGAGAGGCAGTAGATAGTGTACCAGTGAGATAATGCAAGCCATCTGAATCGTACAATCTCAACCCATCCACGAAAACAAAATCATCTTCATCAATTCCATGCTTCTTTTCATTTCCTCTACGCGAAGTAGCGCCTCCAGCTATCGAAGCTAGAATTAGTTGTACTATTACTCGCATATCAGCTTCTCAAACTTAAAAGTTCTGATAAAGATGACGCGACTCAACAAAAATCAATAAACAAGGCGTATGCGTCATCTCGAGTGCCGTTGTTCATTTATAAGTACCGACTATGATGCGGTCCGAAATGCTTGACAAACATTGGTCAGTTGACATCATGGCGGGTAAAGAACATCCCGACCTACTATATTGGGCGAAGCGGAGAATATGATGTGGGGTAAGAGGTAGTCATTTCTGACGCGGAACTATTTCCCCGGATGATCATATCTAGGAACGCATAAGAGCTGATGTACCAGGGCTGTTCGGCTGCTGGATGGGGTTGGACTGCATGCTTTCTAGGAACATGTTAGGAAGGAAACACAAGAATAAATGCTGTGACACCACCATATGATGTCGCCGCATACATGTCGAGATTGATAGATTTGACAGCATTATGCTACTCAAAGATTGCCCTCTTGCTTCTTCAAACGTTCAAACAGCTGCGCGAAGGCTGCTGGTTCTTGCGCTCCGCCAATCTCGAAGCGATCGTTGATCACAAAGTTGGGAACACCGCTGATATTCTGCTCCACTGCATCTTGCACCTCCTTGTCAACCTCGGGGCCTCCTTTGCCACTATCCAACCAGTTCTTGATCTCCGTCTCTTCCAAGCCTGCATTTACACCGGCCTCGATTAGGATTGGCTGGCTCGTAATGTCCTTCTCGTTTTCAAAGTATGCAGCGAATAGCTCTTCAATCACTCGAGTCTGGACTTGAGGGCTCTTCGTCTTGCCAAGCTGGATCAGACGATGCGAATCCCGGGTATTGCCAGTCTTGCCGCCATATTTGAAGTTGATACCCTCAGCTTTACCCAGCTGGGACAGTCTCTGCTGCATCATGGATGTGCGCTCCTTGCCGAACTTGGACTCGTACATTTGCTGCTTGTCGATGCTTTTGCCGGCATCCGGGTTTAGATAAAAAGGGAACCAGTTTATCGAAAATGTGTCTTCAGACTCGGGATGCCTCTCTTTGTAGGCTGCAATGCCTTTCTCGAGTCGTTTTTTGCCGACATAGCACCATGCTGTTGGAGCTGTTAAGTTCAACTGGACGGGATAGTTCCTCGAGTCGGATGCTTACGGCACACAGTGTCCGACGTGACGTTGACTTGAAAGTTCGTCATTCTCTTGATGCTTGTTCTGAACGCCACGATGGAGGTGTTTAATTATCGGTTTAGGCTCAAGGTGCGTCATCGTGGTGCTAGCAGTCTTTACATCGCGGCATCAACGTGCTGACAAATTAGGAGCGAGGAAGTCGCGAGGGCGGCAACTCGTCCCTTCAAAGTTCCGAGGCTCGTCTCTCCTCAATGAAAATTCTTTGTAAGCTCGACGACCTCTTACTTGATTGCACAATGTGCCAATGACTTCTGAACAAAAGCTGGTCAATACTAGTTCCGGCGAAGTGCCTATCGCTTGCTTGTCGACGTCGGCGATACCTACAAAGCAGAGCCCACCAGTGAAAGGCCGGTAAATCGAAGAGTTGAGCTTCGAATCTTGCCGAAGATGGACTGTAGAGATCGCCTCGGATTCGCAAGACAACTCCGGTGGGTATATTGCAACATCGAGTCGTTGAAGCGGATACAATGTTTGCGTCTCGTCCAGGCAGGGGTGTCACAATTCAGCTCTTTTCAGCTCACCATCACCAACCTGTGAATGCTTCCACCAGGCGAGCATGGCTTGCTCATATTCAAACACATATCAGAAAGCGAACAAATCAAATAGCACCAAACAATAAGAAAGAGCTGTATACATACCTTCGGAGTGCTGGTAACGCCAACATGAATGCGGCCGAGTTTCAGGTGATCTCCTTGGTTTTAGCACGGCACAACTCGTTTGAAAACGCGATCTTCTCACCTTGTATTGCAAAGCTTCGATTTGCTTGATGTTGATAACCTACGTGTAGATTCCATAGAGACTAACAAGGAGACTTTCATTCACGAAAAGGTGCCAGCCAACATTCTCGAGAAATGATCATCGCAACAAGCGCAACCAAGCTTTCTGGTCCAAGATGCATAAGTACTAAATCAGGAACCAGGGCGCAGATTGGCAAAAACAATGCAGGGGTAAATACACCATCCGTTGGTAACACTTGCTTTTCCAGGACTCATTCGCGCAGCTGTGATAGGTCCCGTCAAGCCGCGACTTTTCAGCTCGCACCCCTAAATCGCCTGCGCAGGCTCGATTGGGTACTCTTCTTCATGCACATACCAGTTTCAGGTCGCGAATCTGAACTTTCTTTCTGAACTGATGGAGAGTCTAGAATCTGAATGCGACATGCATGAGGGGAACGGTAATCGTGGGCCACAGCGGTTGCAGATGCCGTCTCAATGGAAGACTTTTTCGTCCATCCGGTGAAGCCAGGGGTTGTGACTGGAACGCCATACCTTCTTCGTGGTACCATAGCCATACCTTGAGGCTCAGCTGCGAAGAGGCGCGGTGAAAGTAATTTCTCAAATACGGCGGTAGGTTTCTCACACCTAAGGTCTTCTTCTGCATTCGTTCTTCATCTTTCCTGCCACCCTTTTGCGGATTCCGGGCCATCTGTCTATTCAGCTTATACCTCGTGGACCTGAGTGACTACAATCTTCACTCATGAAGTATTCGGCCGCGTTAATCGGCCTGGTCGCGGCCCTGCCTGCGGTCCAGGGCATTGCATTTGGGGGGCCATCGCCCACTAATACGAGCCCAGAACGAGCTCAGAATGGAGTGAGTCCAATACCGACCAAAGGACCTTCTGTGAGCGAGTTGAAGAGACGGCAAACGAATCTCTTTCCCGAGACATGTGGATGGGTCGATGGTGACTACTGTAAGTATCCACGTCAAGGTCTTTTGATACTATGGGTGCTAAACAAAAACAGCATCGGCAGTAACATGTAATCTTGGACGAACATGCATGCTCTACACGAGTGCCAGTTTCGGCATGGCAGGCTGCTGTGACGGCCGAGATACCCAGGAATGCGGATGGTCACATCAATGTATCGATCTCAGCGACTTCTCTGCCGGCAAATGCGGTTCCGACTGCCTCCGCAATAGCTTCGTTCGAAAATGCACCGACGCTCTAGCTCCATTCTGCGTGACCTGGAGCTACCCGAGCGATGGCATCCTGGATTACGGATGCGCTGATACTTCCACCAACAGAGTGTATGTTGTTTCTCAGCGAGGAACGGATGGAGTAGGCGATACCACAGTTATGACATTGCCGACTGTCAGTGGAAACGCCGTAACTGGTTTCCAGAGCGATTCGAAAACGACTACTGGTCTCGCGGGCGGTAGTGGTGGTACGAGTGGGGACACCACGAGTACCAGGACAGCGAAGAAAATCGCCATCGGGGTCATTGTCGGTATCGCAGTTGCCGTACTGTTCGTGCTCTTTGTCATCATTGTCGGAGTCGTCATGTTCTTGAAGAAAAGGAAGAAGCAGCGCCTCCTCGCCGCCAACGCCCAAGCAATGGCAAACGCACAAGTCCAGAAACCTCAGCAGCCCATGTTTCCTCCCCAACAGCAACAGTCAATGGGCGGTGGCTTCGTCCCACAGCCACTTCCCCAGCAGAACGGCTTCGTTCCCTCACAACCCCCGCAAAGCCCCCAGCCCACACTCAACGGCTACTTCCCACCTCCTGGCCAGCACGACCCAAAGTACAATGCTCATACCTCTATGCACGAGTATGCTATGACTCCCATCTCGAGTCCGCCCACGCCAGCACCCGCGTACTCGCAACCATACGTCTCGCCCTTGGTGCCACCGATGCCACTGTACAATAACAATAACAACATCCAACCACACTACCACTCTCCTGCAGACGGCGCTCACGAGGCAGACTCGACTGGCGTGTCACGTCCTCCGGCGCAGCAAGTCGTGTCTCCTGTGGCCCAATATCAGAGCCCTGTTGGTGGAGCGCACGAGGTGGATGCCGTCAGCGCTCCACGTCCTCAGAACTCGGGACCGGTGTACGAGATGGGTCAGGGGAGATAGTTTGGGGATATTGAAGAGTGGGTGAAACGTTAGTTTACTAGTTTCTCTGTAAAATGAAATGGAAGGTTTGGCGTGGCGTTTGGAGGGAATTGGAGTTTTGGGGGTCGAAGGCATATATATGGGAAGTGAGATGCATTTTGTAACAATACTGACTACAAGTAATTTCATTTGTAAAATATCAAAGGTGTAATAAACCGTCCAGTGATGCAAGAAAGAGTGAGTATTCCCTTTATTCAGTACGCTGTTGATTTGATGTCTTGAGATGTGTTTTGGTATCATCAGTCCGAGCCCATTCGACTGTCAGAGTCACCAGCGGTAGAATTCAAAGCTGCTCGGATAAAACAGGCGTCAATTGATATGCGCCTCCGCTATGCTTACAAGACACTATGTACAGGTCGACAAGTTGGCCTGTCTTCTACAAACGATATTTTACATGAATCTCGCCGGGGAGCTCTTCCTCAGCACCAACGGATGCCTGTGCACACTGGGCATGAGACCCAAGCCAATGGCCCTCCGTATGGCTTTTGCGATTTTGCGTTGGTTCTTGGGCCGCAGTCCGGTCTCCTTGGAGTGCTTTATGCGTCCCATTTCGGTCATGTACTCGGACATCATTGTGAAATTCTGCATGCCGTCAGCGGGATAATTCCCGTCTGTCTCTGTATTCAATTCCTACCTTGTATTCGGCTATGGGGTTGATGCCCAGGAGGTCAAAGGCGTCCTGCTGGGGCCTCTTGCGCCCCAGCTTCCACTTCTTCTGCTCGGGGCCCGACAGATCGTGCGGGGCGTAGACGTCCCCCGGCTGCCACTTGCGGAAGATCTGGCGTTGGAACTGCGATCTCCTCTCCGACTCGACCATCTCGTGGCTCAGATTGGGGCGATCGAGGCCGGCTTCTCGGGCTAGGCGCGTTGCGAGGGAAGGGCTGCCTGACTGTTGCTGGCCCGCCGAGGGGCTGCGGGCAGCGTTGCTGCTGTTGAGGATGTCGAGGAGGGCATTGTCTGAGAGTGGTGAGTCTTGAACATGGCACAATTGCGGGCAAGTGCGGAGGCATTGGGGCCGTACCTTGCTTCTGGGCCCCCGAAGAAAAGTACCGCAGGCACGTTCTGCCAACGGCGACGGGCACTCTGAAGGGTAGACGTGCTAATGACATGGTTGGGGCCGTCTTGTGTTGCTCGAGGGCTGCACCGCAACTTTTTGGACATGCTGCGGGTCACGTCTGCGCGGGCTTCTAGTGGCTTGGCGTACGCGATGATTTCACAACCAGACGGCCGAGGACATGCAATTCGCCGCTGCTCTCTTGCTCGACACGCTTTCGTCTCGTCTTGCTCGGATTCCTGGTTTGTGCATCTCTGTTCTATCCATGGCTGTCCTTGCAGTCTAACTTGGTCTTCTCGGCGTGCGCCAATTGCACCAGACACGCACTCCAGCAAGCTCGCGCTCGAGCTGCCAAAACACAAAAGTGTGCCACCATGCCGTCGCACTTGACCCGCCTCGTCTTCCGCAGCATCCTCGCCGACACCCCCCTCCTCTACCGTGGCTGCCGCTGTCGAGCCCCCCAGCCGCGTCCCCTGTTCCAACATGGGCCTCGTCCATTTCCTGCCATCCAACGGCGGTCCTTCCTCAATTTGTTCAAGTCGAAGAGGAAGTTGAAGCCCATCGAGGTGCCCGCTGGCTTGGAGAAAATGGCCGAACTGTCATACGCCCTCGACCGCTCTGTCCGCCCTCCGACGCCTGCCGATGTTGCCGACGCCTTCCGATCCTTCTTCGCCCAAAGAAAAGGTTCATTCGAGGACTTCCACATCCTTGTAGCGCACAGGGCCTTCAAGTACCTTCTCGAGCACCCAAAAGACGATGGGCAGCCATGGTTGACTAAGGCGGAGCTCAACGCAGACGTATTTGAGAAAATGCTGCAGCCGTCCCGGCGCCCGGAAAATATAGGTCAGGCACACCGCGGGTTTGGGCTAGCTATTCTTGAAGAGCTCGCAAAGATACCCCAAGAAGACGTCAGCGTTGAAAAGAACGGAGCAAGTGAGCATCAGGAGCAGTTGACCGACTTGGATATCAAATCCAAGACCATTCGACTATTCTCACTGTGCAATGCTGCTGCAGAGGCTAGGGACATTGCCGCAACGTCATTCAGACCTGATCCCAATGCGCTGCCCAAATTCCAAGTCGCATCACGCACTGCTTGGAACTCGGTCTTGTATGGTTTCGCCCAAGAGGGCAATGTGGAAGAAATGGTCAAAACCACAGACCTGCTCCAAGAACTCTCCATTCCTGTGACTGTGATCATGCAGAAACGGCTAGTGGTGTTTTTCGCCGAGCACAAAGATCTAGAAAGAGCCAAATTCTGGTATTCCTACCCCGTAGTCACCAAGTTCGGCAAAGAAGGCGCTCAGCCCACTGGAGCTACAAGCACTGCATTGCTGAAAGCTTGCGCTTTGAGCGGTGATCTTACGTTGGGTCAGCAAATCGTTGCCACTATCCTCAAGGATGAGATGCCCGAGAAAGAATCGTGGGATGCCATTTTCCTCTGGTCTGCTGCTATCGGCAAAGGAGCAGATGAAGTTGATCGAATGATGAGCGTTCTCGTACGCCGGAACGATGAGGCTCGAGAGAAGAATCCCGCGGTTCCCTTGATCCGCCCAGACATTGTCACCATAAATGCCTTGGTGGATTTATCAATATCGAAGCAGGATCCATACTCCGCAGAGCGTTATATTGCCCTTGGAGAGAAGCGAGGCATTGTCCCCGATGAGAAAACCTACACCATGCAGATGCAATACCGTACCTCTGTCGGAGACCTCGATGGTGCGAGAGCTGCTTACTTCAACTTGCAAGGAAGCTTCTCTGGCGCTGAACAGAGTGTTTCGGCTATCAATCAACTTATCCAAGCCCTTTGTGTTTCAAAACATCACCATTATGATGACCTTATGGCCATGGTCGACGAATTGCATGAGCAAAAAGCCTACTTTGCCCCAGAGACCGTTGCAGCGGTCGTCCTCCTACATCTTCGGAGGGGTGAGATAAACGATGCCATGGATCTGCTCCAGGTACATGCACATCAGTACTCACCAGCTCAACGTAAGGTCATCCAGCAAGCGCTTTTGGCCTTCATACTGGATGGCGAAACGAGCACTGCCGATGCTTGGGATGGATATCAAATCGTACGCAATGTTTTTTCTGAGGCATCGCGAGAAGACCGCATTAGTATCATGAAGGAATTCTTTGAGCGGAACCGCTCGGATATGAGCTGCCACGTCTTCTTTCACATGCGCAATCATGTTAGCGAGGCACACAGAGCTGACCGAGACGTCTATGTCGCCGCGTTCACTGGCTTTGCGCGTTGTGCAGATGCTGAGTCTCTTGAAATGGCACACAACCAGCTGAGGCTGGACCTGAACGTCGATATAGACACCAAGCTACGCAACTCGCTTATGCTTGCCTATGCTGCGGTCGGGAACAACAAGAAGGCGATCGAGTTTTGGAAGGAAATCTGCGAGTCAAAGGAAGGCCCTTCCTTTCAGAGCCTTGCTATTGCTCTAAGAGCCTGCGAAGGAATGCATTTCGGAGGTGATCGTGCAAAATCAATCTGGAAGCGTCTAAAGGAACAAGATGTTGAAATTGACAAAACACTTTGGATAGCCTACATGTCTGCAATCGCGCGGAACCATCATCACGACGAGGCACTGGCGCTGATAGAAACGGTGGAGGATGAGTATGGTTTCACGCCTGACCTGGACATGTAATCTCACCTTTGCTCGAACTTCAGATGCATACGCTAACAGCACTACAGCCTCGGTAACTGGTTCAACATGACCGCTAGCAACGACAAACAAGCTCAAGTCGAAGCTTGGATACAGCAAAGGTACCCGGAAGTCTGGAAGGAAATGGAGGCTGTGGGTTACTACAAGACCATGGATGGCTTCGGGTATCGACAATATAACATCAATCGCGATCTGGATCCTTGAGACACATGTACCATATGTATCAAATAAATATTAAGCTAGTTCCCCGATCGTGGCGAGTAAACATCACTGCAGCGTCGCACAACAATTGAGCTTGGAGCAAGCCTTGCACATTGCCTTTTGTTCATATGGTCTCTTTGTGCTCAGGCTTCATTTTTGAGTCACAATCGAACAGCCAGTTGATCCACAAGTACCAGATAGCGACGCTGGGGTGAGCCCTTGGTCATGTACTAGGTCCTTCTTTGACTTGCTAAGGTGAGAGCAATGAACTTCAAGCCCGCCTGCCTGATCTGGCCATAACTTTCATTTCACTTGCCTATTGGCACTGCCCAGTGCCTTCCTTAAAGTTTCAGCGTGCTCTCTTCGCGCCTACAGCAGCTGCCTTCAACCTCGACCATTGACTCACCGCACCCAACATGCGCACCATCAACCTCTTCGCGAGCCTCCTCGGCCTCGCTGGCCTCGTTCTCACGGCACCTACCCTCTCTGATCACACCAGCCTTGACCTCCGTGCAGACGGCGTCCCTAGCGAGGTCTATGTCTGCCAGCAGCCATCCAGTATCCGCGGCGGACCCTGCTTCACCTACCTCGCCATGAACAACTGCCAGGACTTCGATACGCTGGTCGCCGGCAAAGTGCGCCGGCTCATTCAATACGAGGGTGCCCGCTGCTACTACTACCCTCAACGGGGCTGCGTTACTCTCCGCCGTGGCATGCTCGATACTAGCGGGGGCCCTTCTCGGAGCGATATCGACGAGGACGTTGGCCAACAGCTTGTCTCTGTTCAATGTGTCTCTCCTAAGAAGCTCATTGGGTCTGACGATCGGGATTACGATGACTACATTCTGGAGTTAGGGGATGACGGCGTCTCAAGTACGACTGCCTTTGCCATACGGTCAACCCGAAGTGCTCTTGCCATCCGCGCAGGCACCGAAGTCGAAGTCTGCACGCAACCCTCGAACAAGCCCGGCGGTATCTGCAAAACCTATCCCGCTCTGAGCAAATGCCAGGACTTCTCCAAAGACATTGCCGGCAAAGTGCAGCATCTCGCCCAGGAGCAGGGGCTGCGCTGTTACTACTACCCGCAAAAGGGGTGCAGCACGCTCAGAAAGACGCTCACGGTTGAGTCCCGCCCGAAAAAGATCCAAGTAAATCTTGAGCCTGAAATGGGCAGTATGCTCGTCTCGGTTTACTGCGTTAAGCCTCGTAACCTGGCGGCTGCGGATCAGGAGTTTGAAGACCGCCGGTCCAAGGACGAGGTGTATTTGATTGCACCTAACAGCGATGACGCGGACAAGGTCTACACGCTCGACTCATCGCACACTGACTCCTCCCTCGACCCCGACTCCAACGTTCCAGACGACTTCCCGCGCCCGCTCATAGTCTGCCACGAGACGAACATGCAAGGCGCATGCCACCTATACCAGCGATACGGGTGCATGAACAACCCCTTCAACGTCGACGCCATCAAGTCGCTGCGCATCCAGGAAGGCTTCCGCTGCGTCTTCTTTCAGCGGAGCGACTGCCATACGGAGAGGGCGGCCCCGCATGTAGAGGACGCGGTGGGCGGGCCGAGGTTTATGGGGACCGTGCCGTATGAGATTTGGAGTATGACTTGTTTGTGGATTCCGAAGTATGGAGTCGAAGGAGTTTGATCGAAAGTGAGGTCGTGTGGGTTTTGGGCGGATGAAGATTATGTGGTGCCGGTTCTGGGGTGAGAAGACTGGTAAAGATGTCTCTATGCGGAATCAACTTCAGTCTACATATACTCAATACAGATCATAATTGCACTCAAACCCCCCGTCCTCTTTTCAGCATCACATTACCTGTATCTTCCCATGTCTACGGTTCCCAAGTTGGAAGTGCTCTCCCTCGAACCCGACAACACCAAACATTATCTGAACGGCTCAGTGAAAATTGTATGAACTTGGTATGTTATTACTATTATTCCTAAATCGTGTACGTGACCGGCATTATTGCTTGTGGTTTTAGCGAACCCTACCGTAATGAATTGCTTTACATGAGAAAAGAAAAGAAAATGAACAATGCTGATCCGTGTTCTTAAAAAAATAAGAAATGGGAAAAGAAAAAATCGTGTGAAGAAGATTCGTTCCTGAAAGACCACCTTCCTTTTTAATCCCTATTAATAACGCGTAAACTCCTCCTCGGATTAAGCAACACTCCTCTGGTGCCCCAGAAACTCGGCTCCTGGCCACTCAGCAAGTCATCCGTGACGCTCCCTTCGCTGCTTCGGCGGCCCCAATCGCTTGCCTGGCCCATGTATGCGGTCTGTTCGGCGCTGTTGCCTCGCGCAATGTCGAACGAGTTGGCTGCGGCGCCGTGGCTGCTTCCGAGGGTGCCGGGCGGGCGCTCGCTCGAGTTCTTGGACATGGATGTCAGGGTGCCTTGCTTTTCGTTTTGGCGCGCCGTCACCATGGCGGCGTGGTTCTTCCAGATCTTGACTTGTTTGCGGTAGACCCAGGCGCAGAAGGCGAAGTAGGCGGCT
Source organism: Pyrenochaeta sp. DS3sAY3a (assembly GCA_001644535.1). Taxonomy (NCBI): domain Eukaryota; kingdom Fungi; phylum Ascomycota; class Dothideomycetes; order Pleosporales; family Cucurbitariaceae; genus Pyrenochaeta; species Pyrenochaeta sp. DS3sAY3a. Next base: position 1,430,118 of record KV441642.1, on the reverse strand, counting down.
ATGACGAAGAATACGCCGGCGATTACGCCGGCGATGATGGCGCCGATATTGGGTCCGTCGCTTCCAGACCTGGAGGGACCGTTGCCGGAGACTTCGGTTATGATGGCGCCGTTTGGTCCGGTGACGGTGTAGGTATACGGTTTTCCGGTCGCAAGGGGTCCTTGGGTGGGTGTTTGGACGGGGGCAGTAAGGGTAGCGCCGCCAGTCGCGTTACCACCGATGACTTGTCGAACAGGTTCGGGGACCCTGTAGCCATATGATCCTTCAATACCAGCATCAATACCAAAGCCACGTTGGTTTGCCTGTTGTGCTAGTGGATTACCGGTGCTTCCCTCTCCGGTGTAGACTTGCAGAGCCTTCTGGCCAGTAAGCGCTGTGAATTGGTCGCTCCAGGAGAGACTGGTCATATTGAATACGTAGATGCCGGGAGCGTCGCAAGAAATTTCCGTACTGACGTAGCCTCCTAGGACAATCATTTGTCCATCCCAAACATGGCAAGAGTGGCCAGCACGAGCGTACGGAACGGATTGTGTGGATTGATCGACTTCAATCCATGTGAAGGAGGGGACGGAGAGGATCCACATGTCGTCTTTCTGGGTCTGAGCTCCAGCAGGCTGGAGATTCTGGCCGCCAAACATATAGACATTATAAGACGAACCGCTGGCCGCAGTGTTAGTATATTGGTTATCAGCTTCCAAATCAAAGACTTACTCTGCAGCGGCGGCGACGGTGGCACAAGGGTTAACCCGATATGGAGGCATCTTTCCAGAAGTGCTTTGCTTATACCAAGTCGACTTGGCGATATCATAGACGTCAATCACATTCATTTGTGTCTGAAAACGTGTTAGAATCGGGATATGCTAAACAATAGAACGCCGCAACTCACGAATGTGTCGTTATCACCTCCGGTAAGTCCAAGGAGGATTCCCTCATCACCGAAGCCTGGGATGTATACCAAAGCTCCGTCTGCTCGCTCTGGGAACGATCCAGAATTTTGAAGTCCACCCTCGGTGATGTTGCGGAAGGCACCGTCTTGTCCAGCAGTCTTCCCGTCTCTCAAGCTGTCGATGGCGTTGTTACTGTGACCTGGAAATGTGAACTCAAGCAAGCTCTTGAGATAGACCCTCGCGATCTGATTACTCCAACCCTCGGTCGTGAAGTCGTCGAGATGCCCACCAAAGTACCATGCTCGTCCAAGAGTACTGACACTGAATCCTGCACCTTCCGCAGCGCGTTGTACACTCTGTCCTTCAGCTTCGGCGTTCTCGCCAGCAGATGTCTTAGGATCTTTGTGCTCAGCCCATTCTTTCTTGCCAATATTGTACTCCCAGATCGAATTGGGCCCTGGCGAGACTTTGGGATTGTCGGAGTATTGGCCCCCATAGAGCCAGAGCGAGTCGTGCGAGGACCAAAGTTGGCCAAGTGAAAGCGCGGGTACGTCGGACGGCTTCGGTAAACCCTTTAGAGCCGGGTTGGCGATTTGCCAGGACTGAGTGAGATCGAGTGTCAAAAAGTCGTTGGCTGTTCATCATTTGTCAGTATAGGTTTACGTCAAGTGTATGGATCAAATAGTGATTATTGATGCACAATGCAAAGTCACTTACTCCAGGTATTGTCCACTTGTTTGGCATCGGAAGTCCTTCTGAACCCATACATGTAGAGGGTGCCGTTAACAATCGTACTTTGGCCACTCCATCGCTTGCAAGCGTCTGTGGGAGTATCTTCTCGTTTAATGAGCATTGAACGTTCTGGTTCTGCTTCAATGGTTGCCCTTGGAATAGTGCCACCCTGTACTCCCATCCTTGAGATTGGATTGATCTGGAGAAGTGGCAGTAACACCGCCAGTACTATGCTGAAGAGGCCCAGACGATACAATTTTGATGGCATTACGTATGTGGTAGATGCCGGCATCGTCACGAGAATCGGCTCGTATTCATCTTCGCAAACGGACTCCCAATCGCTGTCGTCGTCGCCATCCTCTTTCTTTTCGCGAATCACATCATTCCGGCTTCGAAACCTCAACATCTTCGCTGGTCGCATTGACTTCAATGAAGTGCCCACCGTTCGAATAGGGCTTCGTTCTTCTCTGATCCTCGTCTCATCGACCAATCCCACCTCAGTGAAAATGGACATTCGTCGTCCATCGGCACTGGCTGCAGGGTGTGGTCGAACTCGCTCCATTTTGAAGGACAACCTAAAAAGGAACCGTTATAGTGGCATGCAAGTCGTTCAATTCGTAGCGTGACGAGTCGTGTGAAGTCGTGAAGAAGGAAATAACAATTCAGAGAGATGAAAAGGAAGTATGACGTCGGTTTCAGGAACAAGGACCGACCCTTGAAGCCTGGGCTGGCGAGAATTAACGCAGCGGTGATATATGAAAGGATGAGTGGCAAGGGTCGGGGGAGGAGATGCTGATCTGCAGAAGGTCAAACAAATGTACGACGACCAGCACGAGCTTTCCACAGCAGCGAGAGCGCAGTATGTCGGGTGCGGAAGATGCAACAGTGTGACAGATTCAAAACACACAAAGTAGGTGAGCAAGCTGAAAGGACGAGAGGTATCAAGGCTATTGATGCATTCTTAGACTCTGCTGCATGTCGACGCCGCTCGGTCGCCTCGACAGCACTGCCGTCCGGTAGGTCTCGTTCCCGCCATTTCGAGGTCCCTAAGTGGCCCGCTTCGGCAGGTGGGTGAAGCGGCACGTCACTACTGTGCCATGAGAGGCAGTGATCGATACATCGCGATTGGGCGGGCAGAGGCCGGGGTTTGGATTCGAGAGATGGCGAGTCGCTGTTGGCAGTTTGCAGGGGTGTAACTTGGATAATAGTGTGACATATGCCAAGTCCCACCAAAAAGAGCGGGCCAACTGCAGGTAGTCGAGGCACCGTCGCCTGTTCGTTGCTCATCGCTCTTCGCGTCGGTGTAAGTTTCGATGATGATGCTGCTCCTTCGGTGACTTGAGCCTGATTCGATCAGCCTTTCCGTGCCGCGTTCAACTGTCCATCTTCATCATCATGACTGTCGTCGCCTTCCGCGGCTTCTCGAAGACGGCTGATTCTGGCCCCGCCGTGTAATCAATAGATAGCACCACCTCGCCAGGCCAAACGCAGTACACACTCCATCGTACTCGGAAGCACCTGCTCACGCTAATTACTCACCCAATGGTCCGTATACGCTTACGGGACCCGGAGAATTCAATAGCGCGCACTCCTACCACTGTTTGCTGTGGGGCGCATGGGGTATCGTGACCCTGAATTTCTATTTTTTGCTTCGCATGTGCCACACTTTAATATTCAACAACAACCCTTCTCGACGGAATGCATTGTTTCACGCCAGAATATTCCTTTCAATGTATTGCACAAGTGGTCAAGTTTCAAACAAGTATATTGTCCTCGCTATCATCCGAATCATGTGGCAAGATGCGCTATCTCCACCCCGAATCGGGGATACAGATATGGGCCGAGGAATACGCAGCCTGCAGCTGCTCCATACCAAGACCCTTTTCTGAGATAACAGTATCCTGGCAGCCTCATGGCCATATCTGAACGCATGAACCATAATAATCTGGATATCCTTCATGCATCGAGTCTGCCAGGACTTACAATTACACGACGTTTTGTGTCGCTTGACATGCAGAGCACTCAATCATCAAGCGCACTACCAGCATCATCGCTAGCATCGACAATCTCAGTGGACTTATATGCTGGCGGAGTGATGGCCTGGAAGCTCCTCTTTCTGGTGTTTTGCGAACGCGGTGGAGGAAATATAACCCGTGCTTTCGCCCTTTTACCCCTTCCTGATTTTGGTCGACTCGCGAGCAGACTCTCCACGTCTTCACCAGAATCTACTTCCACGTAAGGATCATACCGCTCACCCAGTTCCAACATGTGATCTTGTTCTAGGAATTTCACAATTGCTTGGATTCTGTCGGCAAGTGAAGATTCCGAGTCCACCATCTCTTTGCTCTCAACTATGTCTAGAAGCTCCTCAAAAGCGCTCTGTAGACTTCGCACTGACCATATATGCTTCATTGCAGTTGCAATATCATGCCAGGGAATATCCTCCTGATTGCTGTGTTCATAGGGGAAAATAGCTTCGATAAGGTCAAGTTTATCACCCCAAAGCATTCCAGGTGAAGATGATGGGACAGGAACGCGAGCCTGTTGTTCTTCCTCGTTCGCATCTGAAGTTTGATCATGATGCAATTTACGGCGTTTTTTTGCTTGCTTGATGGTCTCGTCATGATCTTGCTGTTCAGACTTGCGGCGCGAGGGCGTCGTCTTTTTGGCCGCGGGTGTCCCTTCACTCTTTCGAGGTCGACCTCGTTTTTTCTTCGCTTCGGGCACATCTTCTTCAGGCTCAAGCAGCTCCCTTGGTTTGATTACCAACTGGATTCGCGGGGGATTGATTCGTTTTTTCATCCTTGTCCACTTTACAGTGCTTTGTAGGCGACTGCGTTTGTGATTCATCTCCACACCAACTTGTTCCCAATTGATGTCCTTATTCGTGTATTCGGTCAAGGGCGGCTTGCCCATAGTGGCTCGGTAGTCCTCATCTCTTTGAAGGACAGTAGTAATGGCACGAACGAGGAGGTTTTCCTCCTGTTCAGTCCACGTCGAAACGTTTCTGGTTTCACCGTGTTGAAGATAATCTCGCCAACGATTGTGCACATCGTGCATGGAGCGATCTCCCATTGCGTGCGCAATCAACTTCCATCGCTTTGGATGCAGTTCGTACAGCTTGACTAGTTCCGCATCCTCCTCTTTTGTCCATCCACCACTCTTGAAAGCATGGTACTTCGATCGAACGTGGTTTTTGACAGATTCAAACTTTCGGCTCAAGTTGATGTTCTTTATTTCTTCCCAGAACTCTGCGCTGTCTACTTCTTCTTCGTCCAAATAGGGCCTGTTGCGTCTGTGCCCGCTCATCGTGAAGTCTTTGTCGTCTTCGGTCCACTGGATGATGTCGACAAGTTCCTGAATTTCTAAGCCCTTCCTCTCTTGGTAGTCTCGTATCGCTCTCCGAAGAAGCTCCTCTTCGTCACCTGAGAAATCACCACTTGTTCGTAAATCGGGTGGATAGTGAAGATCACGGATTGTGTCCAGTGCTCTTTCTGCTGAAGGGACCGTCTTTTGCGGGTCCAGGATGCTCTGACGAACACGCCGTTGGGTTACGCTCAGCTGGGAACTACGGCCTTGGTTCTTCAGTCGGCTGATCATAGAACTTTTGGGCGTTTTTGGGTTTGCTGAAATTTCTGCGTGAACACCTGCTGAACCCTCTAATTCTTGACCGGGTTGGGTGTTTGGCCCCATAGACTCCTTTCCATTGCGTGGGGTTGACCTCTCCGCCCTCCTATTGTGAGATGCCGACCTGCGCTCACCCTGGAGCTCGGGTCGATCAACGTTGGCGTCTCTGAATTGGTCCACGGGCTCAGTGTCGGGCAAGATGCTGTCGTGGACAAGCCTTGCTGCAGCCACTGAGGGCGAAAATCTCGCTTGCTTCTTCTGCTTCTTTCGAGGTGGACTTGGTGATTCCTCATCTATGCTTGTATCGTCTGTGACTTGCACTTGGGCGCAGTCTTCAACTGTGAAATCCATATCTAGGCTTCCACTAATGCGAGGGAGTGAGGAAGATTCCAAATTTGCGGCCCGTCGTTTCGGCCTCTTGGCTCGTGACAGGCTTCGGCTTCCAGCTTCCAGCCCGCGACTCTTCATGTTTCCTCCTGTTCTTATCCCAGCCGTTTCCACAGAATTGCTCGTTTCCGAAGGACTGTCAGATATGGCCAGGCTCGATGCCGAGGGTGTTGGCTGAAGGGTATGAATAGCTGTAGGCTCGGGCTGCGAATCAGGCACCTCAACGTGACTGAGGGTGGCAGACCCAGCGGGCTGCGGAGGCGGCGTTGACCGAAGGTTGGGGCGCTCTTCGCCTTCGGTATAGGCTTGAAGGTCGGCGAGGGCGTAAGATCGAGGGGCGGGCGGCAATGGCCGTTGTGAGGGTTTGGTTGTGGTCGCTTTGCGTGAGGCGGGCGCTTTCCTCGACTGACGGGGGCGCTTGCTCTGACGAGCGCTACGGGCACGTGAGGCGGGTTCCGTGGATTTTCCAACAGAGTCAGTTTCCCCCTTCACCGTCGACGCCTGGTTGACGTAGGCACTCTCGGCCAGGAGCTGTTGCGCGGCAGCCATGTCGTCCATTTTGGGGCCTGCAGATCCAAAAGTGTCAGCCAAGATTCACAACTCGAGCGTCTAGCTTCAAAGCAGGATATAGTGTCCAGCCATTGTCATGATGCGCCGTAGACTCACTGTAGCGGGGCGCACATTGGGCAATGGCGGAAACTGCGGTGGAGAGAATCGTACTCTTAGGTGGATCGTCAACGGGCTGCGAAGACGATATGCCCATCGCAAGCCTCAGTCGGCATGCCCCGCAAGGTAAAGCTCCATATACAGACACAGGGCGAGTTGGGTGACTCACGGTATGTTTTCACGACAATTAGTCCTGACGGACGCCGTGTCGCGACCGTCATTAGAGCTCGGACCATGCCGTTGTGCCCAGCTCATCAATCTTCGCATCTGCACGAGCTTCCATCGTACATCTCAAAACCCTCAGGCCTCCAAATTTAGGTCCTCTTTATCTTCACGCTAGATTTAGAGACAGTGCTACAGTTGCAGTGATCGTCATATGTCAATCTGAACGGCCATTCTCCTGCTGGAACGCGAAACTGGCCCAACAGTCCAAGAAATACAACACCAATGCCTCACCAATCTTCCTTCTTCTCGCTAATCAGTAATTGATTTACATGCTCTGAATATTAAAAAAGCCGATTATGAACACTAAAGTCTCGTCTTCAAGAAATCCACAGCCATGCCCCAAATCCTACACCCTCAAGTAATAACACCAGAATCCCAATCGCCATACCGCCAGCCAGCCTGTTACTCCACTCCCTACTAGTAACTGAGGTTGTCTCGGACGCGACTGCGCCTACGAAGACCCAGAGCAATGGCGCTGCGACACTCAACAGAAGCATCAAGACCAAGGCGAACAGAACGCGTCGTTTCGACAGAGACTGTACGAACTGAATGGTAGTGATGGCATCATGGCGAGCATCAGAGGAGTAAGGGGTAAATGACGAATGCTCGCCGGCTTTTTGCAAGATATCGTCGAGGCTTCGCGTGCGTCGATTGTGTAGCAGAGTGGACGGTACGTGCTCAAGAGGCAAACTTCGGTTGCCATTGTCCCAGCTTGTGATTTTGCGAGACCAGTGTACCCAAGTATATCTTGCTTTGCCGGTTGCGGGTTTGTTGTAGAGCTTCATCAGTCCGTTCTCGGTGAATGGTGACTGCAAATCTGACGATAGTTCGATGCCCTCCCCCATGGCTAAGAGACCTGAGATGCTTCTCCCAGCCTTTGGCGATGGAAGCCCACTCCATGGGCAGACTTGCCCGAGCCGGATACAATTCAGAGTGCGCGCACTGAAAGTTCTGGCGAACCAAGAACCGGCCAACTCATGATATCCAGCTCTTAATCTTTGAGCAAAATACTGATCATCGTAATCAACCGTCTCGCCAAACTCGGATTTATGGCCTTTCTGCCCGAGAACCTTCGCCGTGAGGTTACTCGGCACATCGACGCGAACCAATTTTCCAGCTGGTTCCCCTCCAAAGCGCCTTCTTCTCGTTCTCTTTTCGAGGCTTAACCAGACAACACTGTGGGTACCTGCTCTTTGACTGCCTGGAAAGCTTCTTATGATCCCTTGCGCGTCTCCATTCCGTTCGAGCCGACTTCGTAGATCATACTCGCCGTCACTGTTCACTAAACCCAAAGTGTGTTTCCTTTGTTCGTCATTATACGTGTGATGGAACTCCTTGTCGCCGTAACCACTGTCTAGTCTTTCGGAATGAATTGCATCGAGACTGTGAGATCCTCTGTCTACACGTTGTCTTGGTCGTGTTTTTGGCTTTGGAAATTCCTTCTTGGCTGTAAACGGGTATGGCGTCTTGATAAAATGATGAGGGAGGTGTGCTGGACGTTCACAATCAATGGTAGATATTGATGGAAGCTTGATGTGTCGATCCGATGAGAAGGACGATAGCACTGGAAATTCGGTCGTAGATGGCGTATGCAAATATGTCCGCCCTGGCAGCTGTGACATACTTGCAGATGGGGATAGTGACTCAAGTGCACGCATAGTCATTACGTGAGCGTCGATTATCGAGTCTGCGAGTACACTGTCTGTTGTGTTTCTCCTTTGGTGGAGCTTGAAGCTGTTGGTACGCAGTATGCCAGTTGGTGCGTTATCAGTTCTAAGGCTTGGAGGAGGCTTTGGCAGCTCAGGGACCGGTGAGTTACAGCGCGATTGTCTTGGTGTGCCGCCATTTGAACGTGTAGTCACAAGACGTAGGTTGTCTTTACCCAATCGCTTCAGTGACATTTCTCTTGCTTGCTTAGTGTCGTTACTGTCAGACACGTTGATGACCTGTTGGCCTTCGAAGAAAAGCTTGGAGGTCTGGGACGTCTGACTGGATTGCGGTATGCCGGAGATTGTATTCCTCTCTCTGGGTCTCCCCCTTGGCTTCAGCTCTTCCAAGTCCAACTCGTGAGCTAGACTTCCTAATTCCAGATTCTCGGCACCGCAGAAGGTCTGTGTTGCTTCTCCATCACTGTCCTCCCATTCCGAGCCAGATGATCCGTCATCGAAGAAATCAGCACCAGGTGCCATGCCCGTTTCCATCGTCTTGCTCATTGCAGGGTGTACTGATCCTTGGCGCTGAGGTAGAGCATCAACAATGCGAGGCGAAGAGGCAGGGCTGGAGTTTAGTCTTGCTGAAGGATGGTTGAGGAATATAGTTTGTGTTGCATCTGGAGTCGACGGAAGCGCAGGTAGCACGGGATGCTGTCTGAGAGGTGAAGCCTTCGTATTAGGAATCTTGGAAGTATCTCGCGATGGTGTAGTGTCCATGCTGTTATCTCTTTCAACCAGCTTTGATCGTATCTTGGAGGTTAGTTGATGCGAATTATCTCACTTCGGACATCCCTTCGCCGCGCTCACAAGTAGTGTGCTTACTCAACTTGACTGAAACTTCCAAAACATAAACTGGACGGCCTCTAAAACCTGCCCGAAGAAATTGCCAAAAAGAGGGAGAGGTGTCGAGGAAAGATAGTTAGCGGGAGATGACCAAAACAAAGAAGGCACGTAAAAGGAAATAACGGGACTCTTTCCGGCCGCTTCGTGTTGCCTACATTATGAGTACACCGTTACAAGGCTGGAATGTTGGTAGGAGTTTGTCAAGTTGGGCTGATGGTTTAGCCTCATTCCATTGTGCTCCCTTGCATGGAACAATTATAGCATGTCACCCTGTCAGTACAAGGGGCCCCTTCGCATCAAAGTTTCCAATGAGACCTCAAGATAAGTTGAAATGAATAGAATTCGAAAGTGGATATGAATCGCTTCCTAAATGCCCATAATCTACGCAAACATAGTAGGCGCAATAAGTCCTGTGCACAACGCCGATAGCGATGCCACAAATCTTCCGAGATCTAGTATGAACCTGGCGTGACAATAAAGAGATGTGTATCTAAAGAAGAAAATTCGAACTCCTACATGATCTTACTCGCCATCGCGATCGAACATTTTGCTCATTGCTTTCTGTGCAAGCTCCACGCCTGCAAATGTGGCAGCATTTGCCGGAACAGCCCGAGCCATAGCTGGCCCGATTCCAGGAAAGAACGCCTTGAAACCACCGCTTGCGTGGATGCCCTTGATTGTGCCACTGATTGTCGGCCGTCCTTCGGCGCTCTGCAACCGGGACTTGATCGTGTCGATTGGGAATACTGGAATCCACATGGCGATTCCTGCTGCTCCTCCGGCTACCATGACTGCAGACATACTCAATGGCCCTGGTTGTCCAGTGACTGGGTCCTTGGGTGTGAGCTTCCTCTTTACTGTCTCGTATGTTGCGAAGTAGAATGCAGAGCCAGGGCCATCACGGGCGAGGGTCATTGCTGAGCCGCGGAACACTGATCGAAGACCGCCTTCCTTGTACAGCTGCCTGACAACATCGACACCGCCAGAGTATTTGGGCTTCTCTCCAGGGGCCAGCTGCTTCTGGCCTTGGATCTGAAGAAGAACTTTGACGCGTTCGAAGGGTGCGGTAATGATTGTCATGGGGATGGCGCTGAAAAATCCGGCGGCTGAGACTTGGGCGACACTGTACTGGTTGTTCTCAACCTTTGAGAAATTGGATACGAGCTGTTTTCCGAGATCATAGCCCCAAAAGGATACCGCAACTGTCCTTGATCAGCCTCCAGAGCTCAAGTTCCATGTCAGTGGACAAGATTCAAAACTCACACATTGGCGTGACGCCAACCAACGGTGCAGATACGCCTGCGTACAATCCTCTGGCAAGCCCCTCCTTTGCTATAGTCTTCTTTACAACATCCATGGCGCCGCTGTAAACACCCTTCTCTGCAGTCTGCATCCGTACTTTGACCAGATCGAACGGATGGCCTACGACAACTGCGCAGACTCCTCCAACACCTCCGGCAACTAATGCGCGGAGCGACTGTACAGAGGACTTTGAAGCTGATTTGACATCCTCTTTGAGCTCCTCTTTCGACGGCAACTTTTCAATTATCGCTTCTTTGGTGGTTGACATTGTGGAAATTAGGTCGGAGCGCGGGGCGCGTCAAACAGAAGGGGAATGGGAATTGCGCGTTCAAACAAGGAAGAAGCGCTCAGAGAAGCAGATAGCAGGATGCCAGAAGCTATCGTCACGTAGAGAGCAGCACAGAGGGGCAGAAAATTCGGCGTGGATGCAGCGAAACAAAAGTTGTGTGCGCATGTGAGCTCCAGTGCCCCGGAGCTTGGCCCACGTATGCCGGATGCTCGGCTGGACGACGAGCATGCCGAGGCAATTGCCCCTCCATGCACCGTGCTCCTTATGGCACCTCCAATTCCTCCGTCATCGGTCAAAGTCAAGATTGAATGGTTGGCTTTTCAATATTAATGAATGTGTGGAAAGTGGTGCCCGAAGCCATTCCAAAAGTGTCAAGGATGCGGCTCTAGAACGGTTCCCCGATCCGGTCGAATGGCTGATGAACATGCTTGCACACCTTATGACAAACGACCATCTCTCATGCCTGTACCTGGCCTCGGTTAAGGTTACGCTGCCTCGTATGGTTCGTCTAATGGGGTTTCAAGCCATCGAGGTGTTAGTCATCTTGTATAGTCCTACTTCTCACATGTGAAAATCCGGGGTTCGACTGATGGGTTCCGGAGGCTAGTTTCGCCGCCATCTACCCTGAGAAAACGACTCTGATTCCGAGCATGGAGATCTCATCCGAATACTATACAAGGCAACTAGCCCATTCAAAGTCGTCTATGAGCTCTGTTTGTCTTTGAACTTGTGAAGAGAAGGCAAAGAAGCTGTTTTGTTTTGATAGTTTCAACTTCAAATCGGGAATAGGCTGTGCTTTCCACCTATTCCACGATGATACTGACTGTAACGTGAATATTTGGCGAACTAATTCTGAGCTTTAGGACAACATCTTATGCCACACTCGATGAGGCTCAAAGTCTAACACCGCCACAAATGTATGAGAGGCCGAGAACTCGAGCATGACGTCATATGCTCCGTGCGCAAGCTGCCTCCATGAAGTTGGTCGAAACGACCAGGATTGTGACAAGGACAGCTTCTCGTAAAGAAATAAAGACTGGTACACTCCCCGCGTCGCGTCTGATTATGCATGAGTCTGTTCCCTATCCATGAAGGCCGTTGAGCCCATCTCTCTATTCACATATCACTCTGCCTGAAGTACGAACAAGATGTCGATAACATCGTTCGACCAAAATGGCAACAGCTTTCTTAAGTTCAACTCCAGTCCGCCGCGCGTTTACCTCTCCAGCAGTACACCGGGCTCCGAGAAGGCCCTCTTTGCCTGGAAAGAGGAAGGCTTCGATGCGCATTTCCTCCCTTATGATCCTTCGAACCAAACCGCCTACATCCGCACACTCAAAACATTGAACGAATCCCTCAATCTCGGCGAACACTATGCGCTGATCGCATACGGAGAAGCGGCAAGCTTAGTCCTCAAGACGGCAATGAAGCCCTTGGCAAAATGCTGTGCCATTATTGCGTTTTATCCAACCTTACTGCCAAGTCCGAAAACAATGTACCCCAACGCCCAACTACAGGTCCATGTCGCTGCTCTTAGCCAAGCTAGTGCGAGGCCTGAGATGTGTGCGTGGAAGCTGTATCGCTATGAACACTGCGCTACCGGGTTCGCCGATCCTTCTTCACAAGCATACTCCGAGCCAGAAGCGAATTTATCGTGGACCAGGGCATTAGCATGCGTGCGGAAGGGATTCAACAAGAATATCGATCTGGAACCGATCGTTCAGAATGCCTGGAACGCAAAATATGAAGACGAGGTACCTGAGCGCGCGAGTATGAGTGTGGTAAAGAACATGACGCAGAACAGTCCACACGTCACGATTGCACCAACGCTCCAGGGCAGCGTTGGGAGAAAGAAAATAGAAGAGTTTTACAGGGAGTTCTTTGTCCCTAGTTTAGTCGACGATTTCGAGATAAGGCTGGTGTCTAGGACCATGGGCGTAGATCGCGTGGTCGATGAGATGGTTGTATCCTTCACCCATTCAGATGAGATTGATTGGATCCTCCCCGGTGTTCCACCAACAGATAAATTCGTCCAGATACCAATGATCAGCATCGTAGCTATCAGAGGCGGTAAATTAGCTTCGGAACACATGTACTGGGACCAGGCGTCGGTCTTGGTGCAGGTGGGTCTCCTCGATCCAAAAGTAGTACCGAAGGCTCTCAAGAACAAAGGTTTGAAGAGATTACCAGTTGTAGGCGCAGAAGCTGCGAAACAATTGTTGGAGCCGCAACAACAAAGATACAACAAGCTGCTACAAGAGCACGGACTCTTGAATGGTCTGAATAGCTTGAACGGCAATTGAGTAGTTTCAACAGGTCTTTCGGCTTGGTGTTTTGGTGTCTAGCGTCGATTTCTAGCCGATAAAACTGCATGTTGGGAGCTTGTATTTATCAAGAACCCAATATTTCCTTCTTACTCCTTCCCACTCGCCTTGTTCGTCGAGGTCGGGCACTGCTATTGTTTCCCATTCGGTGTCGAAGCCAGCCTCGAATAGATCAATCTCGACAATCTTGTTATACACGTCATATACGATCTGTCGATCGGCGCCCATCCCGTTAAAGAAGCCAAACTTGCCTCCTTCGCCATCTGATCCACCAGCAGGATCAAGAAGCCCAATCACATATTCTGTGAAGAATTCTCGAAGCGCTTTGTATTCTTCAGCGAAAGTGTCGAAATATATGGCATCGAAAAGCTCTCCCTGTTCGACCAGCCCGGGAACAATGTCTTGCCATCGTCCTTCGTGTATGATTACGCCTGGCTTTTGGTCCCATCCCTGCTCTTTCATACGTTTGATAACATCCGGATGAGCTTCAATGATGTGGTGTGACTTCGGCTGCTTTTCCTGGAAGATGCTATCGATGATGCCCATGCCATGGCCCACATTCAGAACTCTCAGTTCTGGGTTAGGGAGCAAAAGCTCAGCAGACCTCCGCATCAGCGTGGATTCCCATTCCATCATGACCCCGTTCGCGGAGCCGTCGAGAATTCGATCGCGATCGAACGTAAGATTCGAGGCAAGGTAGGCAGGATTTTCGGTGGACTCGTCGCCTTCCGCTTCGGTTCGGGCTACATCGACAACTTGAGCATCCTCTTCTGCTGCTTCGTTATCAACTTCAGAATCTTCCTCTTCCTCCTCCTCCTCCTCGGATTCGGCATCCCCAATCAGTTGGTATTCGGCCAAGCGGCTCAAGAGTAATTCTGCCCGCACTCCAGCATCAACACAAAGCTCATATAGCTCTTTCAAGCCAAGTCTCAGAGCAATGCACCCAGGTGTTTCTTCGTTCATATCCAGATCATTCCAGATAGCACCATTTTCGAACAAAAGTTTTATCGTCTTTGTTGCAGCTTCGATCTCCTGCTCCGTGGGTCCGCCATTCGTGTCTTTACTATTATTCCCATTGACTTGCTTAGAGTCTTCCTCGGTGTCTGGTTCGCAAGCGGCGATTGCAGCGTGCAGAGGGGTGAAGCCGGTCTCAGGGTCTTGCACGTTGGCAGAGGAATTACGCAGAAGGTTACGGAGCGATTGAACATCGTGATTGGCTGCTGCCAATAGGATACTTTGAGTCTGAAGGTCGATCTCGGTATCGAAGGCCGGGTCTTCCATTTCGAAATGTTGTTGATGGTTTCTATAAGTGTCAACGTTGAGAGGTGTTCGAAGCGGCGGGGTTCAGGAAATTTCTCGAGGCGAGTCATGCAGGCTTCAAGATGAACGAACGTTGAATCATGAAGTCTAAGAATGTACATGTGCAAGTTTATTTTAATGTTAAATGGCATTGGTACTTCTAAAAGCTAATCAAGAAATTGTACAAATGACTTTTCCCTTCGTCTTGTTCTCCTCCAACAATCGGTGGGCATCTTGGATCTGTTCCCAAGGCAATACCTTGTCCACAATGATCTTGAAGCTACCATCCTTGAATTTCGGCAGTGCATGCTCGACCAGCTGATCTCTGAGCTTCCCTTGGTACTCCTCGTCTCGGCTTCTCAAGCTACTGCCCACAAAGGTGCAGCGTTTCCGGATGAAAGCACTGATGTCCGTTCCCTCTGGCACTTTGGTCCCCCCCATGAAACCAAGGTTGACGATAACGCCGTCCTTTGCGATGGCATCGAGATTTTGCTGGAAGTAGCTCGCGCCAATGAAATCCACGATGATATCCACGCCCTTGTTGTCCGTGGCTTTCAAGACTTCGTCCACCCAATTTTGTGAAGTAGTGTTGAAAGCAGCTGTTGCGCCAAGCTCTTTCACGGCAAACTCGCATTTCGAGTCTTGTCGTGCAGTTGCATATACTGCAGACGCTGAATCTCCAAGCGAGAGCTGAATACCGGCAATAGACACAGAAGAGGCTGCTGCGTGCCAGAGTATGGATTTTCCAGCGGCGAAATGGCCTATCAGATACATAGCTTGTGTGGCTGTGATCCACGTCTAATGTTCTCGAATCAGTAACCGCTGGACTGAAATGAAGTGTGCTTCGTCTGTAGAGCAGCTCAGATGGCTTACCTCGGGAATGCCGGCACACTGCTCCCAACTCAACTCCTTCGGCTTTCTGACGAGCATATGCGTGCTGACAGCAATGTACTCTGCGTACGCTCCTCCATAGGCGAGCCCGAAGACCTCGTCGCCTTCTTTGAAGTTTTCTCGTCCACCGCCTTCTTCACTGAGCTGCGAGATCGTTCCTGAGAATTCGACGCCAAGGATCTTAGAAGCACCTGGTGGTACGGGATAGTGCCCCTCGCGCTGGAGCAAATCCATCCGGTTGAGTCCAAAGGCTTTGATCTTGACAAGGGCTTGCGACTTGCCCAATGCAGGTTTGGGTACATCAGCTATATGGAGAGCTTCAATTGGCCCCTTGCCATTTTTTACATCTGAAAATTTTGAGACTTGATAAGTATGGAGATTTTGGGTCTATTCGCACCTATTGCACGCATTGTGGCACTCATGGCTGGAAGATTGCTGATTTGTTTGGAAGGATCAATTACTAGGAGAAAAATAATAGTTTAAGCTCGTGAACATCAAGGCGTATGAGGCACATAAGTTATATACCTTGGAGCTTGATGTTGGATACTTTTCCGTTGCCGTCCGGCATAGGGGCAATGATTGGTAATGACGTCGGGTGGGGTAAGGTACCATTCGCGGGGCTCGGACTGCAGTGCTAGTTGGAGCATGGACGAACATAGAGAGGCGACCACGAAAAGAAAGCACATCAAATTCAGAATTGAATGTATGGACCGTGTTATTTCTACAATAACCCCCTTGGATACTAACTTATCTAGGGAGTAGACTCGGCAATCTCATTCATTGTACTCGACAGTGACGCCTATGTCTGACGTAACATTGATAGAACCTTTTGACCAAGTCTAGTTCACAAACAAGCTATCTTCATTCACGTCGTATTGTTTGATGAGCTGAGCGAGCTTGTTGGCTTCCTGCGTATAGTTGAGTGGGTAGATGTTGAGAACTTGGTACCGAGGCCTTTCACCAAGTCAGCAGACATAAGCGCTGTGGGGAAAAGGTGACTTACCTGGGTTGATCGTTGTAGGTCTCCATCTTCGCCCGCACCCTGAAGTTGAACGTCTTGCACGTAGCGTCTTGCATGACATTCAAGAAGTTTTGACCCCCGGTCTCGTCATCGTCCATCTTGATCTTCATAACCTCATTTGCAGACATTCCAACAATAGCCTGTCCTGCCTCGTCGAAACAGCTTAGCCACAGACTGCCGGTATAGTCCGCAACATTGGCCTGCAACACATAGCGGTACGTGGGCTCCGGGAAGCTAGTCTGACACTTTTCGCACCACCATGAGCCAGGGTTGTCTTCAATGACTTTCTTGTTACAGCCAGGTGTAGAACATGCCGCATATGCTACTGTGGTATTGTGTTTGACGAATAGAACAGAGGCTTTGATGCTCATGTACGTTGGTGCGTCTTGAAGGTAGGTTTCCTCTTCAAGGATTTGGGAGATGAGTTTCGTCTCATTTTTGCTGCCGCCGGAGGTTGTTGCCATATTCTGGTGGGTTGAAAATGTGGCGTTCTGGCCGACGGCATTGAACCAGCCTCGCAACTTGTGCGCCTCGTCAATGTCCGGATCAACCATCATGGAGCCGGAGCTCAGAAGACTAAGGCTGCGTCCACCAAAGTCGGAAACTTTGACACCTTTGAAAGCAATGATTGAGTCTAGAGGTGCCTCAAAACTTTCTGCAGTCTTGCCCCAGATGGTGAGCCGTACGGATGTTTGACTGTCATCTGCCAAGGTCAACTCGCGCTTGCTGAAGTCCTTGTTTGTGCTTTTGGACGTGATTGTCGTGACCTCGGCAACCTCTTTCAGAACACCGACTGTATCAATCGTCGTGTCCTTCTCCACCGAGTTCAAGTCACCGATCTTGGTGAAATTGAATCGTATCTGAGGCTTGTTGTCTTGATCCTCAGCCTTCTCTACTTCAGTGTCGCGCTCGAATTGCAACTCGTAGTCGTTAGGCAGGTTTGAGAACTGCTTCTTAGCAAGGGTCACTCTGCAGGGCGCCGAGATGTAGTAGACCACACCCTCCTCGAAAATCGGAAATAACTTGTCAGCGACATCAGTGAACGCAGTCGCTCGGATCTCTCCCGTATCATCTAGTAGATTGACACTGAACAATTTGCCGCTCCCTTTCTGATTGTGCCATTCTTTCATGTCGCTCTTGCTGGTGCATCGAGCCCGAATAGTCCACTTGTGTGCATAGGGAGAGAGAGATTCGATTGGATATAGATGAGGGTGTGAAGCAGCGCCGGGATTGCTTTGGTGAACAGGAAGCGATCTTTGCTGCGGCTGTGCAGCTGGAGTAGGCTTGGAGCCGTAGAAATTGTTTCCCGGAATCGCAGCAGGCTGAGGTTCGGCCTTGACATCCGTCAATGCCTCGGGCTGTCCGATCTTCTCGAGTTCACCGTATTGTGCAAGAACCTCGAGTTCCATGATGATGAGAATGCTGCCGCCATGTTAGAAGGAGAAAAATAAAGTATAGCCCAGATACACACTTTTTGTCCTTGACTCGCTGAGGATTGTACTTGAGCAAGCGCACTATAGACCCCTTCTTGAGTTGACCAGAAGTGACGATTTCATTTGCGGCTAGAGAGTGTTGGTTGAGCTCTGCATGGTGGGGTTGTAACTTACTTGTTGCGACCATCGTCTGTATGAAGTTTCGAATATCGCTCAAAACCACGCGGAATCGCTGGACTGGATTCTGTTCACCCGCCTTGGGTTCCATCGTCTTGATCTGAACGCATTGCAGCACCGGGTGCTCTACGAAGCAGCCACTGGGTTCGAAGATGCTCCTACATACGGTGAGCGTCAAGCTTTCAAAATTCGGAAAAGTCTCTTACCTGATGGCGCCCTGGGTGATGGCTTGCTCTGCCATGGTGGGATATCCTGCTCGGACGCGTGAGGACGACAGGCTGAGTGTGTTGGTGGCGGCAGAATATGTTGCAGAGGAAGTGGCGCCTTGGGCGAGTCGCGTCGACGCGTCGGGCACGTGATGTAATTAGAAACCCCGCCCTAGCCAAAAGCAGCCGCACCTACGTAATTAGACGTTGGAGTAGCGGGAGCTTGTTCGCACACCATTGGCGGACATCTTGACAGCCTTCGACTTGCAAAACACACATACACCATGGCGGACAACGACGTTGCTACGCGAGCACCCGAGAGCGATGCCCAAGAGGCCCAAGAGGCCCAGGAGAAGCCCCTCGATCCGGCACAGCAAAGCGTCTTTCCAGGAGACTCCAGGGCACAGCAAGGCCCAAGTATGGGAGTAAGTGGAACCACTTGTTGCCCGACCCTTCTTCCGGGGTCTCTTCTTGCTTATTTCGAATTACGCATATTTGAAATCATGAATGCTTCTGAGAACATAACCCCAACATTGCCCCTCCTTTCGAAACCAAGGTCGCTGCCAAACTTCCAAGTCTTCATGCTGACCGAACAGGAACACTGCACTTCAGATCGACCTACCCCATCGGGCGAGAAACCAACCGGCGATCTCACAAAGTTGGGTGGCGTTGATTGCTACATCGCAAAGCCGGCCGACTATCCACACGCTCCTTCAAGGCTCCTACTCCTGCTGACGGGCGGAACGGGCTTCAAATCAACGAACAACCAGCTGCAGGCGGATAAATATGCTTCAGAAGGATACTTGGTCGTCATGCCAGACCAGTTCGACAACGACCCTGCTCCCAACAGTGTTGACATGACGGAGATCTCTCAAGAAGCTTCGTGGCTAGAATCTTTCAAGCTAAAGACCGCCGAAGGCATCAAGTCTTTCATGATTGACATGTGGCTCGCAAGACATACTCCGGAAAAGGTGCTTCCCTTGCTGCACAAGGTCGTCGAGGGAGCAAAGGAGGAATTTGCAGACGCTGTCGCAAATGGAGGTGGTATCTATGGTGTAGGGTACTGCTTTGGAGCGAAGTATATTCTCATCTTAGCTGGCGAGCACCCCGACACTGCTGCATGGGGCCAAGCAGCTCCAACAGACGAAGAACAAGGGAAAGTAAAGAAGGCGCCTGTTCTCAAGGCCGCCGCCGTGGCGCACCCAACCATGTTGACGAAAGAAGACCTTTCCGCCGTCAAGGTTCCAATATACTTCGCCGCTGTGCATGAGGATCCAATGCTGAACGAGGACGAGGTCTTGACGCCAGGACGCAGAGACCTGGAGTCGAACAAAATTGAGCACGAAATCCAGGTCTATTCGGGTGTGCCCCACGGATTCGCAGTGTTAGGAGACTACGATGACTCGAAGATCAAGCAATCGCAAGCACAGGCCTTTGGACAGATGCTGGGCTGGATCCAGGGTCACTAGGAGACGTAATCATAGTCTCTAGACGCGTGCCACTTTCTCTCTTGTCTCTTTGAAGACCGCTCTCTGCTTATTTTAAAGACCTTGATTGGGCAGCCGAATGGCGCCATGGTAAGCGTTTTACGGGCTGGGAGACTAACAAAATTCCATCAATGCAATCCTCGCTTTGTGTCGAGAGTCAAGGCCTTCCCAATATCATTACCTGCACGAGACTCGCTTTATTCTGTTTCCATTTCTCGTCGTGGACATGTTATGCCATTTCAATTTCTGCATATAGCATGTTGGTGGGACTTTTCGCCTCCAATTGTGATTGCCGATGAGCGGCAATTGCCTGAATGTGGCTCCACTACCGAGAGATGCTCGGACTTCCAGACTTGGTTGTTTTATAGCTGTCGGCAATTGCAATTCTATCCACAACAGGCGGGAATAGAGAAACAGCTCACCGGGGCTTATGGGGGATTTAATATGGTTCAATCCTCCATCCCTGCTTCGGCACCATCGCACCAAACACAACGTTCTTGTTTTCGATTACTGGAGACATGAAATCACGACTGTGAAGGCTGCATTTCCCTATGCAGGTTCGATTTTGTAGAATACAATAGGCGTGTCGTAGCTATGTCTTCTATCCACATACTCAGTGTGGTTGATCGAATAACCACAAGCAATTGATACAATGCATGTTCTACCGTTCCTTTGCACATTTCTTTATTTCCAGTATGGCGTGGCTCTCAAAATCGGCTCGTCACTCGCTTGGATTGAGCACACTCCGCAACCCTATGCCATCAAGCACTTCTACAACGGCTCCTCAACAGCAAGCCTATCATCCGGCGGCGTTGCTAACCTTGGATCCGACAAGTCTTTTGACCTAGCTGCCAATGCTGAAACCCAAGGTCTTAAACAATATGCCAATCATCGAAATATCCGACTCATTTACATTATCTGCGAAGTGCCATATCGAATCGTTGCCGATCGCAGCAAAGGCATCAAGAAGCTGGAGGATCTCAAGGGCAAGAAGATTGGAACCATTAAGGGCTCTAGTGCACAGGTGTTTATAGATAAGACGATGAAAAGTGTCGGTCTCAAGGAATCAGACTATTCCGTTGTCGGCGGCAGGTAAGCTACACCGGAAGACGATGGGCAGTCCTCGCATACTAACGTTGTAACAGTAAGTTCAACTAGCACTCCTAGAAACCGTATATTTCTTGACAGAATGACGCGCTAATTGCAGATTCCACGTGGGAAGACGTCTGTATGAAGGCACCTTGCGGATCGAACACCTTGCCAGCTCAACTAAAATCCGGCGCCATCGACGCCTTTGGAGTCTGGGAACCCGCTGTCGAGCTCGGTGCGGACGCACTTGGGTCGAATGCGATCATCTTCCAAAATGCCTCCATTTATCGAGAGGTGTACTCCTTGTACTCTACCACGGAAGCGCTGAACGACCCGAAGAGAAGGAAAGACGTCGTCGCATTCGTTCGTGCTCTCGAAAAGACTATAGATGTCTTTAAAAACAAGCCGAAGGAAGCTGGCATTTACGATTTCGTCGCCAAATCAGTGGACATGGACGCGCCTGTTGTGGAGGCTGTATGGGGAGACCACAAATGGGGTGTACGATGGGATGACAAAGAGCTTGAAGACTTTCTTGTCGAAGAGGATGCATACTTGGCAAGGAAAGATAATAGGTCGATTATTCCACGGGCGGACTTGGTAAAGTTTTTGGACAAGAGCGTCTTGGAGGAACTTTGAGAGGAAGCGTTAGGAAAATGACTTGGCTGTTTGAGATATAGTATCTTTGCTTCCTGTCATGAGTTACGTACATGTTTTAATTCGTCAAGTACATAACTGAATGCGATTGTAATGACATCTCTACTCTAAAAGGTATTTTAGTAGAGTGTCACTTCTATGGGGACTCACACCTCCAAAGAAAAAGCGTTCCCACACTCTCTATATCAATGCGAGCTTGAAAGTTGTGCGGCGCGTACCAGGCCTCTCCATAACATTTACTATACGTTAAGTTGTAATGTCCTTATGGTCGCCGGCCCGTTGCTAAAAGACGACAAAAAAGAATCACGCAGGTGCAAAAAGAAACCAAAAAGAAAGACGACGTTGGCCAGATTCGAACTGACGCTCCCGAAGGAACAAGATTTCTAGTCTTGCGCGATAACCACTCCGCCACAACGCCGGACGATTGATGAAATATTTGGAATTAAAACAAGATATATACACAGAATATGATTGTATCCTTGTTAGAGAACAAAAAAACTTTTTTCAAGATGAGCTAGCGGGGGGGAAGAACTAATACTAGTGGCTCGCTACACTAAGAGGTTCCGAGGTCCCGACCCACGCTGACCGGTTACGTGCCAGAGTCCAGATTAGGGGTCTTGTGGGGATCAGAAATTCTCCGTGTGCAGAACATCAAAACTACTTTCAATATCTTCTTAGGAAATCGTAATTCTGGATGCATCCTGTGAGAAGGTCTCTCGAACATGATCTCGGTTCATGCTAGTGTCTTCATCAAATCGGAAGGCAGTGATATCCATGTCTCCAAAGCCAACATTGCCGTAGAAAAATAACGTTTTGAAGGCATTTTTATGGAGAGCGCCGTCATTCACCTGTTCAGATCCATGAGTGCGACATTTTCAATTATAGCACTTCGGTGTAAGCTGTAGTAGGTATCGTGCCCACCAAGGCTTACGCCAGTACAAAATTTGATGAGCTTGTTGTTGAGTGCGGCTTCAAGCATACCTAGGCTTAGGGATTCAATTGTGCCTGCTTGATTAGACTGAAAGTAAATCTGTCAAAAATATTGAGTGTGCCCCACGAAGTGCGTTCGTAGTTTGAATCGGAGGCTGTAAGATGCTGTGGGAGGTAGGAGGTACGATCTATAAGCACGTAACCAGGAATATAGGCATACGAATTGTCCAGTTTGCTGCATTGAGATTATGCCTAACGGAACTTATATTGTTATATGGAACTTTGCATGTACAAACCCCTGAAAACACCTCATGCGTGTGAACATCGCGGCCACGCGGCAGGCGATAGGATGCACACGCAATGTTGAAGCTAAAGTCACTAACAAAGTCATGTTACAACAGCCTAGAGGGTTTAATTGCATCTTTCTATAATAGTACTAGCATATTCCTAGCAAGTAACAAGTGCGATCTTTTGTATTGGAGTTTCGCCGGTGCAGTTTGAGAGGGAAAGTCCTGATCGCGACTAGTTTAGGGGCTTGGCTAGTGCAAGGGTTGGAAATGCCTCATTCCTCACTCCTCGAGCTTCCCACGCGGCCTCCACGTCTCTTCACTCCTCGCTGCTCACCAGATGTTCGATGCGCGTCCGCAAATCGCATTCTAAATCCCGTACAGGCTGTTTCTCATGCAAGAAAAAGCATATAAAGGTAAGAAACAAGTCTTCTCACCTTGCAATTTCCACTATCTGCTGTTTGGACCTGAGTTTGCTCACAGGACACGAGTAGTGCGGAGAAGAATTACCATCATGTCAAAATTGTATCTATCGTAGCGTAGCGTGCATTTATGGCTCACCGCGGCCAACGAATGCAAGCTCTGAAAGTGGAGATCAGGCCAACAAGGTTGAACTGCGCATCCCGTCAGTCGATAGGAGATTTTCACCGTCACCATATCCGCATGTCCCAAACTTTACGAGACTGGACGAATTTCAGCTATTACTTCACTTTGTGAACTTCACGGCTGAAACCATATCAAGAGGTTCTGAAGAAGAGCTTCGCGTCTGGGGTCGGGCCGTTCCAGAAGAAGCAACACAGCATGAGTTCCTCATGGATGGCCTCCTGGCGCTCTCATCGCTGCATTTTGCTTTCGAACATCCGGATATGCGAGCGAGATATGTTGAGATTGCCATACATTACCAAAACTCGGGATTACGAAGATATGCAGAAGCTACGCGCCATATCACAAAAGCGAACAGCCATGCTATTTTCGCCTATTCTGTGATCATTTTTATTATGTCATTGGCATTTGCGACAGTGGGCCAAGACCTGTTTGGGTCCTCGTACACAGACAGTATTGCATCTTTCTTTGAGTTACTCCACGGTGTCGGTACCATAGACCAAGTTACCAGCGAATTCCTCCAGGACAGCTACTTCAAGGTCTTATGGCAACCAGATCGATCTGATGAGAATCCACCGAAACCTCGAGCTGATGCTGAAGCCGCGCTATTAAAGCTTCGACAGCGCGCTCATGACATTGCAACGTATCTTGAGCCTGGAAGGTTAGAGATTTACCTTTCGAGTATAGAACACTTAGAAGGGGCCATTCGCTTGACCAAGAAAGCCGCTTTTCTTCGCTACGTCATGGCTTGGCCTGGCATGATAGACAAGCAACTACTCGAATTTTTCAAGCGAGGTGACCCGATGACCAGGTTGATCATTCTCCATTACGGCGTCTTACTCATCGATATTGAAGAGCTTTGGTGGGGAAAGGGCTATGGTGTTCGCCTCGTTGAGGAATTGACGGCATCAATTTGTGCTATAAACCCAGAGTGGGTTCCTTGGACGGAATGGGCAAGAGACTCTGCCGCGAAAGCAGTCGAACGCGACACTCCCGCGCATCACGGTTCTACGCCTGGAGAGGACGAATTACGACCAGGCTTGCACAATCTCGATACCAACCAGCTCGAATAGAATCATATCACTTCACTTATGAATGCGGCAGGAAATTATCTTGCTGTTCCGAGCACTTATTCGTGGGTAAACACCTATGTAATTATCATATTTTTCCATCGATTTGCCTCCGATTTAGGATCTGTTCCGTTCGTTGTGGATATGAAGGTATTTTATTTGTGGCTTGCAGGGCCGCCTAAAGTAGCGCCCTGTATGACTCAGGGCGAAACAGAGGGTTCTGTTCGGTTGGTAACGGTTTTTCAAACTTCATGATCTCCTGCTAATGCTGAAACCGGCTGATAAACGTCAATTTCATGCAGGTCAAATAGACATTAAGCAGGTACAAATATCAAACGCCATTCCATTTATATACAGTCTAAACCATTTGATACCTATACTGGTAGAGCCTTCACCTTCGAGATTGCCAAACACGACCCCTATATTCTACTTCAACTTCAGAATGGCGTTAAAAAAAGGAGATCTAGATCATCTATGTTCCGAACCGAACAGACCCCTAGGCCAATGTGAAGCTCCTCCGTAATCATAGCTCTTCAACTCCGCCTTATCTCTCTCTCTCTCACATAGATGGAAAATGCTTGTAGGAGAGAAAGTTAGACAAGAGGATAGACGGAAACCACCCGGCGTACTGCCTTCCCGTTACTGCCTTGCAGATGCGCTGTTATTTCGCTTGGGTGGATCCAGGTCAGGATAACCATTGTTGCCAGCATGAGCACCGAATCGAAGATGTAGAGATATACCTCATGCGATATGAGATAGCCATCATTACCTTGAACGTACTCTACCAAGCGAAACACCGAGCGAACAAGTATGAGGGCGCTCGTGGCGTAAAGGGCGTAAAGCTGCCTCTCCCACGGCAACGAATCATCGAGTATTTTCCTAGTCGGACGTCGGCTTATGCGAATATGGAAAGTGGCACTGGTGACAACGAAACAGCCAAAGAAGAGAAGTTGCACTACTAGGCCGGTGATGATGATGTTCTCTCCTGTCTCCATGGAACTGTGGGAGCCACTCGACATGATACCTCCACCTAGTCCTTTGTCAGCACAGACTGATTTTCATATATACACAGGGAAGCGCTCGACGGACCAGCGCCTTGTAGCAAGAACGAAGCTACATCTCCTGCCACGAAGATTTTTGTGAGCCAGCGCTTGGGTATGAGCGAATGAGGTTCGCCGTCGGTAGCAAGGATGATGCGACCCAGTATCATGTAAATACTTGCAGCATATAGAGCGGGGGCGATGAGCAGGAGGAGGGTTTGTGCGATATAAGGTCCGAGGGTCCAATCGGGTGATTCGCTAGCAGACACTGCTCTCTGTGGGACAATATTAGGAAGAGTTCGTAATTGTTGCATTTGAGCGTACTTACACCGATGTATCCGATCCATTGAACTGCGCGTGTAAAGAAACGAGTTAGAATAATCTAATATCAAGATAAAACATGCGTAGTGGAAGCTTACAGCAGCCGCCGATGACGAAGGGAATGAAAATCCAGAGCCGCGTGCGGATCATTTGGTAGGTTTGAGCAGCCGTGACCGTGAGAAAGAGGATGACGAAGATAACTGCCGCCGCCTTCGAAGGGTCATATCGATATAAAACGAACTCATCACCACTATCCTCTGCCATTTTGTGCAGACGGTGGATACCGAAGGAGAAAATGAAGATAGTTACACAGGAAAGATGTGAGAAATCGGAAGGAGAGGCTGGACACTGTGGATGATCTTGATTCCATCTTAGCGATGGGGGGTTGTACCTTTTATAAAATGATGTAGAAGCAATGTTAGGCCGACTTCTCAACCTTTCTGTGACACTTGAGCAAAGAGGCTCACCAAAGCCGGACGTATCGAAGCGTATGCGTATTTCGTATTCGAGCTAAGCCTGGTTTGGACTAATACATCCGAACTCGGGTGATAGTTCCGAGTCGCAGTAGGAACAAGCCCGGTCGGGAGCTGTAGCATGACGCGTTCTGGGGCTCTTCAAACACTCAAAAATTGCATCTAAAAGTACGGATTTTTGAATAAGGGATGCTGGTATAGTCTGTTGAGACGATTGCTTTATCACGTGCCATCTAGGCGCACAGTCTCCCAACCTGACCCAGTATGCGACCAAGCCACTCTGATCGAGGGTGAAAAATCACGATCAGAGTATGTCTGGAAGGATTTTCAGTAGGGAAAAGTTCTATAGGCTTTCATCCTCGACAACTATATGGAAAATAGGGTTTACTTGAAGTATGTACTATTTGCTTCGTTCACACCGAAGTCCTAGAATCATCATGCAGTCGCAACATCTGAAGCAAGCACCAGCTCTTTGTTTCTGCACCTGCATGACCATCGTTCCTCAGCTCAAGCGGTGTATTCAAGACTGGTCATTCATAGTCATCGTTGAATCATGGGGTATTGAATACATGTTTGCGCAACAAGCATGGCAAAAGGGCTGCAGGGGTCTCCAAAGGTTTCACCCTACGTAGAGTCACGTAATCAACCTTCAAGCGATGCTGATTCTCAGAGTATTGGGTGTCAATCATGAGTCGCGAGCAACTGTGGCACCCAACGCCAACGCCATCTCGGCCATTGGCTCGGCGTGGGCGACGCTTCCCGAAGCATGACCATCCGCGTGGTTAGTTGGTCATCGGTTGGCCAGGGTCTCACAGGATCGTGGCGGAAGGGAGGGTCCCGCTGCAAGGAACGAAGCCAGAAAAGCGCGACAGTGGAAAGGATGGGCGAAAAGCTGGATTTTGGCAGTTTCGCGATGCCAGGATGAAGCCTGAGGGCAATGCGGTTGGCCGAAGCGAGGAAGCGAAAAGTGGCTGTGCAGTTCGGTGGGGCTTGGCCGTGCCGAGCAGTGACGTTGACTGGCGGCGAGTGAATACCCAGAGCTACCCAAGAGTCAAAAGGCTACCTACCCGTCCTCCACGCGCTACTGCTCTCCTTCTCCTGTGACTCCTGCTCTGTCACTGTGGCCCGCTCTTGCAGCATATAGCCCATCCAAAGAACCGTTCTGCGCACTCAGGCGCGTGCCTAGGCTCTTGGGATCCGACATAGCCACCCCTCCGCTTAGTATCACTGGCTCTCTGAAGCGTTACGCAGCTTGCGCAGCCTACAAACCTCATCCGCAAAATCTCGACTATCAGGCATCAACGACTCTTCCGCGCCTGACTTCTCTCCATCACCTTCTTCGAGTCCGTCAAACCGCGCCTTACGAGGACCCGAGACCCTAGCCGCAAGGCGAAGCACACAGTCGCGACAGGCGCGCAAAGTACCTGAAAACATGACCGCCAGCGGGATGCGGCGGAAGGATACAACAAAGGGCCCGCCGCTGCGTATCCTATCACTCGGTATGTCCACAAATCCACATATCAACTCCCCTCAGCAGCAGAACTAACGATGCGTGACAGATGGCGGAGGCGTGCGCGGCTACTCCATGCTCATCATCCTCCAGGAACTCATGCACCGAAGCTTTGTCGAGACTGAAGGTAGAGCACCGAAGCGACACGAAGTCCCAAAACCATGCGAACATTTCGATTTGATTGCGGGAACTGGAACGGGTGGGTTGATTGCCATCATGCTGGGCCGCTTGAGGATGGATGTGGAGACGTGCAAAGACGTATACGTGCGTATGACAAGAAGGGTGTTTGAGACAGACAAGACGTTTGCAGGCATACCATACCGCTCTACACTATTCAAGGCGTCGAAACTGGAGGAAGCCATCATGGAATGCGTACGGGAACACACAATCTACGACGACGAAGGAAATGACAATCACAACGGGTTGGCTTCTTCGGCGGACCTACGGACACCAATGACTCCGGGTAGTGCCATGTCTGGTCGTATGAACCGAAGCGCAAGTAATGCCAGCAGGTACAGTCAGATCGGCATGACACCGGTCAACATGCGGATCGCGGCAATGAAGTGGGGCAATCCCCACGCGTTACTATATGATAATCGTGAAGAGCGAACAAAGACGTGAGTTTACCTTCCCCGAGAATTCGAATGATACTGACAGTTCCACAGAGCTGTGACAGGTGTTTATCGAGGCACAAAGAAGTCTGGTACAGGCCAAGTTTTGCTGCGCTCGTACGACTCACGCAAAGAGCCTCCTATTGAGCCTAATGCGACCATCTGGCAAGCTGGTCGTGCAACATGCGCAACAGCTTTGGCCTTCAAACCCATCCAGGTCGGCCAGTCTGTGTTCCTCGACGAAGGTACTGGGAAATACAATCCAGCTCCTATGGTCCTCGATGAGGCTGTTTGTAACGAGTGGCCTGGCCGAGATGTAGGTGTATTTGTGAGCATTGGAACCGGAAAGCGACCTGAGGGCACAAATAACCAACAACATTTGTGGTGGGAGGGATTTGTCTCCGGTGGCATCGGTGATTTCGCTGAGGCTAGGCGAAGACTGATCCAGAAAATTGAAGATTGTGAGAAAACGCACAAAGAAATGAAGGACCATCTCGCAAAACGCAACGTCAACCAAGAAAATTATTATCGTCTCAACGTCAATGTCGGCGTTGGGGAATTTGGCATGAACGAGTGGAATGCGCTCGCCGAAATCAGCACGAATACACGCATGTATCTGGCCGACAAGACTGTCCAAGGCATGACTTTGGATGCCGCTGCCAAGATTGCTAGGATACACTTTGCGAAAGTAAGATGGGAACGGACTCAGAAGGGGGAGTCGCCATACAATGGACCACAAGCCCCTAATAAACCACTTCCCACGGTGCCTGACGCCCCTTCTTTCGCCGTGGAATTGCCCGCAGAGGAACTCACGCCAGAGTACTACGCCCACATCCATCCAGCTCATCGCCCTCCGTTCCTGGAGCAACGACAACCGTCTGACAACGACAAGTACCTCGTAGTTTCCTCGGATGAATTCCCACAGCCCGTACTAAACGGCCTCCCACCACGCCATTCAGGCGAGTTTACGGCTCCAGGACGCCGTTCAGACGAGCAGTTCTCAGCAGCACGTCCAGAGTCGATGCACAGCTCTGCACGTCCCAGCTTCGAAGACCGGTTAGGAAACCCTCCACCTCGGCCGCCCAAAACCCCGCTTCAGGAAGGAACAAAACCACCAGGCCTTTTAGGAGCGTCTCGCACATCGCCACCCGCCGGCTCGGCATTCTCAAGACCACCTCCTGGGGCGATATTACCGTATCCTGATACTGATGGCCCTCCACCTGTAGCGAACAAAGCCACGAAACCTGAATTCACGCGGTGATTGATTGACGATGTCTCGTTTTGAGCGGATAGAAAACAAAAAGAAAGAGATTCCACCCATTCAATGATGCCACGACACATTATTCCTTCGCATTTCCGGGAAGTTGATTCTTCAGTCACGGCCGTCTATACGTGCGTGAGCATGCAACCATTTATGAAATTTGGCATTAAGTTCTTTGGTCACTGGAGATGGATGAATCGTGGAATCAGTGTCTCGCAGTCTTTCAGCGTGACGATTTACAGTTCACATTTTGTTCAGCCATGTATGAGAGAGAGGTTGAGTATGAAGTCCGAAATTTGAGATAGCTTAGATACCCTTTAATTTTATCGTTTGCTCAATGAAACCATTTCCGCTAAGTGCGAGGCCTTCCTCCTAGATACCGCCGCACGCCTTCTGATCAGATGAACTAGAGTGATTCACAGGAATCTAAGTTCCAAGAATGATCATGTGACGTGAATGAAATGGAACCCAGATGAAAGCCCAAATGAAAACCATACCCATGCCAGCGCTTGTAAACCGGATAACTCCAAAGAGTCTCGGAGAGAGACAATAAGTCCTCGAAATGAATCCACGGTACATTAGAACCGCGTTGGGACAGACCGGAAGTCTCGATGCGTGAAGCTTCATCCAATAAACCAGGCTAAACCTCTTCCTCGGCGTCCTCGTCTTGAAGCTCGGACTTGACGTAGATGTCGCCCTTCTGCTCTTCCTCCTCTTCGACAACATCAGGAGAGATGGCCTTCTTCTTTCCGCCGCGCTTCTTCTTGGGCGGGGACTCGACGTCGGCATCCTCGCTTGCCTTGCGCTTGGCCCTACCCTTCTTGGGGGGCGAGATATCGCCAACAGTGGCAGTGGCAGAAGCGGCGTGGCCGGCCTTGATGGCGTCGATTTCGGCGCGCATGGCAACCCTCAGCTTGTTGATCTTCTGGGTGCAGCCACCGATGGTGCGGCCAGCGGGGACGGGAGCATTCTGGTAAAAGTCGTTAGTATATCTGTGGGTTGTGGGGAGGAAACATGAGGGAGACGGTACATTGAAGTCGAGTTTGGTTTTGGAGCACTCGATGACGCTGAGGAGGTAGGCCAGCTGTGGCGAGTTAGTGCTGAGGGCAAAGTGGAGTGGGAGGGGAAAGCGTACGACTTGAGTGTCGGTCCAGCCAGCGGCGGCAGCAGGGGCATTCTTGAGGCCGGCCATTGTGGTTGAGTGTATGTGTAAAGTGTTGAAGAGTTGGGGTTGAAGGCTGGCCAGATGTGTGAGGGCTTGAAGAAAAGGATGGTTGAGGTGGGAAGGTTGGAACAGAAGGAAAGACGGAGATGAGGGGGCGATATGGACTATTTATATGTTGGAGGTGAGGGATGAATGGCAGTCTGCAGGGTCAATTTCACGTGAATCTTGTTGGTGATTCTGGCTCACTTTCATCATGGGGTTTGCTGGTGGTTTAGGCTCACTGTCATCACGAGCTTTTGCTAGTGCTTGGTGAAGGTGAAGATGAAAGTGAACATTTTGCAACTAGGCGGAATGACGAAAATTTTGGGCGAATGAATTGACTACCTGGTTTTGCTCGTTGCAAATTATGTAGCTTGAACATACTTTGGTGAAACAATATGTGAGGACTTGCAGGGTGATGTGGAACAAAAGAGGAATGCACAGTATGGCGATCAGGAATTAATTGCTGGATCGCATAAATAGTGAGTAAAAACGCAAGTCAAGTCTAACAGAATCCATATTATGCCGTGTTGAGATGAGGTGAAAGTACTATTCTGCTGGTGTTGTGGTGGTGAAGGACCAGAAATTGTGGGGATGGAGGACCCGAGTGCTGACTAAGAGATGCGGAAATGCTTGGCA
Source organism: Pyrenochaeta sp. DS3sAY3a (assembly GCA_001644535.1). NCBI lineage: Eukaryota > Fungi > Ascomycota > Dothideomycetes > Pleosporales > Cucurbitariaceae > Pyrenochaeta > Pyrenochaeta sp. DS3sAY3a. The sequence goes on along the minus strand of KV441642.1, from coordinate 1,398,918 downwards.
CGACCATCGCGCTTCTGAACGCGCCAAAAGATTCGAGACACACACCCCAGCAGTCGCGCCCAACCCATCAACCCTCCGTCTGGCCTGAGCGACGCGGCATCGCAGTCGCATCCCCACCGACAATATGTTTCCCATGAATCAGGCCTACAATGCGCCCGACCCGAGCTCGCAGGTCCCGAATCACCTGGTGAGTGCGCCTGTTGCTCCCCGACCGTCTCCCTGAGCTGACCATGCCCTCGTGTAGCTGGCCCACGTCCACCTGATATCCTCGTACCGATTCCCGACAGTCCCCAATCTCCAGCCTGCCCAGGCCCTCGAGTATCTCATCAAGGGACCCCAGATTGTCCGCGACACGTCGGCCGTGTCCTGGACCTACTTCTCGACACCTCCCCCAGATGGCACCGTCCTCCTCGCCTGGCAGCCTCCGCGCATGCAGACCCACTTCGCCTCCGATGGAATGGTTTGGGCCGATGCCGAGACTGCCTATGACATGAATGTCCGAGGCTATGTAAGGGCCCCTTGAGCGCTTTTCGCAACCACCTCACATCTAACACCCCACAGACTCTCCAAGTCCTCATTCACAACAGCGGCTATCAATATCCCCACGAGCCGTTCGCACTCCATGCTCGCTTCCGCTACAGAATCGCCGCAGGACCCGGCACCACCGATCCCAACCTATGGCTGGTTCACTACAAGCCAGCAGAACCACAGCACAGGATTCAAGCTAGCCAGATACCAATCTCCCGCGAGATTCATGCTCTGTTACAGATGCGCGCACAGCTCCAAGCCGCCGGCCCCCTCATGCGCAAAGACTTTATGCTCGTGGACCAGGCCAATTGGCCAAAGGTGGAATTCGGCCAACCAGCCGCCAGAGGCCAGCAACCTTACTACAATCCAATGCAACCAGGACGGTACAATGCGCAGCCTCCGCCGGCGAAGCGCCAACGACTACCCACACAGCCACAGGCTCGCCCGCCAGTTGCTGGCACCGCAATCGCAGACACATCACTTGAAGAGGAGGAGAATGCTACCCAGGACGCGTTCGACTTCCTCACTCCACGTGAAATAAGCTTGTCAAGGTACAAACAACACCATGAATGGATGGAGGAAGTGTTCTCATCACCCTATGCCGTTGGAAACATCGCACCCATTGATCTTGGACTAGGCCTTATCGGCGAGCTTGCCCCTCTTACTGCGGGTATCTTGGACGTTTCCGGCGCCGAAAACCCAGAGATCGGAAAAGAAAGTTACAAGATCAAGAACTATTACAAGCTTGATCCCGAGCAACTCAAAGATTTCGACAAGAGGGTTTCAGACTACGCAGCCAAGGAGCAAGCAGAAATCGACAAGATGAAAGCCGAACACGCAAGGAAGATGGCTCAGCTCAAGCGGACTAGAACGTACATCAAGGCCGAACGGCGTTTACGAGATCTTTCACGCTCAACGGACACCGAAGTTGATGGTGTTAACCCACTTGAAAGCGTGGTACAGGATCTTGAAAAGTCGCTTGGTGTGACCTTCGATGTGAAGAAGGCAGTCGTTTGTGTGGATAAGGGCGGGTTCATCGAAGTGCAACAACCGTCTCCTCCCAAACCTCAGGTCAACGGCAACGGAGCGGAACAAAGTGCTAACGGCGGTTCAAATGGCTCAAACACTGACGGACAAAACGAAGAGAACACTGCCGCAAGCCTCCTTGACCAGTACGGAACTGGCTCGCTTTCAGGGACACCTATTGGCAACATCTCACTTCCCCGACTGTCTCAGCCTCCCAGTCAATCGCAGTCCGCGGTCGGCACACCAAGCATACCAACAGGAAACAACAATCAATCCACGACATATGATCAGCAAGATACGCCTCTTGACGTAGATGTGGGCGATGACCTCCTCGATCTAGACGTCGAAATGTCGGGTATGACGAGCGGAGGGGAGAAGGGAGACGAATGGGTTATGGTCGACGAGCAATCTACTGATGCACAACAAGCTACCAGCAACGCTCCACAGGCCGCCCCAACATCAAATCCAGGCGCTGTACCTTCCGCAACTGTCGACACGGAGCCAGGCAGTATGTTTGATACTGCCGATTTCGGCAGCTTTGACAACCTGGACAGCGCGGGAGATGCATTGGCAGAGTACGACAACGAGGACAATATGGGACTGGATCTGGTTGATGATTCGGCATTCGGTGACGCATTCCATGGAACTGAGATGCATCACGATGAAGGCGGCGATGGAGAACCTGCATAGAATGCGGAACTGCATTTAATGTCTTTTCTTTTCGGCGATGTCTAAGCTGTACTATCTACTTTTTTTCCTGGCTCAGATATTTTTTAACTCGGATACACTATCTAGGTATGTGAAAACTATTCGGGTCCATATTTTCAGGCGTTAGTTTCGGTGAATTGATGGTGTCCTTGTTGTGTACCTAGGTAGTTGTGTGAGTGGGGGAGTTATAGGGGTACTCGAGTTAGATATCAGCGCTATGATTTAAGGATAAGCCAAGGAATTTTACCACTTTTCCTAACTTCCTGTAAGCTTTTGGTGACTGCTGGGAAGTTGTGTTTACGTTCATTTCGTTGAGTCTTGGGAAAGGGTGTCGCTGCACAGCAAATGTTTCGTACATAAGGAAACGTCACAACCGAGCGAGGATCTTCAGTACTTGAAAAAAAGATGGACTTCCTCTGAAGGCTTGACTAAAGCTGCGTTTGTACCTGTCTGCTAGATTCTTCAAGCAGAAAGGATAAGACCGCCTGTAAAACTTCAATCTGAGGGTGCAGCTCATCCGACTATCAGAGAAACTCAGCTGACGACCACCTGGTAGCCAAGCCCACCACCAAAGATATCATCCTACCATCAAAGATCCATGTATCAGGATAGGAACGAGGGTACAGTTGAGGCCACCATCGGATAAACTTGAGGCCACCATCGGGTCGCTCGGCCTACCATCAAAAAGCTGAGCCCACCACCAAATACCTGATCCCACTACATATTAGAACATAATCTGAAGTTACTTTTAAACGAGATCGCAGTTCACCCGACCATCGGAGAAACTTGAGCCCACCACCAGGCCGCTCAGCCTACCATCAGATAGTTGAGCCCACCACCAAATATCTCATCCTACCACTAGATTTCTATCAGAACAAGAACATAATCTGAACATAATCTGAATATGTTCTCAGGTGAAACTAGTGTCAAACAGATATTCTGTATCAGCGTGATGGTATGCTGAACTGTTACCGTGGTCAGTCGAACTGTAGCTATGCTTCAGCCTCTGATAAAGAGTCAATTGTTCATTGTGTGAGTAGGTACAGTTCGGCTGAACCATCGGAGACACTTGAGCCCACCACCGGAGAGCTCGGCCCACCATCAAAAGGTTGAGCCGACCACTAATGAGGGTACAGTTCGGCTGACCATCGGAGACACTTGAGCCCACCACCGGGGAGCTCGGCCTACCATCAGGTAGCTAATCTCACCACCAAGAACTTCAATCTACCACCAGATTTCTATCAGAATAAGAACATAATCTAAACATATTCTTAACCTAAGCTCAACATAATAGCGGTTAGGGTGGTTAGTGGTTTGGGTTGGTTAGTAGTTTGGGTTGGCTAGCGGTTAGGGTTGGATAGCCGTAAGGGGTGAGAAATGTCTTAAAAGAGTCTATATCTACTACTACAGAGATAATCCAACCACCAAAAAGATGATCCTACCACCAGAAAGATGAAGGTACAATTGACCAGGGGGCTGCATTAGCGCGATGGTCGTCCGAAGTTATACGATGGTGGGCCGAACTGTTTGCACTTCATTGTGTGAGGTAGGTACACTTCGAACGACCATCGGAAAAACTTCGACCGACCATCGGAAACTTCGACTGACCACCGGAAAAGTTCGAACGACCACCGGAAAAGATCGGTCGACCATGTGTCGGGTGGTGGGCTGAGGTTTCTCCGATGGTCGGGTCAACTGCGCCCTCGTTATCATCATTGTGAAGAAGCTGAGCTTATGTATTGTTATCTTGTACGTCCGAGACTTCCTCTGCCCTTCCGGTATCTAAGTGCCTTGATATGAGTTCCTAGTCGAGGACTCCATCGCTAGACAGGCCCTGGGAATCCTTTGAAAACATCACAGAAACATGTACGTTGACGTGAAACTTGCAAGTCTTGAAATTAGCTCTAACAGTACGAGCTTAATGTTTAGTAAGTCGACGAAGCAATTGAACTATTCTCAGGCCCAATACGTCTCCTTCTACACCCTTCACACTGACACTCCATCTCCGTCCTCATCGCACCCCTCTTAACTCTAAACTTCACAAGGCGCCGAGTGAACAGGCCAGAGGCTCCGAGACCCAACTCGACCGTCTTCCCGTTCTCTTCTCTATCCTCATGCCCCACCCCGACCTCATCGGCATGTGTTTCCACGACACCGACAAGGCCGTCTAGGGAATCTAGATGCTGCAAGTCCTTGCTGCTCATTGATCCGATGGCGGGGATGGCGGTTTTCTCGAGGCTGTTTGTGATCCTCGCGACGGCGAGGGCGTCGAGCATGGGCGTCCAGGTGGGTACAGTGTACATGTACCATGCGAGATAGGCTAGGCCGATTAATTGGGCGAATAATAAGACAGAGATGACTATGACACCTGTTGTGGATACGGTGGGTTTGGGTATATATGTTCCTTGGCCGGTGTAGATTGGTCGTGCGGTGTAGCCTTCTGTTTTGGCCGCTGTCTGGAGGAGCATGGCTTGATTGGCGAAGAATCTGGTGTTCGAGTTTATGTCAGTCAATTATAATTATGGAGACTTTGAAAGTACGAAAAGAAATGGGTAAGACTCACACGCTAGCAGATAGATATCTGTCACCGTTACTGGTACTATTGAACGTCGACGCGACGAACGTGTTGATGATGCTCGTAAGTCTATCAATGCTACTCTCTCCAGACTCGGCACACTCAGACACATATCGATCATGGCCATTAAATGCAGAAAACGGCATGCGACCCGACTGACAGATCTGGGCGAGGGTCAACGCGGCAGTATCGTCCGTGGTAGCATTGGCCAGCGCGAAGAGTGACCTATCCCCGAACAAGGTGATGATAGAAGTCATCAAAGGACCAGACATTGTAAGGTTTTCGCCGTTGGAGCCCGGTGTAGCTGGCCACTGTGATTCAAAGAAGGTGCCCTGCGGGACTGGCCATCCTGGTATGTCGGTCAACTTATTCTCTGTGGATGGGCGCCGCCATCTGCCGTCCAAGATCCTAACGTTCTCGGTGATTGTGCTATTATCTCTCCAGATCCCAGGTAGCCAGTCGTTGTACTCTCCTTTCTCTACGTACGGGTCTGGTTCAATCCAGCGCTCTAGCAAGGGTCCTGGCGTATCATTATTTCGATAGTTGCCCAGTTCAAAATAGCCACGGGTGGTACGCACGGTACAATGACGGGTTATGTCAAGTGCCTCGGAGTTGTTTAAAGAGCCCGATGCGGCTATGAAGAATTCTTCGGATATGTCTTGTCTATCACGAGTGATTTTCCACGGATATGAGCCTCGATGGCCAGGTACACAGACCTGGATTTCCAACTGGTCGCGCTTGAAGGATGAAGTGAATGGACGTTCACCGCCACAAGACGAGGGGAATGCGGACCGATCGATTTCCAAGCACTCTGCTGTCGAGTTCAATCGCATTGATCTGTGTCGAAGTACGCCAGTAGTGGTATTATCGGGAAGTGCAGCAACGAAGAAGCCGGATTGGGGTTGAGACCATGGACCATAGCGTTTTCCGACAACAGTTTGCAACTCGAATGGAAAATCGGCTCCATGATCTGACCATAAATATGGAGGAACTTCGAATCTTGTGAATGAAGCTAGCGTGTTTGCCAGATTTTGGCTAACAACATCTTCTGGTATGGAAATAAGGTCATCAGGTTCTGGATCGTATCCCAAAAGGTCTATCGTGTCATAGAACATAGATCGAAACTTGCTGGACGCGAGGTTGTCTGACTGGGCCATGACTAGGATCTGCTCAATGGAAACTACACCTTCTCTTATAGGTTGCTGGATACCACAGATGAGGAGGAATAGCGCGGCTAGCCATAAAAAGCCACTTCCCGGCGCAGCCCATTTGCGTTGGCCCCTCTGCTCTCCAGGACGTGCACGGTTTTCTTTCCACGGTGGCCATGCTTCCCACAAAATTCCTATGTTCGACCATCCTCGATCCGCTAACGCGAAGGTTTGTCGAATGCTCACGGATTGGCTCTTACGGCGTCTTTGTGTGTACACAACCGCAGCCTGAGCCAAGAGCGCCGAAATGATAGGGATAGTCACGATACTTGCAATAGAGTTGAGCACTGCAACGGCATTGATAAGGCGCGTGTGGAGGTTGATTGATTCACGGCTAAGTCCGGCCTGGTCGAAGTAGGACGATAGGTTCGCTGGATGACGTGCAAGTACGCAAGTGAGGACCCAAGGAATAATCAAGAGTGGTATGTAGAAAGCAAGAAGCCAGATAGAACGGTGTCTGTAATGGAGGGTCGAATAATTTTGAACCGAAGCGATGGGTCCAGGGTACGTCTCCTTTGATATGAGGGTGTCGTGGGACTTTGTGTTGTCGTGGGCTCTCTCGTCGCCCTTTGACGCGAACGACATTGTGTAAAAGACCTCATAGTTTTCGGGTGGGGCTCAGGCTACTCATTTAACCTTCGAAGTAGACTGGCTAATTTCACGCGCTGTCGATCCTCCTGTAATCAGGGATTCTGAATTCCTGGCGTTTACCAAGGATGGCTGTAACAGGAGGCCTGAACGACGACATCTTAGAATAGAGCAGAGTGCGCAAGGCTGTCTTCGGGCCTTTTGGATCTTCAGCACTCTCGGATACATTTTGAACACCTCCCACGTCCAATCTTCTCCAATCCTGGTATTGGGAAAGGGGAATTGATTACCCCCATGATGCTCACAGCCTTGCACAGCCTCGTATTGACGAAATGAGGCCGTCTTGTAATCGCGAGAACATACACCTCTAACATAATTTAGCACAGGACAAAACAACAATGCCCATGACTCAGTTGTATTACACGCACTAACGACAACCTATTCACTCATCCAAAAGTTGAGAAGCGTGAGGCCAGGAGGACCAAGCCATGTCACGTGGTATGACGCTGCTTTGGGCGCTAGACTAGCGCCTGCCGCCTGGGAGACCCTGGCGCCGCAACCATCATAACAATTATTTGCCTCCGCGTAGAACAAGACTGAGACACTGCATGGTCATGCACACGCGAGCTCGCCTTGGGCTTAAACAGACGACTTCGCCCCCCAACACTCGGTGCCACACAAGTCCTCGCCATGTTTATGCTCCGTAACTGTAAGCTTCTCCTGGCATATGCACACTGCCCCTCCCCCGCGGTCTCATAGACCAACCACTAACCTTCGCCTTCTAGTGAGCAAATTCGTCTTTGGCGATACCTCCAAGGAGACCATTGTCGAACTCCCCCAAGGCCAGCTGTATCTCGTGCGCCCGCGCTCCGTCAAAGGCTACTCGGAGCTCATCTTCAAGGACGCGGTAGCTTCGATCCGTCGCACGGGCCAGGAGTTCCAGTACCAGCTTGTCGTCCAACGCGCATACGAAGAAGGAGAGGAGGACCTGCTTGCTGAGGACGGTGGCCAAGACGCAGGCATCGAAGCTCTCGTGGGCGACAAGGACGAGAAGACATTCCTGCTCGACGAGGATCTCCAGCTGCGTGACGACGTCCGCTCGACTGGCGAGAAGATCTTTGCGTGGCGTGACATTAGCGGAGACGTAGGCGATCTCTGGGAATTTGTGTGCGACGCATCGGTCAAGGCAGAGACTGCTGCCCTTTTCGAGCGCGTTGCTCTCCAGTGCCAGTACGAGAGGAAGTTCCGACGAAGCCACGAACACGCGACCGAAGACGATCTTGCGGCTCTGGCGTACTACGAGGAGCCCATTCCAGACGCAGATCCTGTCGCAGCACCGCCTACGGAAGCGCTGTTCCCAAACACCGTCAAGGAGAACATGTCGAAGAAGGTCGCAGGCAAGGGCAAAACCCCCTTGGCCATCGAAGATGCCACGGCCGCACCACCGTCTGCTGCGCAACCGAACGCTCTAGAGACCTTGGCCGAGGGTGATGCTGAGCTCCATCTCTTCGACTTTCCCACTGGCACCTTCATCAAACAGGACGGACACGTACATGCTACGGTTACTGAGATCGGTAATTGGAACTACTGGCTGCATATTGCTGGCGACGAACGAGAGTGGCTTGGCCAACCCATCGTCGAAGACATCAACCCCGTTTTCAACTACGAGTTCAAGTCTTTCATCTTCAACCATTATCTGGACGATGGATCAGCATATTCTTGGCTCTTGCGTTTCAACGAACAAGAAGGGCTAGAGCATATCCAGAATGGTGTTATGCAGGCACTGTGGGAGCACTTGAACCAAATCAAATGGCAGAAAGCAAAAGACACCGACCGCGAGTACGTGCTTGAAGCATTCCAAGATCTCGCCATGGAGGATGCTCCGGAAGAGGAGGAGGAGGAAGAAGAGGAAGAGGAGTTTGAAAGCACTCAAAATCAACGTAGCGAACGCTACGACTCTGATGAGTCCGAGGACGATGTTGACGCTGCGCCAAAGGACGGTGCCGAGAACTCGCAATTGGCCGTTGGCTACAAGCATGACAGGTCCTTCGTTGTGCGAGGCGACAAGATTGGTGTCTTCAAGCATACTGCAGACAACCAGCTCCAGTTCTCTACTACTATCTCCAATGTCAAAACACCTGGCGGCAAAGCATTCAACCCTAGTAAGGTCATGCTTCACCAACAGGACCAGGACATGATCTTGCAGAATTTGGATAATCCTCATGCCTTGTACCGAATGGACCTCGAAACAGGACAGGTTGTGGACGAGTGGAAGGTTCACGACGACATTGCCGTCAAAGTGTTTGCACCAGAGAATGTAAGTTTTAATTCAACCAATAATATACCAAAGCGAGTTCTAACATCTACCAGAAATTTGCGCAAATGAGTGGAGAACAGACATTCTTGGGCCTTTCGGGCAACGCTCTTTATCGTGTGGATCCTCGCCTGGCCGGGAATAAGCTCGTCGACGATCAGCTCAAGCAGTATGCGACCAAGAACGCCTTCTCGGCCGCTGCTACGACTGAAAAGGGTCATATTGCCGTTGCATCTGAGAAGGGTGACATTCGACTCTTTGACAGACTTGGCATCAACGCGAAGACTCTGATACCCGCACTTGGTGACCCCATCATTGGTATGGATGTATCTGCCGACGGTCGCTGGGTGCTCGCCACTACTCGAACCTATTTGCTCTTGATCGACGCCCTGCAGAAAGGAGGCAAGAACGATGGAAAGCTAGGATTTGAGAAGTCATTCGCAAAAGACGATAAACCCCAACCACGACGACTGGCACTTACTCCTGCTCATGTGGCCCAATTCCAGCATGAGACCAAGGCTGCTATATCTTTCACCACTGCTCACTTCAACACTGGTCTTGATGATAAGGAAACTACCATCATTACCGCCACTGGTCCATTCATCGTCACCTGGAGCCTGAAGAAGGTTCTTGCAAATCGCCGTGACCCGTACAGCATCAAGCGTTACGCCGAAGAAGTCAAGGCCGACAACTTCAAGTTTGGCTCCGACAAGAATCTCATCGTAGCTCTACCAAACGAAGTAGACATGGTGGCAAGGCGGGCGTTGCAGAAGCCGACTCGCGAAAGTATTGCCACACCGAGTAGAGTTGGCGCAACTCGAAGGAGCGGCGTGCGGGGAAGCTACCTGGGAAGGAATGACATTGTGAACAGCCCTTACTGAACAATGTTTTCATGATGGTCGAACATCTCTGTCAGTCGAAGATAGTTAGGTAATTATTGGAGGACCTATGGAAACAGTGGCATCAGCGTGAAATAAGTTGAATGATGCCTTGGGATGGTGGTGTTTTGATTTCACTCGGATAGTACCAAAGGGTACGCGGTAATGTGCTTTCCTGGCCTTGATTCCCCTAGATATAACTACGAATGAATGATGACTGTTATCTAAACACACGTAGTCTTATGAGACCCGGACAGGAGACACACACGTGCCAGAGATTGTTGGGAAATGTTAGGGGCGCATATTTGACTCAACGGCTCGGAACTCACATGTTTCTGACTCTTTGAATCGGTCAACTCGAGCCACTCTACGACTCATGGAACAGATAGCGAAGACTGAACCCTCAAGATTCAAAGGCGAAGTTATTTCATCATCTTCACTGGTTCTCGTTGCCCCTCGACTCTGTCTAAATTTGCCTCCACAACGTCCCCAACCTATCATGTCAAGCGATCATAAATCACGAATTCAAAAGTCCCCAAAAAATCACTATTCTCATCCAATTCCCTTATCCGTCGCCAGAATTCCACACAGTCATACCATCGCCGAGCTTTGCCCGTTCCATAATCCCAACTAACCACGTGACGCATTACGTCGGCCGAGACTCCCGATTCTTCTGGACCCTGACGCATCCATGCACGCATCAGCGGGCGACATGCTTTGTTATGGATTGTTCACATTATTTCCGGAAACAGCGATACCTCTCAAGCCTGTCCCGAGAACTCGTGTTTTGGGTTGTTACACGTGCATGGGACGAGGGCTGAGGAAGCATGGCATTTCAACATTGGGACTTTTTGGGGATGGATTTGTGTAAGTATTTAGGTAGCGATGTATTTGGAGGGGTGTAATGGAATGGCATGGTTTCAGGGGCATGGTCTTTGGGCTCTGAGTTACGATAAGATGAAGTGGAATAGTTCTGATCAGGATTTTTCTCTGCGAAGTGTGGAAGTGCACCCCCGACACCGCTATGACGAGCATGGCCGATGGTCGTGCTGGCCCACAGTAACGCCCGATGGGCTATCTCCATCGGACAGCGATGCAGCGAGCCCACCCACAGCCGATGGTGTACACAGGGTCTCCACAAAACGTAGATCTCTAGACTGCGCAGTTGCAAACACTCTCCTTGGGAGTATGTTAGTGACCTACCGGTTCCCCGAGGCCATCAACACAGTACATGAACACGGGTGACTGTATTTCGTCTCATGCTCACGCCGCAGAAAGATACGCAAAATCATGCAGAAACACTGCCTCAGTGACGTCTCCCTGCTCTCAAACAAACAAATCACGCAAAGGCAGCAAAGGAAACAAGCGCCCAACAAAGTCGATAACGAAATGCTTGATGTGCGCCCGCCAAGCGCCCAACCTCACAGAATCCCGTACGAGGCAGGACAGAGCAAGGATAGACACAGATAGCACCAGGAAAACAAGTGGGGCGATTATCCAGAATCTGGCTGAAACGAAGCTGTTGTTGCAAGTGCTCAGTAAGGTGTGCCTGTTCCCTTCGGGGCACGTTCGGCTTTGTCATTGCAGCGGCACGCGAGGGCCATGCTGCGCGTTTCCCGATACGGTAAGGCGTGCGGCTCGTGCTAGCGCAGCCGCTTCCGTCTGAACATTCAGTTCTCGCGTGGTGAGCATGCTCCGAGCCAAGTCCGCTCAGGGAGTATGAAATCTTGTGGTGAAGAGTTTTTAGGTTTGGGGCGTTGCGAGTATATATTGATCGGGGGTGCTGCTGCTTGGTGAAATATTCAGATCATCAGAACAGTTTTCTTTGTACAGGAGTACTTCGACTTCGACTGCGAATATTACTTCATCACTTACTATCCGCCACCCATCTTGGTTAGTTTGATATCAACTGCTTATTTTTATACATCTCGGTTGCTATACATTGGAAACAATCCACATTCTACTTGAGCAACCAAAACATTCTCAACAATCCTCAAAGGATACATCACCCAAACCCACATCTCACCATGGCCGAAGAAGGCAGACGCACGTCGATAGCCCGAGACTTTGCTCGCCAGCCATCCCACACACAACACCATGCCCACTTCGACGACACCTCGTCAGAAGCAACAGACTTCGAGCCCGAAAAGCCGCACCAAGCCATCCACCGTACGCCCACCATCGAAGACGTCGTCAACCTCCCGCTCCGCACCCTCAGCAACGACGCCAACCTCGACGAATACACGCAAGAAACCATCGACGGCCAGATTGTGCGCGAAGTGCGTTCCAACGCCGGCAACATCGAGCGCTACGACCTCGTCACGTTCAAGGTCGACGACCCGGAGAACCCCAAGAACTGGAGCAAGGCCCGCAAATGGTACGTCACCATGTGTGTGGCTATTACGTGCTTTGTCGTTGCGTTCAACTCTGCGGTTGTTACGGCAGATCTCGAGGGTGTCTCGGAAGAGTTCCATGTCAGTGAAGAAGTGTCGCTGCTCACAATTACACTGTTCGTTGTTGGCTTTGGCGTTGGACCAATGGCCTTCGCGCCCCTTTCTGAAATCTATGGACGTAGGCCGGTGTATGCGGTTACATTGGGATTGGCAGTCCTGTTTACTATTCCCGGCGCCGTTGCGAAGAACATCGGAACACTTCTGGTTACTCGATTCATTGCTGGTGTTGCGTTCTCGGCGCCCATGTCTCTCGTTGGCGGTACCTTGGTCGACATGTGGAGGAACGAGGAGCGTGGTGTACCCATGGCTGCTTTCAGTGCTGCTCCCTTTATCGGTCCTGGTGTTGGTCCTCTTGTTGGTGGCTGGCTCGGAATGGCCGGTGGCTGGCGATGGTTGTACTGGATCCAGCTCATCCTTGGTGGTATCGTCTGGATCTTGATCACCTTCACTGTCCCCGAGACCTATGCCCCCAAATTGTTGGCTACCCGCGCTAAGAAGCTCCGCAAAGAAACCGGAGACGACAAGTATGTTACCGAACAGGATCTCGACTTGCGACCATTCAGCCAACGACTGTCGCTCTTCCTTATCCGACCATTCCAGTTGCTCTTCCGTGAGCTCATTGTCTTCCTCATCTCGGTCTACATGTCGGTTCTCTACGGCCTCCTTTACATGTTCTTCGTTGCGTACCCTATCATCTACCAAAAGGGCAAGGGATACAGCGCAGGCATAACTGGTCTCATGTTCATTCCCCTCATCATCGGTGTCCTTTTGTCCGCTGCCTGCGCACCTATAGTCAACAAGAACTATCTTATGCTTTCCGCAAAGTACAATGGACATCCTCCTGCCGAAGTACGTTTGATTCCCATGATGCTTTCATGCTGGTTCATTCCCATTGGCTTGTTCATTTTCGCATGGAGTTCGTATAAGGAACTTCATTGGGCTGGCCCTGCCTTTGGTGGCGCAGCTGTTGGTTTCGGCTTCATCTTCCTGTACAACGCGGCCAACAACTACCTCGTCGACTCATATCAGCACCAAGCTGCCTCGGCCCTGGCTGCGAAGACCTTCTTGCGATCTTTCTGGGGTGCCGGCGCTGTTCTCTTCACCAACCAGATGTACGACCGATTGGGTAATCAGTGGGCTAGTTCGCTACTGGCTTTCATTGCTCTTGCTTGCTGCGCTATTCCATTCGTCTTCTACATCTTCGGCGCGAGGATCCGCGCGCACTCGCATTACGCCTTCAGCGACGATGACGTGACCAAGGGACAGCCTGAGAAGCAGGATGTGTAATTGATGGCTATAGGTAGAAAGACAGGGAAGTTTAGATCTAGGATCTCGAGAGGATGGTAGATGAATCTGGTGGCGGTTATCGTAGGCGATTTTGGGCTGCATTGCATTGCATGGCGTTGGTGAGGCTAGGATGAGTAATTTGCGGTGCATCGTCAGTGGCGTTTTGTTCTGCTTGAAAGGAAATGGTTGCATTTTGGTGTTTGAGGGATCTGAAATAAAAGCTTAATAGTTAGAAATAATGACTGATGATATGTTGAATCTTTGGAGCTGTGCTGTCTTCGTGTTGGGGAATAATGTTGAAGTTGTGCTCTGCCTTCCAAGGTTGCTCGGAACATTGAAGCGAATAAGGCTGACTGGGTGGACCGGTACCAACGGATGTCACGCAACTGCTTTGCAGCGTCATAAGAGTGACCATGCCAGATCAGGAGTGTTGAAGATTCGTCTGCGGTATTTAATGTCTTTAATACCTAAGTCTTCTCGCTCCTCGGATCGCCCGTTGTGTTCGTTGATGGGCATTGTGCATTCCTGCAGACCTGGAACAATATTTTCTGCGTGAATACTCAATCCTCGCCTCGACAAAGCTTGCATATTACCCACAGGAGCAGAAGATGCTCATGATAAGTTGCAGAGAAAGAAAGCGAAATCAAGGTGGTGGTGGTGGGCAAAGGCAAAGTCAAGCTTCGCTAGCCCCGTGATTGGCAGCGGCCGGCCAACCGACGATGGCGAATCCCTGCGGCGAGTGGGGCTTGGACTCGGAAAGAGATAGCAGAGCACCATCTCCACCAAGCGCGTCTACCCGGCCCATCTTCGACTCGACTCCCTTTGGCGGCCTCGACATGGACGACCTCAAGGCCCTCAGCCAGTCCAACGCCTCGGGCGGCTTCCTGCAGGACACGCCCCCGCGCGCCGACGTCGACGAGATCCTGCGGCGGAAGCGCAAGGCGCGCGAATACAAGGTACGCTGCCACCCCATGGCCGGAGCGATGGCACGACATGGCCTGAGACGGAAGCTGCGACTCCCCTCACGTCGCTGCCGTTGGGCGCGACAAGTGCGAGAAGGCGCGCCTCTCTCGACTGCCACATTGGGTTGCAGAACCCGGCGCATTCGAACAATATCCCCAGCACCCCGCCGCACACTCGCTGACTCCCACCTCCACAGGCCTGCTACCCGTGCAGACAGCGCAAAGTAAAATGCGACCAGAACGTGCCCTGCAAGACATGCGTCGTCCGCGAGCACCCCGAGCTATGTACCTACCACCCACCCAGCGAGTCGCATCCGCCGGCCAAGCGCATCACCATGGGCCTCGGCCAGAACGGCCAGGACTTCTCCAATGGCATGGTCCACATCCACGGTGGCACTGTGACGCTGCCCAGAGAGGTACGCCCGCGCCCAATTCCTCACTGATGGCGGGCAATGCATGCTGACGACGACAGGACTGGGAGCGCATCTGCGCAAAACTCCAGCAGGCCGAAAAGTCGCTGGGCGAGCTGAAGAACTCCATCAGCAGCGTCTCCGAAGTCGCGCCCCCCATCAACGGCTTCTCTCCCTCCGGCTCCAGCAACACGCCCCTCGCAGCTGCCGCGCCCATTGACGGCGAGCACAGCCATGTCCGCACCCAAGGCATTCACACCCGAAATGACATCACCGGCCAGACGATACACATTGGCCCCAGTTCTGTGCCAGCACTCGTCATGGCTCTAGGTCGGGGCGATACACAATGGGCTCCAGGCGTGCAGGACTTGCTAGGCAAGAAGAGCATGCTGCCAATATTCGGTCTCGACAACGAAAGCGCCACCTATCCTTTTGTCGATCTCTGGGGCCTTCCTCATGGATCCATCTTGCGAGCCAACGAACTCGCCAATGCGCTCCCAAGCGATTCGGAGTGCCTGAGTTTTTTCCGCAGTTATCGCGAAACCGCCCATGTCGTGTACCCCGCTGTTGCTGACATTGAGAGCATCGAGTCAGATCTCTTGCTCTTTCTCATTAATCGCGCAAGCTCCCAAGGTACCGACGGCATCACTGACCAACAAATCTACGGCAAAGACTTCCATTGGATAGGACTCGTCTTCGCAATACTAGCCTCCGGATGTCAATGCTCGACTTTATCAAGGAGAGAACGAGAACTAACTTCACAGGTGTATGTTTGCTGCAGCTTCGAGTGCTTGCGCTTCACAAATTTCCTTTCACACGCAAATCTGGAAAACATCCAAACCCTTCTGATCCTTGGAAACGTCATCTCAAACAACATGAACGCTGGAGTAGCCTGGAGCTTGATGGGTCTTACGGTCCGTCTTTCACAAACACTCGGCTTACATCGCATGTGTCCACCGTCAACCCCTGTGCAGCAGAAGATTATTCGGAGTAAAGTTTGGTGGGCCCTCCTTTGGCAAGATTCGCTCCTCTCTGTCTCATATGATCGAGCCTCATCTACAACTACCATCGACCATACTGTACCGCTGAGCCAACACACCGCACAAGGAACGAGAACATATGTGGAAAGCATGTACCGTTTGTGCAAAGTCGGCTTAGATATTGTTCGAGAGCGACAAAGACCTCAAAACTCTCACGACGCTTTGATCAGAATCACCGAGCATCGAAACGAGCTTCAAGAAATCATGGTGGACGCCGCAGATTATCTCAAGGACTCGAGACGGTGTCGGTCGATGCGAGATCAGCTCGAACACTGGGCACTGTATCTGCACATTTCATACATCACATCCGAGCTGTGTAGACCGGCCATAAGCCCCGCAACCGCCGGCCTTGATCTCTCGAAAACGCTGCGCAAATCGTGCATCGACAGTCTCACCAACACAGTCGAGGCTTTTCTTGGTCTTCAAAACATGACCCCCTTTGCAACCCGCTCCTGGTCTGCAGTTCATCGCTCACTGAGTTCGGCTCTCTTACTTGGCATTCTGGGAGAACACAATCGCAACGAGCGCGCCCGCGGCTTACTCCAAAATGTCGTCCAGGTTCTGACTGATGTTACCAAAGATGTTGATCCCGCTGAACTAGCGACGCCCATCACGCGCTCCGTTTCGGCACTGGAACGTCTACTGAGCATTACCAGTACACACCGTCGCAAGACTAGCGAATCAGGGTCCGGAAGCCAGGCGAGCCCAACCATGCATGTGTTTACCGCGGACGACATCAACAGTGCACTTCAGAATGGAGACGGCAACATTTTTGGTCAAAGTCCTCTTGTTGGCTTGGATCTTGACTCAAGTCCGTATGCATTGATGGAGAGTATCGTCTGGGGAGCGCAGAAGACTCCATAAAAGATGGAAGAATGAAAGCACGTGGACTCAAACGCGGAACCTACGAACTAACACCGCTTCAAACACCACCGAAGCCTCAATCGCTGCATCCGATTTCATATTTTCGGATGCAAACATAGAAGTGCAAATTGTGCACAATTACGCCG
This sequence comes from Pyrenochaeta sp. DS3sAY3a, assembly GCA_001644535.1. Classification (NCBI taxonomy): domain Eukaryota; kingdom Fungi; phylum Ascomycota; class Dothideomycetes; order Pleosporales; family Cucurbitariaceae; genus Pyrenochaeta; species Pyrenochaeta sp. DS3sAY3a. The sequence goes on along the minus strand of KV441642.1, from coordinate 1,381,931 downwards.
CTTATGAGAATGGCCCATGGTCAGAGAATCCCTCTGGCTATTGATTGATTCGTTTGAGGAATAGGAGCGCGTGCTGAGAGAGGAGACTTGAGAACAGGGGATGATGCTTTCTCGGAAACATGGCAGCGTCCGAGGAAAGGACAGGTGTGTCAAGGCGTCGAAAAGTGCAACTGCTGTTCTACTGGGAAGGAAGGCGTTAATAATACCTCGGTGTTCATGTGATTCGGCATGGGCCGCTTTTGTATTATACCACCGCCGCCTTCTTAGGACGCATCCTTATTCCCTGTAATTAGTTATTCGATGCACATATTATACGAGCAAGTGAATGGCATTGATTACAATTCGAATTATGATGTTCTCGTGCATTTCAGTTCGCGGTAAAAGATTGGAGGTACTTGGATCTGAAGATATCTGCGAACATGTTCCGCACTATAGCAACGCTCCAAACATGATATTGGCAATTAAGAAAAGCGATGAGCAGAGTGATATCATACATACAATTCAATCCAGTCAGAAGTGTCTCCAAGCCAAAACATCTACTCTTGCTCCACCAACACGGTACTATCACTAACCTTACTCTCCTCCTTCTCCGCCGCATCACTCGGCTGCACAACCTGCCTTCCCTTCCACCCCTTCATCAGATTATCCATCCGCTTGCGCATACCATACTGCAACCACAGGGGAAATCCCCTCAGCCTCGGTGCAACCAGCCACGCCGCCTCAGGCAGTATAAGCGACCTACTCTTCCCAGCCAGCACTGCCCTTACAATTTCGTCGGCCACCGTCTCGGGAAACAGCGCCTTGCTGTCAAAGCCCTCGAACAGCTTTGTTCGCGTATACCCCTGGCACATGAGCACGGTGCGCACAGCAGGCGCCTTGTAATGCGTGACCAGCTCCGCGGCAAGGCCCTCGTGGAACGCAATCGCCGCAGACTTGCTCGCGGCGTAGTCGACCATGCTGGGCGCAGTGACGTAGCCGGCGAGCGAGGCGACGGTGACGACCATGCCGTGGTTGGCTGCGACCATGGCGGGCAGGAACTGCTGCGCGAGGTAGTAGTGGCTAAAGGTGTTTACTTTGAAGGTGAGGTTGATGTCCTTTTCCGTGGTCTCGAGGATGGTTTTGCCGCGCGCGACGCCCGCGTTGTTGATCAGGATGGTGGGGTTGCCGAGCGAGGAGCGGATTTGTGAGGCTGCGCTGGCGATGGAGGTGGGGGACGAGAGGTCGCATTTGAAGAAGCGGACTGAGGGGGGCGCTGGGGGCGTTGAGTATGAGTTTGAAGATGGGTGTAGTCAGGGGGCGCGGTGGGTACTTAGACTTACCTTCATAAGTCAATTCTTGGACATCGAGGACTGCGACTTTGATGCCCTTCTCCGCGAGGAGGTGGACGACTATCTTGCCAATGCCGTCGCTGCCTCCTGTTACGACTACCACCTCTTTGCTCCACACATACGTATCGTTACTCCAGTTATTCGTCACGGCATTGTCGAGCCACGAGGTAACACCCGAAAGCACGCTCAGGGCAAGCAGCGTCTTGAAGTGCTTGAATGCGGTACCATGTTGGCCTGCAAGAGCGCTGCCTTGCTCGGTGTATTTGGCGGCGAGGAAGAGCGGGAGCGTAATTGCTGGGTTGAGGGCCGTGAGCTTGAGCAATCGGCCAATTGTGTCGCCGGTCACGCCTGGTGAATGTCGTTAGATGTGAGTTCTACTTGGAGTTGCACAATATCCTTTGACACGGCAATGTCGGTCGGAAGACTGCAGCCTACATACCTTCACGCGCCAGGCTCCATTCGCTTCGAATCGGCATATTGAGTCTGTCTTCGTCCTTTTATAACTTTCCCACGAAAAGAACTAGTGAGGATAACTTCAGCAGGTACTTTGCAGACGTCAAGTCGTCGGCACCAGGCAGCAGTCAATCAGGTCAGTCCAGAGAACCAAATCCACAACCCAAGAAAGGCCCACATGTCTCCGGGAACGCGCGCCTTTAAAGCCGCGCACTAGAACCCGCCATGAACGTCTTGGAGCGTGATCCCAGGCAAGAAAAGGGCCCCAAGGATGCGGGGTCTGGCGTCTGCTGCTCGTCCTGGCAGTCAGCCGAGGAACTTTGGGACCTAAGCGACACAGCTACGTAGGGCTGGTGGCTTCGCACGTGTGAGAAGCCTAGTCCGCTTGGAGAGATGCCGTGGGGCCGACTACCCGTTTCTACCTCGAACCGCTCCTGTCTAAGAAGGCGTGAGAATAGATTGTGCATGACTAAGGGGGATATTTGAGATGGCTGTGTTTGTATACATGGCTATCTTGATCATCTGGGATCTTCAAAGATCTCGGAATTCCGTGGCGGAGGCTTGACCTTCCTCAACGGCTTTTGTGCACAGCGCCGCCGTTTTGTGCCAGTCTTACTTGGTGAGTAAGTCTCGACTTCTTTGAGCATCTTCAATGGCCAAGAAGAAACGAAATTTCTATATCAGGCGTACGTAAGGAAATATAATTCCCAAAGGAATTCTGGGCTCGTAAAGATACTTGTAGGTGAGTACAGTACTAGAGATGCTGATGCGTGCGCAATTATCTCCTGACTTGGACTAGTCGCCTCCCACAAGACACAGATCCTGCCCTCCATCATGGTAGTCGAGCAATGCCGTTAATCTCCAAATTTTGAAGATGTAAGCCTTGCTATAATCTCGTCACCAATTCCAAGAAATATCTAACAGCATCGCGCTCGAACAAATCCATCATCAAGTTCTCTTTCGGGCACTGCTGAAATACGATCGACAGAAGGCGAAATGACACAACCACATGCGCAATCATCAATACCATATCTAAAAGCTTGACGAATATTTCATAGTTATCCAAAGAGAATGGCTACCGCAAAAAGAGTTGTTGGTGAGATCATGACGCAAACACTCGAGGGCTGCATCTTATATACTCTTCCGGACATTCGGACTCTCGCCTGTCCGGAAATGCGGTGGCCTCGACCTCCGCGCCTCCCTCTTACCAACATCGCCGCCAAGCGCCCAGCGCGCTGTCTCCATTGATTCGCCAAAACTCTGCGATACGTACGTAGATGTCGCAAGCAAAGCTGATTTCAAACTGAAAGCCTCACGGTGGTATGATTTTTAAGCCGTCTTGTAAGACGCTTCACACACTATGGTAAGGAGTATGTTGGAGCCTTCGGGTCCCGCGATTCGCGAAGCTTGTCGCGTGGACTTTTTATGCAGGGCGTGGATAGACTTTCAGCCGAGTCGTGAGTAGATATATAGCTCGTGATGGAAGGAGGATAGACGGTATTCAACTCCTGCTTTCCAGATTCACCACAAGTTCAGAGCTTGCCCCTTTCTTCTCTACTCCTGCCTTCAGCAATATACACCAGATCACATTCACACACATTTCTACTCCCCATTTGATCCACTTGCTTTCAATCTCTTCCACCATACCCAGGAAGATATACTCTTCACCCCCTCCTAAAATGTCTTCCCAATCCCGCACCATCGTCGCCTCCAAACCCGGTCGCCAGCCAATTCAAGTTACAAGGTCCACATCCCCCTCTGCCATCCAAGGCGTAGCAACCACTATCACCAAAGCCTTCATGACCGACCCCATCACAACATACATGCTCAACCACGTCCCCTGGCACCTCCGCCGCGCAGCAATGTACCACATGCACATCATCTCGACCACCGCGGCGCGCCACCACGGGTTCCTCTATGAAGCCAGCGTTCTCGACGACCCCAACGCCACACCTGCGTCCCCACCCACAGCGTCCAAGTACCACGCCGCAGCCGTCGTGTTCCCGCCAGGCCACAACCTCGACAACATGAGCAACCTAACCTGGACGCGCATCAGCCTGTCCCGGCAAATGCTACTCTTCCTGTGGTACTGCGGCGCGTCCTCCTTCGTCCGCAAGTCGCACTGGAACACTGCCGTCGAGCCCGCCAAGCGCGCCGCCCTGCCCAACGGCGAAACATACTTCTACGTCATGGAGATTGGGACCGACGAGCGGTTTCGCGGCAAGGGGCTTGCGCCTGCGCTGATCGCGGATGTGCAGGTTGCGGCGCAGCAGGCCATGAAGCCGATTTGGCTCGAGGCGAGTAACCTGGGGGCGAGGGCTGTGTATACAAAGTGTGGGTTTGTGGATGTGGATGCCGAGGTTGTGGTGGGCAAGGGCGAGTGCGATGCTAGTGGGGAGCAGGCGACGGGCGAGGAAGCGGTGGGTGTGAAGTTGTGGCCTATGATTTGGAGGCCCGAGGGGTATAAGAAGGTGTAGGGGGTTGGTCTGTGTTATGGTTTTGATGGGTACATTAGCGGGCGCTGGGTTTCAACTTTCAGTGGATTAGGGTGGGTGTCTTTTGTGCGTTTATATAAGGATCTCGTATGGTTTCTTTGTAAGAATTATTGTAAATACTACTAGTTAATGCCAGAGAGTATAGAAGGTTCATCACGCTTAACCCTTTCATCACAAGACTATCTCGCGAACCTTTCTCAGCTTCGCCGCAGGGACCAACGTCTCCTACATGCTTTCGACGTTCGCAAGAAGCTTGCACTTGATCTTCTTTCCTAGAGTGAATCAGCTTCCAATAGATCTCGATGTTGTGCACGGCCGACAAACTTCGGGGAGGTGAATGTGTCTGCCCGACAGATATCGGAATCACAACACTGCCCGCAATACCGATGATCTTCGGTTCGGAGAGGCCCCTAGCTGGCAAATTCGGATTGGCATAGAGTACGTATTTCCAAGTGCAACTACGGAACATTATTGTTCGCAGGGATACCAAAACTGGCGCAATGCAGTCGAGCTCACATGTTTGCTCAGTAAGGGGACATGATGTGTGAATCTGGGCTATTTGCCCAGTTGAGATGATAATTATTAAGTACAGATAACAAAAGGAAAGGTATATAAGCGGCGGCCGTTTAATAAACCGATGTGTGAAAATCTTGATACAAAATCTCCAGAAAGCAAACTCCTTTCCAGACCAAACTCCAAAAACAAATACGCAAGGAAATTCGTTAGGTGTGCCGTACTCAACGCCGTAAACAGTGTCCACCAATGATAATACAGATAGGAGAAATGAAATACCAGTCCAGTCGCTATGCATGTTGCTAAAACACATTGCTTCCCGCACCACTAAGATCCATGACGGAGCTTTCTGGTGCAACGCTAGTCATTCGACTCATCCTTGAATTCGGACGATCAATGCTCATAGCTCCACTCATCACTCTGACCACCTTCTTCTTCTGAGGTCTTGCGACCAGGACTTGGGCAGGACATACCACAATCTCGTCCTCGCCCTCCCCAAAATCATCTCCTTTCTTGACCACGAGTGGGAACAGCACAATCTTGACTATCGCTCCTTGTGCCTCGAGGTCGTCATTCGAAGTCGTCTCTCCAGACCGCTCGTTCATCAAGGAGGCATTGAAAGTAACTTTAGCCACCAGATCGCCATTGGTATCGTACTCTGGTTGAAGCGGCGGGAGCATGATGTATTCTGCGCGTTGAGTGCGCATTTCGATTGAAAGCTCCACAGCCAAGCGCATCACATTGCGAAGAGATTCTTGAATTTGGCGTTGCAAGTGTGATGGTGGCGGGAGAAGTGTCGAAAGGGTGCTGTAGATCTCGTGTACAACAGCTTCAGTATCTTGAGCGCGCTGTTGTATGAACGTTTCTCTCTTCGAAAGCAGAGTTAGGGTGATAGCTCGCCACTGAGCTACAGCGCGTGGAGGACCTGACACGATTAGCCTCTGGCCTTTGTCATGTACATAGATGTACTTACCAACTTCCGACAAGGTCTTTTCTAGCGACTTCAACTTCTGTCGCTGTTCTCTATCCATACCAAACAGGTATCTTGTGAAGACATACTCCCAGATCATGGTCATGACCACGGACATGAATACATCTCGCCGTCTCACGCGATCCGCTAACAGTGAATCGACATCTGAACCATCGAGAATGGCATTGTCAAGTCGAGTGTCGATCTTCTGTCGTGTCGCAGTATCTAGTCTGGTATCTGCAGATACTTCTGAAGACAAACGACAAGGCCTAGTATCTGAGAACTTTGAAAATCGCAGCACCCATTGTTGGGTATGTTGACAGAGTTGTTGGCAGGCGCTGTCAAAGTAGTCCTCATCGCGAGTGGTGAGGAAGGTTTCACTGGGCTTCTTGGTCGCCAGGATCTGCTTCTGCAGGGCCTTGACTTGTTCTCGTGCGGTAGTCAGTTCTCCATTTAGGCGGTTGATCTCAGCGTTGCGGTCGTCGAGAGCAGCACCAATCTCGTCACGGACTACGTCTTCCATGCCTCTGGCCATTTGAGTGTGCTGGGTTCGAAGTTGTTCCAGCTCTTTTTGTGTTGTCAGCCATCGCTGATTGACTACTTGACCTTCGGATTGAAGCTGAGCATATCGTGCATTTGCATCATTGGAGAGATTGTGGTTGGCGTCTGTAAGAGTATTGTTGAGTTCGGTTAATCTTGCAATCTCTTCTTGCAGTCTTTGCAGCGTATCCCTGAGCTGGGCAATGTCGATGTCGCGTTGATGAATCTCACGATCACGTGCCTCGACTGCTTCAGCTACAAGCTGTTCATCGACTTGGCGTTGGTGTTGAGTAGCCTGCAGGGTTTCTTCGGCTCTGGACCTTGACTCCTCAAGAGAGTGATTTTGCGCAGTAAGCTGATCAAGTTGCGACTGCAAATCCATGATCTGCATACTTTGGCGTTTGCGCACACTCGGTGGTCGTGTTGGCGACATTGGAGACCCTTGGGCCTCACCCCATGCTTCCTGCAAAACACTGTTAGCATGCAGCACAACATCCGTCGCATCAACGACGGGACGACTTACAAATGTTTCGGCCATGCTGGCTCGGCGTCCCTTGCCTTCGCCCCGCACTGGGTCGTACTTGGACGCGGCTGCAATGCCCGCGATGGCTGCTGTAGCTCCAGCCGCGAGCGCGATGCCTGCCAGCGAAGGTTGCGCGTTCTTAGCGTCCGACGCACTGGCCTCGCCAAGCCTCGAGGCTGACCTGAGGTCACCTGACGCGCTTCGGTCGATGCGCCGTAACGAGTGCGTGGAACGATTGCTTGCTGAACTCAATGGTCGTTCGTGATCTGGAGACCGTAATTTGGCAATGTTGCTCATAGATCGCTCGCTTCGAACGCTTGGCGATCGTTGTTCAGCCAAATGCTGCTTAATCGGGTCTGTACTTGGAGATGAACGGGGCATTCGACGTGCAGGACTGAGCGTCATGGTCCGGTCGATGCCTTCGTGAACCTGATGCCATGGCGAATCCCTTGATGGTGTCTTCCGCCCACCAGACGTATCGAGTGCTGGAGGTACACCTTTACGGGTAGACGGTGTTGGTGTGACTGGAGGTGGAGAAGCTAGACGTTCTGCGAAAGGCCTCGGGCTGGCAGTGTGACGAGCTGACTTGACACCTCTCTCTGGTGCTCCTACATCTGTGATTGCGCGGCTCTTCTTGTGCAAGGGAGAGTCATCGGGGCTCGCTTCTTTGATCGACTCGAGCTGTTGGTTGCTAGGTGTGCGTGCGTGCTTAGCAGTCGGCGTAGTTAAGGTGTTGGATTTTGCAGACTTCTTCTCGCTCGGGTCGCCGAAAATTGATTGGTACGGTTCCTTGGGTTTGATGTCTTTGGAAGGGGAAACTTCATCAAGACTCCTCTCAATGCTTGATTTATTGACGTGCCGTGATGGCTCACTTGCATCCTTCGCTGGAGTATGCACGGGCTTCAGACCATCGTGCGCAGGTGTGATTGGTGGAGCGATTGGCGATGTACCATATGCCTGCGTCGATGGCGAGGAATCGAACAAATATGAAGTGCGCTCTTTTGTTGCAAAATCTGTGCCCGACGAAGTTCGTGCATGAGACGATGCGTTGTAGTGAGGTAGTGCTGGACTTTCTTCCACATCTTGGATTACTTCACGTGCCCGCGTAGGCTCGCCAAGAGGTGTCTTTGGCTCCTTTGATCGCCGCTTTTTAGTTCTCACAGTTGGTTCTGGTGGTTCAATCTGTTCTTGGGGAGTAACTGGGCTCTCTGCAGTATCGTGATACCCACTATCGCGCGTGCTTTCTTGGAATTGCGGGGCGGCTGATTGAACCGGCGAGTCTGCCACGTGTACAGCACTATCTCGCACCGTATCGAAGGACCAGGTTGGCTCAGCCACTGGCGTGAATTGGCGAGCGGTTGAAGGCGCTTCGGAGGTCTGAAGTCGTTGAGATGGTGCCGCATCTACAATTACGCGGTCGCTCACATGTGCGAACGATCCGGTATCACGCAGAGCGGCATCATCATCCGAAGCATCTCTCAAAGTATGCAGGCGCTTGCCCTCTGGCTCCTCGTCCTCGAATGATACTGGATGGATCCGTCTTTTGTGCTGTTCAGGGGCTGCAGCTTGTGCTACGTGGACGGAGTCTTCATCCGCCACGTCCATTGACCGATTAGCTTGCTCACCTGAAGAAAAGCCCCTCTCAAGATTGTCTCCTCCTACACTCTTCTTCATTTCTTGCCTCCGTGATACAGTTTTCTCATCTTTGCTAATTGCCTTCTCTTCAAAGTACCGTGGTTTCTCAATCATTTGCTGGGGGGTCTCTTCTGACTTTGACACCTGGGGAAAGGGGTATTCGCTGCCTTCGTTGCCAGTAAACGGCGTCGACTTGTCAATGGTTTCCACAGTTGGATTCAAGATGTCTTCCGAGACTAGGCCTCTTTCTCCTGCCACATCATTCTTGTCTGCTTTCTTGATCTTGTCTTTCTTCACCTTCTTGCTCTTCTTCCTTGTTTCTTGCTCTCGAGCATTGTCGTCTTGAGCCACTGGGATCGTTTCGAAGTTAGTGTCGCGTGTGCTGGAGACATCAGTCGAGGTATGCGCCAAGGGCAATGACTTTTCAAGCTCCGCCTCACGGACAGTGGAGTCAGCTGGAGTCTCAACAGCAAGAGGCAAATCTGAGATAGTCTCGATCGCCGGAGTCTCAGCAGCTGCATACTCAACACTGTCCTGTGTAAGTGTCGCTCGCTTGTCTTTCTTAGTCTTTTTGCCCTTCTTGACTGGAGTTGGCGGCCCCTGCTCAAACTCTGCAACGGATCTGGATGTGCTTTGTTCATCTCCAAACGGCGCAGAGCGAGATGGAGCCAATTTACCGGTAGTGAACTGGTCCTCGTGCTGGACTTCAGCCGGCGAACTTTCTATGCTCTTCTTTGTCTTCTCAACATCCTGACGTACAGTGGGAGCTAAGTTGGTATCAGGTGCACTCTCTTCCAACGGAATTGCTGATTGGGACACCCGCTTTTTGCCCTTTGCTTTCTTTGACTTCGAAGCTGACCAAAGTTCATCAGGGTCAGCTTCTTCGAGGACACCAGGCGGGGACTTTCTCCGAGAGAAGGTAGGATCATTCAGGACATCAAGTGGATCGAATGAAGCAGCTCCAGTGGCTGCCATCGCGACCTCAATAGGCGGCAGCACATCCGGCTCGATGTTCTTGACAGGTCGAAGCCTGGGTGAACCGGAGAATGACGACGAGCGACTTAGGCTGCCAAGTCTGGACCTGCTGGCCGTTGCCCTTGCGGCTGCTATATCTTCATCAGGTGTGATGTCGCGAATGCCCTGAGCAGATGGAGAACGATGGAATGTTGGGTCGTTGATCGCATAGCCAGGATCAAAGCCGGATTCTTCCAAGCTCGCCGCAACGGCTGCTGCAAAGCCTAAATCTTGTTCAGATCCCATCGGGCGAAGCCGGTCATCTGATGCGAAGCGTGAAATAGTACGTTTCTCGGATGTTGGATGGAGAACGGGTGTCACTGATCGTGATTGATGCTCGTACTGCTCTGCCAAATTCTTCACGCTTCCAGATCCTGTCTTGCGCAGCCCACGTTCAGCAGTGGACGCGTCGTCCAAGTTGCCGCGTTCGAAAAGAGCGGCGAGTTTATGCTTCTTGGACGACTTCTTTGTCAATGTAGGGACTTGAGGTATTTCGAACGTTTGGGTGGCTGAAGGAAGATATTCCTCATTCATGACAGCATCTGATACGATACGATCCTCAGTGTGCGATGGTAAAGTTCGGGGTACCTCCTCGGTTGGTTCGAGGATTTTGCTGACTGGGGCTTGCGACTCCAACGAGACAGGAACATCGTCATCGAGCACAGCAGCGGGAGCCTTGGACTTGCGCTTCTCCTTCTTCGACTTCTTGAGAGATTTGTTAACATCGACTTCAGGGATAATCCCAGGTAGTGTTCTCTGAGTGTCATTAATCTCTTCTTGTACAATGGTCGGTTCTGTCGAAGCCTGGTTCTCATCTGGTGCTGCTAAAGTAGGTTCTTCCAAGATAGGGGCACTGCTTGCAATGGCTGACGACTTAGATTTGCGCTTTTCTTTCTTGCTCGGCGTTCTAGGTAGTGACCATTCATCACCAAGGGCGGCCTCGGGCAGACCCTCCGTCCTCGTCGTTTCCCACAGTGTGTCGGACGAGTCCGGCTTCTTGTCATGTTCTGTAGCTAGCTCGGGTTCAAGCGTTGCTTTTGCTTCTCTTGTGGGAGTTATTGACGATGAAAGATCTTCGCCTGTTGTAAGGGAATCGAACTCTCGTTGCAGAGGTTCTATTGTCTGTTCCTGCGTTTGAGTATCTTCCAGAATATCCACACGATCAGCCTGCTCGAGCTCGCTCGCTATGAGTGATGTTGACTTCTTCGCCTTTTTCTTGTCTTTCTTGCTTTGCTTGTGTGATATGAGAGGCGCACCGATGGGTTCTTCTGACTGGGCAGCAGATTCGACTGTTCTTTCCGTGGCATGGTCATCTGCGTCAAAGCGTGCAATTCCTCCAGCTTGTGTTCCTGGCTGTTCGAGCTCCATAACGACAGGTTGAGGCTCAGCTACTTCTCGTGCCACAGTAGTCAAGTCTACTTCGCCAATCGTGCTCGTTGCAGGCTCAAGAGTAGGAGGTATATGCACCGGCACCTGAGCATCTTGGTAATCTGGTAGAATGATGTCCTTGTCCTTAGCTGTGGTGAAGTCTTCCAATTCTACCTTGTCTTCCTCCTTGCTTAGTTCGAAGTGTGGAGGTGCTTGAGCTAAGGTTTCTTCACTGAGCTCTGGAGATATGGAGCGCTCGACAGCAATATCCTTGGTATGCACGTCGTCCTGGGGATTGGTGGGTGTCGGTAATGTTTCGATTTCGGATGGTGCTGGAATGAAAGTTGAAGGGGGAGGCTCGGCGCTGATAGACTCAGGTTCGTCGAAAGGAATGGTAGTCTGCTTGGATTTTCTCTTCTCCTTTTTACTGGACTTGCGAGACAAAAGGGCCGGCTCCTCCATCACCGCAACTTGTCGGTCAGTCATAGGCGGTAGGATGTCCTCACGGGTAGCTTCTTCGACCACAGGCTTCAACGGCGGTTCGACGGCGTCTAGAGCGATGTCCGCTTGAGCTAAGAGAGCAGCTTTTGTTTGCTTTTTCTTGTCCTTCTTGCTCAACTTGCGTGACAATGAGGGCCGCTCTTCTGGAATTGTCGTTGGAACGTCAATCACCTCGATGGTCCGGGCATCGCCTTCGACTGGCTCTGTCACTGGCTCCGGAGGCTCTTCGACCACCCTGTCAAGCTCTCTGCTTTCTGTTGGCGTGGGCGGTACGGCAAAGTCAGCTTGAGAAGAAGGTTCATCTTCCCAGGGAGCGGACTGCTTAGCCTTTTTCTTGTCTTTCTTGCTAAGCTTCTTTGTGGGAACTGCGAGCTCTTCAAGTGGGGTCTCAACAACTTCCGTTTCCAGGATGGGAAAAGCGTCCCTTGCGATCGTAGCTGCTATCGCAGGCTCATCTGCAAGAGCCGGAGCATCTCGGGCCTCGAAGTCTCCCGGTGCATCTTTCACTAATGGCTCGACAGTGGCAGGTACGATGTCGCTTATCTGCTCGTGACTCGGTTGATTTAGCTTAGGAGTCGCTTCGACAGTCGCAGAGGCTTCGGGTTGTGTTATGCTGCTCGGCTCATCCATGCTCGGTTTCTCAGGAAGATTGTTAGCTAACATGGAGCCTTCTTCTGGGGCAGGTGCAACTGTCTCCGACTTCGTATCAACCACAAGTTCGGGCTCGGTTGCAGGAGTCATTGGCTCAGGGTCGAGTGCAATGTCTTTGGCTTTCTTCGTCTTCTTATCCTTCTTGCTGAGCTTACTGACAGCACCGAATATGGATGCCTTTGCGAGGACACTGGGCTTTTCAGGCTTGTCTTCCGCTGCAAAGGCATTATCGAGTGCTTCGGATCGTAGCTTGAAGTCTGCAATTTCATCATGGACAGCTTTAAGAGACGGCGAAAGGCTATCGGTTGATTCGAGCTTTGGCGCTTCTTCTGCGATTACTTGAGGGACATGAATTGACTCAGACTGGAAGTCTATATCCCGTTCGATGTCTTGTGGTGGAAGATCTGATGAAGTAACACCGCGTTCTGTATGGAGATGCTCGGATACTTGCGCATCTTCTTGTACTGACGGGGTAACCTTTTCGGGCTCAGTGATGGTTTCACTTATTGTTAGCAATACGTCAGATTGCTGGACTGTTTCCTGTCGCTCCAGATTGGGCGGCATTTCGTTGATTGGCGTAGCAGGTAGGCTTGGTTCGGTGTCAATATCCGCATCCGCTTTCTGGCCCTTCTTGCCCTTCTTCTTTTTACCCTTCTTGGAAACATCTTTAACAAGCGAAGGTTCTGCACGCTCAGGTTCGGTGGTCTCTTGTGGCATGTCTTGAGCATGGGCGTCTGCGGAAACAACGGCAGGGATAGGCATCTCAGTGTCGCGTTCGCGATCAATTTCGAGCGATCTTGGCTGATCTCGTGCCACTTCAATGATGGCTTCTTGCTGAACATCAGGTTGATCGGCAGTTGGTTGCATATCCATCTTGGAAGACTCATCATTGTCAAGGCTCCGGTCTAAGCTGGTGATTGGATCCTCGACCACTTCAGCTGGTGTAACAAGGCCAGATGTTGCTTTGCTCTTCTTGCCCTTTTTCTTTTCTTTCTTTGACTTCTTAGAGGTGGTGGTGCCCCAATCGTCTTCTGCCTCGTCCTTTACGATGTCAACAACAGGTTGTTGTTCAGGAGCGCCCTCGACAGTTGTTTCAAGCGTTGAAGCAGGCACGACCTGCTCGGCGTCCACAGACTCTGGAACAGCTGGCTCGACTGACAATTCTCGTGGAGCAGATTCGACAGCTTGTTCGGTCTCAATGGGTTCTTTGATGGTCGTTTCCTCAAGTGGCTCCTGCTGACTTGTCGATTCAAGCTGCGCATCTCTGGCCTTCTTCCCCTTCTTGCTCTTCTTCGAAGCTTTACGACTAAGTGGTGTGGCGAAAGTATCGACAAGGACTTCTTGAACATCCTCACTGGACCCAGTAGCCGCCTCAACTTGTGGGATTGGCTCTGACCCTGTATCTGCGATGGCTTGAGTAGCTGGCAGATGGGCAAAATCTTGCGCATCAGAAGAAGATACAAGTGATTGCTCGGTTGCATCTGCTGGCAGTGTCGTATGTTCATCCTCAGTTGGGCCTCTACTGGTATGAATCTCAATGTCTGTGGAGAAGATTGGCTCAGCGAAGTCTTGCACATCAATAGTAGATGCTAGTGGTTGTTCAGCTGTGTCTGTTGGTAGTTTCGAGGGTTCCTCTGGGTGTTCGGTCTTCAAAGCTGGGGGCTCTTCTTCGATCTGGCGACTACTGGCAAGAGTTTCAAACTCGCTGGAAGTAATTGGCTCAGCAGAAAAGGTATCAAGTTGCGCTTTCTCTAGGTCTCGAGGCGCTTCAACCTCAAGTGATTCACCGACGGTAGCTGGAGAGACATCGAGGGAGGCAAGCTTCTTCTTGTTCTTCTTGCTCTTCTTCCCACTCTTTGAGGAAGATGTTAAGTCAATCTCGGTAGTACTGCCTTGAGACTCCGGTTCTAAAAGTTTCGAAGGGATGTCATTGGTCTCCGGAAGAAGCTGTTTTTGAATAGCAATTGTGGTCTCGGGCTCGGCTACGATGTCTTGCTCAAGCGGCTGATTCTGCAGAGAGATTTGGTTATTTTCCGCAATAGTTGTCGCCTGGAGAATAGATGTATCCTTTGTAGTCTCGGGCTCAGCAATAAATATGCTCTCAGGAATAGGTGGCTCATCGAGAGTTGCGACGGCAGCTTGCTTGCTGGCCCGTTTCTTATCTTTCTTGCTAAGCTTGCGGCTAAGAGTAGGCCTCTCAAAGTCAACCTGTTTCTCGTCTTCTTCTTTTGTCTCCACCAGTCCCAAGCTCGGTGATGGCTGGCTCTCAACCACTTGTGATTTGATTTCGTCCTGAATGGCGGGAAGGTGTTCTGGTAAAGTGGATCGGGTGGTTTCGGGCGTGGGCGTTTGTGGCCTCGATAATCGGCTCTCAAGTGGCTCCGTTGTAGTTTCGGGCGTGAATGACTCGACCACGTCATCGACTGCAGGCTTGACTTCTGCCAGTGGTTCCACGGTTGGCAAAGCTTCTTCAGTATCTGGTAGTCGTTCTTGATTAACCTCCTGCACATCAGCTTGAGATTGTGGGATATCGCGTAAGTTCGCAACGCTATCCTCCGACTCTACTGGAATATCTTGAACAGATGGCGTCACAGTTCCAGACTTCTTTCCTTTCTTCTTGCTCTTTTTCTTGGAGGCAGATGGTATGTCCCAATCGTCAATTGACCATTCGACTTCAGCGGCTGGCGCCTCCGGCTCATCGTGTTTGCTCTCCTCTTCGACAGAAGTAGTAATGTGTTCAGATGCAATCAAAGGTAGGTTGTCCGACACTGCCTCTGGCTCACCCGCTTTGGGCAGAGGCTCGGTGACGGTTGGCGTTGTCTCAGGGACTTCTGCCGTCATTGGAGTTGCAGTGCCAGATTTCTTTCCCTTCTTCTTGCTCTTCTTCTTAGATGTCGCGGATGAATTAGCGGGCGCAATTTCCGTCTCTGTTGCAGCTACGTCGGGCAGAGTGATACTATCGTATTGACGTTCGGGCTCAAAGATTGTCTCTTCTTGAGTCATAGGGATAGCAATATCCTCTACTGCGATTTGCTTGTCAGTTGAATCCGTAGCTACAACTTCCGGTGAAGCCTCAGGCAGAATCTCGGGAGCGATTTCAGTGATTGGCGTTGCGGCTCCCGATGCCTCGTCCTTGGCTTTCTTCGCCTTCTTCTTCTTCTCCTTTTTGGTCAAAGGAGCTTGGACCTCTTCATCGATTGGCATTTCTGGTTCAAGAACTTGCTCCGGAAGTGTTTCGGCCTTGATAGCGTCCGGTGCCGTGTCGTCAAGGGCAGGTGCGCTGGTATGGAGATTGATCTCATCCTTGACTTCCGGTTCAGGGGCTTTGATAGACTCATCTTGGACGTCCGCTTCGAGGGGTTTGACAGACTCAACCTGGACTTCCGTTTCGAGGGGTTTGGCAGACTCAACTTGGACTTCCGTTTCGAGAGGGTTGACAGACTCAACCTGGACTTCCGATTCCAGTCCTTTGGAAGACTCTTCTTGCTCAGGTACAAACTCAAGGACTGCCTCTCTGACTGGAGTAGCAGCCGCCGACTTCTTAGGTTTCTTGCCCTTCTTCTTGTCTTTCTTCGAAGCAGTGTAGCCCCAGTCCTCCTCAGTAGGAAGAGAAACTTCAGTATTAGAATGTTCGATTGGCGACTGTCCAACTTGATCCGAAGGCTCGACGGCTTTCCCGGTGACGGTAGGTTGCTCATCATCCTGCGGAGGCACGGTCAAAACGTGCTCAAGTGTAGTCAAGTTATCTTGAGTTTGTAGCTGTGAACTACTTTCTTCTTGTTCAGGCTCGATGCTCTTGTGGATAGTAGTCGATTCGTCGACCTGCACAGGCGCGAGAGTGGCAGGCTGGGGCTCGTCTTTTTCGACGTCTGGAACGACCTCCTCTACAGGTGTTGCGATTCCAGAACGAGCCTTAGCCTTCTTGGCCTTTTTCTTGTCCTTCTTCGATAATGGCACATCTTGCACAGGCTCATCCAATTGGCTCTGATCGACAGGTTCGGTGGCAGGAATCGCAATTTCTCGAGTTGGTTCTACAAGGATGTTCTCAGTCTCCAGAGGCGCTTCAAGTTCTGTTGTCGGCGCCTTCTCCTCGGCAGCCACAGGTGGGATTGAAGTTTCGTTCTGGACTTCTTGAGTTTCGGGAATGGATTCAACGGGCGTCGCTGTTCCAGATTGCTTTTTGCTTTTCTTGGCCTTCTTCTTGTCTTTCTTGGAAGGCAGAGCGATCCCGTCATCAAGGGAAGGCAGGTGCTCAGGCCGTGTTGTCTCAACAGCAGAATCAGGGATTTTGGCTTCTTCTACTATACGATCGGCGAGAACAGGGATCGCTTCTTCGGAAATGTCGTCCTTTGGAGCCTCAGACACTGTTTCTTGTATTGTTGCCTGGTCCAGCTCCGCCGGTACTTCTGCTGGTGCAGGAACTTGTTCTTCCATAGAAGGCGGCGAAAGTTCTTCAACGGGTCCCAGGATTGGCGCCTCGACATATGGCTCTTCTGTAATTTCCCTTTGAGCAACTGTTTTTTCCTCGACGGGGACGGTGGTCGGCGCCTCGATAAGGGCAGGAGTCGCTTCCTCAGCTGGAGCAGGGAATGCCTCATCGATCTTGACTACTGGACCTTCCTCGGCAACGTCAACACTCTTGACGGGTTCTTCGACAGGCTCTGGAACCATGGGTTCCAGTCTGGGCTCTTCAATCGTAGATGCGCGTTTGCCTTTCTTACCCTTCTTTTTCTTCTTGGAAGCTGCAGACACGTCCCAATCGATTTCGCCCGCCTCCTCAGATGGTGTAGCCGCTGCGGAAGGCTCATCAACAATGGCCTTGTTCTCCGCTGCAACTGGGTCAGCGAGCGGCTGTTTCTCGAAGACTTGGCTGGATTCTTCTTGAGGAGCGTCCTGTGAAGTTGGCAGTTCTGCTCCAGATATCATTTCTTGAGGAGCAGTGACGGGTTCCACAAGTGGTTCTTCTGTTTCAATAGCCGGCACTGGTGTTTCTGGAGTTGGCTCCTCGATGAGTTGGCTCTTCTTCTTCGCCTTCTTAGTTTTCTTTCCTTTCTTCGTTGTGGCAACCTCAGCGTCATCTCCTGCGGGCTCTTGCTGTTCACGGTCGATAGTTGGCTGCTCCGCATCAATGGCCGCTTCAGCCACGACATCATTGCTCTCTTTCTCCTCAACTGCATCCCCAATTCTCTTCTCAACTACATCCACCTTCTTATCCTCATCTGCATCCACCGTCTTCTCCTCAACCACATCCATCTTCTTCTCCTCTACCACATCCCGAACTCTCTCCTCACCTACATCCACCTTCTCCTCTCGCAAACTCTCTCTCTCCTCAATCTTCTCATCATTTTTACTATTTTCGTTTTCTTTCTTAAAATCAACAAGCTCATTCGCAAAAACAGGAAGGGGATAGGAGGTCGGTATCCCCGAGAAAGGTATAGGTGTCTCCGAAGGTATAGAGGGTGGTGGAGACGGCTGAGTTTCAGAAACTTTGGCTTCCTCAGGCGTCTCATTCGCTAAAAAAGGCACGGTCTTGCTGGTTTGCTTCTTCGCTTTCTTCTTGTCTTTCTTGGATAGAGTCGTCTCGACAACTGCTTCTTCGGCGAGCTGTGATTCGATTGCAGGCTGGTCGGTCGGTATGG
This sequence comes from Pyrenochaeta sp. DS3sAY3a, assembly GCA_001644535.1. Lineage (NCBI taxonomy): Eukaryota > Fungi > Ascomycota > Dothideomycetes > Pleosporales > Cucurbitariaceae > Pyrenochaeta > Pyrenochaeta sp. DS3sAY3a. Next base: position 1,364,301 of record KV441642.1, on the reverse strand, counting down.
TAGCGGGAGGTGGACCCTCGTCTATCTTGTCGACCTTTGGCTGCCCCTCGGTAAGATCGGCTGCGGGTGCTTGTTCCTCGATCACATCAATGCTGGGCGTTTGCGGCTCAAGCGCGAGTTCCTTCGATACTTCTTCCGCGGGGGTGGCTGGTTCGCTTTCGATCGTGGACGCACGTTTCGCCTTCTTCGCTTTTTTCTTCTGTGACTTGGAGAGTGTTGCCCATTCTTCTGGTTCAGCGGGCTCTTCGATCTTGTCATTGGTCACAGAAAGAGGAGTTTCAACTATCTGGTCCTGCTCGCGCGATTGCTGGTCCGATGCTTGCGGTTCGTCGATAAAAGTGTCAACTGTCGTTTGGAGATCACTGGAAGGAGCATCTATTGCTAGCACATCAGGTACCTGCGGAGTAGGTTCATCTGTGACGGTGACTGGAACATCCTCCACTTCCTTGATTGGCTGGCTGAGAGGCGTTGATGGCGTTGACGGCTCCGAAGCGTCTAGTTCTGCAATCGATCCACGTTTAGCTTTCTTTGATTTCTTCTTGTCCTTCTTGGAAATCGAAGGGGTGGTTCCCGTTGCAATCGCTTCTGTCGAAGGCTCCTCGTCGGCTTTGGACTCAGGAACGGCTTGCTTGTCTAGAACAGGTGTCTCGGCCTCTGCTGGTTCAGGAACAGGCTCTTCAGGTTGCTGTTGCTTGGTGTGAGAAGGTACAATCTCTTCACCAAACTGCTTGGCGACTTCATCAATTGGCGTGGGAGGAATCGAGGAGTCTTCCTCTATAACAGATCCGCGCTTAGCAGCCTTCTTCGCCTTTTTCTTGTCCTTCTTGGAGATAGGAGCTGAAGATTCTTGTGGAACATCCTCTTTCGGTAGCTCATCGCCAGCGGTAGGGGCTGCAACGGCCGAATCATCTGCTGCAGCCGCTTCAACAGGCTTCACAGAGTCCTCGGAAAGGAGTTCCTTGGTTTGCTGGTCGTCTTCAGGAGCAGTTTCTTTGATTTGCTGATCCACTGTAGGGACAATCTCGAGCTCTTTTTCGAATTGCTCAAGAGGCTCTTCTACCAAGAGTTGCTTATCAGGCTCTTCTAACGATGGAGTAGAAGGAATGGACGATTCGGCCTCTACAATAGAGCCGCGCTTAGCAGCTTTCTTTGCTTTCTTCTTGTCTTTCTTGGAAACAGGTGTCTCGGATGCTTCTTCAAGTCCTTTGTCTTGAGGAGGTTCATCGACGGTGGGTAATGTAGTGACTACCTCGGGTTTGGAAGTCTCATCGACGGCTATAGAAATCGGAGTAACAGCCTCACCCAAAGAAGATTCTTTGACAGTTTCCGCTGTAGGCACATCTAGCGTCTGTGCTGTTTCTTTGAGAACAGGGTCTTCGAGTTGTTGCTGGTCCATGACGGGGATTTCGACTTCATCTTCAAGTTGCTTGGCTGGCTCATCTACCGGGGCAGGAGGGATTGGGGGCTCATCTCCAAGTTGCGTGACAGACTCCTCGACAGGTGTAGGAGGAACCGAGCTCTCAAGGCCTTCAGCGACAGAACCACGCTTAGCTGCCTTCTTCGCCTTCTTCTTGTCCTTCTTGGAGAGTGGTGTAGCCTCTTCCTCTTGGACGCTTTCCTTCGGCGGCTCAATAATGTCGTCGGATGCTGTTACAGGTTCGGCATCCAAGGAAGGTTCGGGAACCGCCTCCAGTGGAGTTATATCAATGTTTCTTGAAGCGTCCTCGAAGACAGGCTCTTGGATTTGCTCTTTATCCAAAGTGGGCACTTGAAGCTCATCCTCACGTAGCTGGACTGGCTCATCGACTGTTGTAGGAGGAATTGAAGGCTCATCAACTGGTGGAGTAGAAATTGAAAGCTCATCTCCAAGTTGTTTGACAGACTCCTCGACAGGCGTAGGAGGAACCGAAGACTCAGTTTCCACAATAGAACCTCGCTTAGCCGCCTTCTTAGCCTTCTTTTTGTCCTTCTTCGACAAAGGCGCGACCTCTTCCTCATTGACGACTTGCGCTGGAGCGTCGACGGGGACTGTAGGAATTTCGACTTCTGGTGCGGTAACGGGAATCGTGTCGGCTGTCTTAGATGGACCTGCAATGACTGGCTCGGATGAGGTTGCGGCGGCTGCCTCTGGCTCCAGTGATGTTGCCTCGACCACGTCTGGTACAACTGCTTTGACAGCCTCTTCAGGAGCAGCCTCAACTTCCTTCACGGGCTCTTCCAAAACAAGATCTTTAGGTACTGGATCCTCAACAGAAGAAGTCTCTTCAGCAACAAGCTGCTTAGCAGGCTCGTCGACCGGGGTCGATGGAATTGACAAGTTGGCTTCTGCGACTGAAGCACGCTTAGCTGCTTTCTTGGCATTTTTCTTGTCTTTCTTCGACTTCGGCGCGATTTCCTCTTGGATGGCGATATCGACAGGTTTGTCCTCGATTGTGGAAGCTATGGCTGCTTGATCTTGTTGAAGAGCCTCGTTGACTGTTTCTAGAGGAGTTGGATCGACGGTTTCTGGCAGAATTGGTTCGACATCTATGACCGGTGCTACATCAACTGTTCCTGATGTTTCTTGGAGGACAGGCTCTTGGGCAGTCGCATCGTCCATTTGAGTAACAGGAACCTCTTCTACAAGTTGCTTGGCAGGTTCATCAACCGGAGTGGAAGGAAGTGATGGCTCAGGTTCGGCTATAGACCCACGCTTGCTTGCCCTTTTGACCTTCTTCTTGTCTTTCTTAGATAAAGGCGCAAAGTCCTGGTCCGCAATGCTTTCCTTCACCAAGTCCTCGACGATCGGAGGTGTTGGAGCGATCTGCTTGGTGATTTCGTCTTCAGGAAGTTGTTCAGTGGCATTGGGAACAGTCTCAGACGCTTGCTCGACGGTGGTGGGGACGGTCTGAGGTTGTTGCTCATCGCGGGCGGTTTCAACTTGCTCATGAACGATTAGAACAGCTAGAGGTTCTTCTTCTACACGTGAAACCTCAGCCGGTTCTTCCACGGTCGGAATAACTGGTGCTTCTCGGTCAAGCTGGACGGCTTCAGGCAGCTTCTCAGCAGAGGATGCGGAAGGTTCCTGAACATCGAATGCGATTTCCTTCTTCTCTTCGACTGGGGTGTCAAGAGGCGTCGAAGGGTCACTCTCCGCAATGGAGCCTCGTTTGGCGGCCTTCTTCTTTGCTTTCTTCTTGTCCTTCTTTGACAAAGGATCGGCATCTTGAGAAGGCTCATCCTTCGGTTCTTCAGGGATCGGGGCAACAGAAGCAATCTCTTCGACGGGTTGCGCTTCAGGAATGGATATGGCAGGAGTTGCCTCTTCGGCAGGGTGTACTTCAGTCAAAGTTTCCTCAGGAACAGATTTCGAAGTAACAGGTTCCTCAACGAGCGGTTCGGCAAGCTGTGGTTCCTGAACAATTGGACTTTCCGTGATGGTTGGCTCTGCAAGCTGCACGTCTTTCTCTTCCACGGGCGTAGCTGGAATAGAAGTTGGCTCCTCGGCAATAGAGACACGTTTTCCCTTCTTCGCCTTCTTTTTATCCTTCTTTGACATCGGAGTCAAGACGGCAACTTCAGATGGCTCTGCTGTTTCCACGGCGGTTGACTCTGTTGTGGTAATGGGCGCAAGGGGCGGCTGTTCTTCTATGGAGGCGTCTACTGGCACTTCCTTGGTCTCCAGAGTGGTCTGAGCAACTGGCTCTTCAAGAACGACAGGAGCAGTTGGCAGTTGTTCTTCCATGACCTCAGCTAGTTGTTCGCGAGACTCCGAGGAATCCTGGGTAGCCGAAACAGTCGGAGCATCAAGTGGAGCGTCTTTCAGATCTAGCGCTGAAGTCGCCGGTAGTGGGGAGGGCTCGCTCTCAAGGACAGAAGCAGCCAACACTTCTTCTTGCACCGGGGCCTCAGCAGCATATTCCTTGACCTCTGGTGTATCCTGAGTGATCGCAAGAGATGGGTCATCGAGTGGTGCATCTTTGAGCTCGAGCGCCGGTGTCTCCAGTGGTGTAGAAGGTTCACTCTCGACTACAGAAGCCCGTTTACCCTTCTTTCCCTTCTTCTTGCTCTTCTTCGAGCTCGCAGTGTCAACTTCAGCTTCACGTGGAGTTTCTTGGGTCTTTTCTGCCTCCAGCGATGGGGCCTCAGCCTGTGGTGGAAGGTCCAGCTCTTCGGCAGCAGCCGTCGCAGCAGGGTCAATGACAGTAGAAAGTGCTGGCTTGTCATCAAGAGGTACAGTTGGTATGACCACATCACGCTCAGCAGACTCGAGTGGGATTGTCTTCGGAGATGTGGGAACTGAGGCGGTGGTAGTCTCTGGGACCGGTTCTGGTTGGGTCGATTCCTGGATTTGAGAGGGTTCCTCGACTGTGAGTTCAGGCTGTTCAAGTAGTTTTGTGACTTCTTCGACAGGTGTGGATGGGACGCTAGGCGTCTCGCTAATGCTAAGGCCCTTCTTCGCCGCTTTCTTTGCCTTCTTCTTGTCTTTCTTGGAAAGTGTTGCGGTCGAAGCTTCGGCTGCAGGATCGGTGGCGGTAAGTTGCTCAGAAGCAGGATCAGTGGCGATAGGTTGCTCAGGTGCTAGCCCAGCGACCGTAGGCTGCTCAGTAATCTCAAGTGGCTCCTCCTTGGGGAGTGAAGTGAGTTCACTTGGTTCAACTGCAGCGTCTTCCTGCACCTTCAGTTCGCTAGCTTCAGGAGTAGGTTCGACAACCGCTTCCGGGAGATCTCTTTGGCTTGTTGGCTCGTCTTGAAGAGTATCGCTGGGCTGAGCATCCTGAGTGATTGTCGAGAGAGCAGCTGGCTCGACAGAAGCTGGTTCGGCGACTGCTGGCTCAGCGACAACTGATTCGACTTCCGTGATTGGGCTTGGCTCGATTACAGTGGGCTCAGCTTCTGCGACCGGAGTCTGCGGCTCAGCCACCGACTTGCTCTTCTTGCTCTTTTTCTTCCCTTTCTTCGAAGTCGGCACACCCTCGAGAACCTCTGCAGGAACTTCTGCAGGAACGTCTGCAGGAACGTCTGCAGGAACGTCTGCAGGAACATCTGTAGGAGCCTCTTTCGAGACCTCAACAGGACCCTCCTTAGGATCTTCAGCCATCCGTTCCAACACCGTTGTCTCCACGCCCGCTTCATCACCAAGCTCCTTACTCTCAAGCGGAATCTCAAACGGCACCGGCTCCTGAAGTTGGCCAATCTCCACCGCAAGCTCCCTCTCAACAGGCAAGTCTGCAGTATCGTCGTTGGCGGGGATGCTCTCAACCAGTGGCTCAGAAGGTAGGGTTTCAGGTAGCTGCTGAACTTCACCGAGCAGTTGCGCTTCAGACACGTCTTTTACAGGCGTTTCTGGCTCGACAGTGGCTGATGTCTGTTTAGGTTCGGGTTCTTCGGCAGCTTTGCCCTTCTTTCCTTTCTTCTTCTTGTTTTTCTTGGAGGTCGGCTCGGTCGATTCGTCTTCTACGGCTGGCTCGACAGGAGTTGGCATTACCGCAGGGTCTTGGACGGCTTCCTCAAGTGTCTGTGTCGCTGGCACATCCTCAAGGTTCTCGTTCGGGACAGATATATCAGATGATTGGATTTCAGGCACTGTGCTGGGCTCATCCTGTAATGCTTGTGCAGGTTCTTCAATGCTCTTGTCGACTTCTGCAGACTCCGAGGGTGCAAGGAGTTGCGGTTCAGGCACCTCAACCGTTGGTGTGCTTGGCTCGGTGTCCACTGCTTTGCCCTTCTTGCCCTTCTTCTTTTTGCTTTTCTTCGAAGAAGGTTCAGCTTGCTCGTCTTCGATAGGTGGTTCGACAGCTTCAGAAGCCGCGCTAATGTCTTTCGCAGGCTCCTCTACTACGGGTTTGGAGATACCACGCACACTTTCCTCAATTTGAGCATCCGTGGACGTAGGCAGATCTGTAGATGACAGGGGAGTTTCCTTGGAGGTGACTTCTTCTTGTGCAGATTCAACAACAGGATCGACGACCTTCTCAGTCTCGGCAGGCTCTGAAGGGAGTTCAAACTGTGGTTCAGGCTTCTCAATGACGGGTGTACTTGGTTCTGTGGTGTCGATAGATTTGCCCTTCTTGCCCTTCTTTTTCTTGCTCTTCTTGGAAGTTGAGGCTGGCTCTTCCTCAGTAATTGGCGTGGCGACTTCGTCCAATGGCGTGTCGATGGCAGATACTGAAGGCTCTTCGACTACTTTGTCAATTTGTGAGGGCTCGGCCAGTGATTGCTCAAAGGGCTCGGCCAGTGATTGCTCAAAGGGCTCGGCTGGTTCAATGGTGGTGGTTTTGTCAAGTTGCGCAGGCTCGACCACAGATTCAGCGTCAGGCGTAGACTGAACTTCATCCACGGTGCCTGTTTCCACCTCAACATCGGCGGCCTTGCCCTTCTTCTTTTTCTTCTTGTCTTTCTTTGAAGGAACAGGAGTCTCTTCAACTGTAGGCGTAGAAGGCTCCAAGGGTACTTCAATCGATTCCTCTTTCTTCGAAGAAACAGCAGACTCTTCAACTGCAGGTGTGTGTTGCTCTAAGGATGCTTCGACCAACTTGTCTTGCAAAGGAAGATCGGTCACAGCTGACGTTTCGAGCTGTACTGGGTCCGGCAACGGTTGTTCTTGAGCAGTGAGGGCTGGGGAAGTTGGGGTAACAACAGGATCGGCGTCTTGGTGCTGCTCTTTGACGGGAGTCGTGGCTTCGAGTACGGATTCGGGTTCGACAGATTCACTGGGAACAGGCTCACTCGGACCATCCAATACTCTCTCCACTTCAGAGACCGGCGCGCTAGGTTCCTCTTCAGTCACTTTTCCCTTCTTACCCTTCTTCTTCTTAGCTTTCTTCGAAGAAGACATCTGCTGCACCTCCTCGGCCACAGGTTGTTCAGTAGACTCAACCAATACCTCGTCGGCAACAACAGGAAGCGTTTGGGCAATGTCCGTTGTCTCAATAGCGGGCTCGGTAAGATCCTTAGCCAGGGCATCATCGAGTGTAGCTTCTGGGAGTGATTCAGTTAGAGCACTGGCCTCAATGGGGTCAGGATCTTGTTGATCGCTCTTGACGACTGGCTCACCACCGTCTTGTGGTAGAGTAGGTGTGGTTGGTGCAACGATTTCATCAGAGACAACCTGCTGCTTTTCTTCATCTCGAGCACTGGTCTGAGCCTCGACAGGAGCCTCTTGATTGGCAACTTCCTCAACAGGCGTCTGGACATCCCTGCCCTTTTTGCCCTTCTTCTTCTTGTCCTTCTTTGAGACGGGTGTAGCAACAGTGTCCTCCTCGAGCTGCTCAGTTGAAGGTGCAAGTTCTTCCACAGGTTCGAGAAGTTCTAACTTCTCTTCGATTGGCGTGACCTCGGGAAGTACCGAATCTGTAGATTGTTGCAACGATGAATCTGCCTCTCGAGAATCGGTTGAGGCCTCAAGAATTGGCTGCACGGTCTCAGAGATCGATTTGGGTTCTTCCAAGGAAGGGGGCTGCTCAACGATGGCTGGTACAGCCGGCGAATCCTCTATCTTGAACGAAGGGCTGGCGATATCCTTAGCAGGAATTGACGGTTCAGGCAGGACGTTTTCAAGGACTGGTGGATGCTCGGTAATATGCTTTGGGAGCTCAGTAACAGCTTCGACCTCCTTGCTTGGTTCTTGGTCAGCCACTGTTGACTGTTGACTCTGTTCACCGAAATCTGGTGCTTCTCGTTCGACCACAGGTGTACTTGGCTCAGTATCAACAGGAGTCTCCGTCTGTGTTGACGTTCGCTTAGCCTTCTTCGCCTTCTTGTTCTTTTTCTTGCCAGCTGACATGATTGATTCTTCTTCAGCAGGAGCAGATGGCTCACCGAGTTCTCGTGTGAGTGGCAGTGGCTCCGTGACTTCCTGTTCGAGCGGCAGTGATTCGGCGAGTGGCAGTGGTTTAGTGCCTTCTTGTTCAAGGAACAATGATTCCTTACTTTCCTGCTCAAGGGACAGCGGCTCCGCAACGATATCCTCTGACGTCTGAAGCACACGCGATTGTTCTGGCTCCAAAGCGGCAGGAGTACCATCTTCATCTTTGACGGGGGATTCGACTTCAGGGACAGAGGAGATTGGTGCTTCTTGAGGCAGTTGTTCGACAGAAGATTCCAGTTCAGCGGGTTGAAGTGGCTGAGGCTGAGGCTGAGACTCGGGTTCGATGGCTGAGACCTCACGCTCAGAAGGCTCAGATAGCTGGACGCTACCACGTTTTGCCTTCTTGTCCTTCTTCGCCTTTTTCTTCGAGACCGCTGTTTGAGGGATGTCGACTTCTTCCGTGGGGACTGATGGTTCGGAGAGGGCAGGTTCGAGGTTTTGTTCAATTGACTTCTTTTCTTCCAGAACAGCAGGTTCGACGTCTCGTTCAATTGGCGTCTGTTCTTCCGGAACGACAGATTCGAGGTCTCGTTCAACCGCCTTCGTCTCTTCAGAAACAGCAGGTTCGACAAGATCCGCAGGACGCAGAACTTCAACATTGTGCGCAAGATCTCGTTCCACCGGCTCAAGATCCGCAGGTCCTTTAACCTCACCCACTTCACCTTTCGTAGCCACGTGAGTATCTTCCAGAGGCTTTGTCTCCGATACGACCTCGGCAACTGGGAATGAAAACGAAAAAGCGGGTTTCCCGTTATCTGTGAAGAAGGCAGACTGAGGTGTAAAGTCAGTCGCAGCCACGTTCGTGGCGTCCAAAACCTTCGTCTCTTTCACGACCTCTCCACCCGGAAACGCAAACGAAAAAGCCGGTTTCCCATCATCCGTGAAGAACGCAGTCTGCGGCGTGAAATCATTCGCACTCGGCTTAGCTGCAACATCTTGCTCTACCACATCCACGACTCGTTCGGTTGCGGGGAGTAGTTCGGGGACTTCAGTCTCGAGTTGCAGTTGTGGCTTCGGGGATACCTCTCCAACAACATCAACGTCCCTCGTCTCCAGAACGTGCGGTTTAGATTCATCCTTCTGCGCCTCCTCACGCGGCCGCACAAGGTCGCTCGTAGACTCGACAACCTCGGGCTCAAGCGATGCAATTGGTAAAATTGGCAGCGGTGGAACACTAACGGTCTTCTCTTGCGCAAGTGGCTTTTCGGGCGCGACTTCAGGCGGCGGCGCTGGCGCTGACACAGCCGAGGGCGTTGGTACAGGTGTGGGAGCCTTCTTTTTGCCCCAGCCGATGGCGCCCCAGAGACTCTGGCCCCAGCCAGATTTGGCTGGTTCGGGGTCAGCTTTGGGCTGGGCTTCGGCTGTAGTCGGTGCCTCGTCGCCAACGGGTTTGGCTGGTGGAGGTGTGGATGGAGCGACCGTAGTTGCTTCGCGGGCGGCTTCGGTGGGTAGTGCGAGGGACTCCTCAGAAGTAGTAGTTGGCAGTTGGACTTCGGGGATTGCGACTTCAGACTCGACTGTGAGAGGGGTAGACTTGACATCCTCCTCGACTGTGGAGATAGCGGGCTCGGGCTTCTCCTCAACCACAGGAGTAACCTCCTCATGCACAATTTCTTGCGCTTCCACATTCTCAGCCTTCGGCACCTCGGCATCCTCCTTCACCAAGAAATCCATAACATCGACCTTCTCAGCACCTCCCACCACAAAAGAAGGTTCAAGAATCTCGCGCTCGATAGTATCTCGTTGCGGTTCCGGAGATGGCAGAATCTTCTCATCATCTACAGGCTGCTCACGAAGGGCCTCAGGCTCGAGATCAAGTTGCTGACTACCGCGTTTACCCTTCTTGTTCTTCTTTGCCTTTTTGCTCCTGGAGGTGGTCGGCGTGACTGGTTCGGCGATGTAGTCATCGAGGTTCGCATCTTCGACGGCAGGCGTGTCGGGAAGAACATCGGTAGGGATGTCGGGCTCAGGTACTACATCCTCGAGGATTTTAGACTCTAGCGCAGTCTCAGCGTCGAAAGACTTCTCCTGTTTATGACTCGGTTGCTCGAACTGAGCCATCTTGCGGGCCAGGAAATCTTCAGGTTCAATCCTATCTTCAAGCACAGCACGCCTGACCTCGGGTTCATGAGTTTCGCGAGGCGCCGTGCTTTCCAAGACCTTCTGCTGAAGGTGTTTGAAGTCTGAAGGACCAGCGGCTGGTTCGCCAACGAGAGTAGCGTCGTCCGTGATGATCGACTCGGACTTATTCTTCACCCAATCGTCTTCATTGTCTACGAACGTCGGGATATATATCTGAGGTTCAGGCTTTTCTTCGACTGGCGTGGGCAACGGAGATTCAGAGATTGATCCCTTCTTGCCTTTGGCCTTCTTCTTTGCTTTCCCCTTGCCTTTGCTGTCGCGACGAAGTAGATTCGGATCAGGCTCGACTTGTGTTTGAGGTAGCTCGGGCTTAGACTCGGGTTTTTGTGCTTCGACGTGCTCAGAGGCTTCGATGCGGTCTTCAAACAGACCCTCAACAGCCATTGCGGTATCCTGTTGTTTCCGTCTCTGGTGCTCTTCTGCAGTGACTTCGGATGGTGTTTGGGCACTCAGGTCGATGGACTTGTCTTTAGACTTCTTTCTCCCTTTCTTCGAAGTTGACGATGGACCACGGGTGAGGATAGGTTCCACTTCCTCAGTTTCAGACACCGGGATTGATTGCGCAGCCGCTTCGATCGTATCCTGGTCAAGATCACCACCCATGAAGTCATCAGACTTATATCCGGCTGGTGATGGGGAACGATGGCGCAGTGCCTCCGCGGTGATGGCTCCGATTGCAGCACCAAGAGCAGCAGTTTGAAGTCGTGACGAGGACTTTGATGGCGAAGCGTCTCGAGAAATTTGAGCAGGGACATCTCGCATTTGCAAGTCATCGAGAGGTGCGCTTGGGGCAAGAGGACTTGCGAAGGCTAGAATCGATAGCTCTGTGGACTCGCGCTCCTGTTCCTTGGCGTTCTCAAGTGCGGCAGCAAGTTCATCATGTGAAGGACCAGCAGACTGGAAGTCAGAAGCCTTGGGTGTCGCTTGGCCAGAGTCGTCCACTTCCTCAATCTCGCGATCCACAAGCTCAGGGTGCTGCAGCTCGGGACCTGGTTGCGGAGAGATCAGGTCGGAAACCATGCCCAATGGATCGAAGAAGGGATCATCAGACATGACGCTGGCACTCATTTGAGGTGACTCGAGTGCAGATTCATACTCAACATCCGTCTCGGTTGCAGGGGATGCCAATGAAGGGCTGCCACTTGATGGCAACGCTGGAAGGAGTTCGTCAAGCTCATCAGATTTTCGGTTCCTCTCCACAAGATACAATGGCCTGAACTCACGGGATGTCTTGAACTCTGCAGAGCTGGACTTGCCATGGCGATTACGAAGAGGTGAGGTTCCAGTTTGAGGGCTTGACACTGGTTCGACAGCCTCTACAGCAAGGTCACGCTGTACACCTGGAGATCCAGGAGGTTTGCGAAAGCGAATCGGAACTGCGGTCGAGGACAATCGACGTTCTCTGAGCTGTGATGGGCGAAGGGACTCTGGCGACCGAAGAGGAGAGCTTGGCCTTGACAAGGGTAAAGGGGGGAGCTCGTCTGGGAAAGCCTCCAACTGCCATGGTTGCAGGCCCGTCAAGCGGGTCAACAGTGCACGACTATCTTCGAATGACAGCTCAGGTGGTGTTCTTGGGCGATCAACAACTCCAGGCGTGCTCAAGAAAGTATGAGTATTGTCAAGCGTCGGAAGGGGGAACTCGGGCCGATCTCCAGGGATGATGCCACTTTCAATGTGGGTCTGATCACCAGACTCACTTGCGGGCAGTGGAGTTGGAGTGGCTTCGGCCACTGCCCGATCGCCTAAAAAAGACTGCTGCTCTGGGCTTCGCTGTTCATCGGTATACGAGGGTGAAGTTCGAGGGTATGAGTGATCCTATAAATACAACATCAACATTGATTCTATTTTACATGCGAACAACAGTGCTATCGCGCAGAGGAAAAGCGATGTACCTTGTCATCATAAGAATCCCGCCTTTCTCCATCCCCTCTTTCAGAACGACTGCTTCTCTTCTCACGTCGACTGCTGGATGATATGGTGGAGCGATTATCGTCATCATCTGAGCCGTAGGTTGAACCACGGTCAGAGCGATGTTTTCTTCGACGATGTTTGCGTTCTTCGTCGTCATCATCCTTCGACTTGGAGGACTTGCTGGTGGTGTCGGCCAAGTTCTCCTTTGACTTGCTGAAAATCCCAAACAGCCCGCTAGACCTCTTTTCCTTCTCCTTCTCTTTTTTTGGGCTTCGATCTTCGTCATAACGTGAGGACGAGGAGATCACTGAAGCATTGTCGTCATCACCATCTCGCTTCGACCTTCTCTTCGACGGTTTGCGCTCATCATAGATGTCACCTGGTTCAGATGCAGCAGATGAGCGGGATCGATGCTTGCTTTCTGTTGATCCATCCCGTTCACTTTCCCTCCTCTTGTGCTTCCGCCTTCTTTCACCATTGGCTTCAGATCGAGCCTCAGAAATAGTCGACCTTGTATCCCAGTCATCCGAGCGTTCATCAGTGCCTCGACGTCGGTGTCTTCGTTTCCGCTCTGAGCCATCATCAAAGTCGTAACCCCAATCACGGCTTGGCTCCCGACTTTCAGGTTTAGCCTCATCGCGACGGCGGCGTCTTTCTTCGCGTTCGGGGTCGTCATATTTGCTGCTTGAGGAGACTACTGATCTTACATCGTCATCGTCGTGTTTGCGTGGAGATTTCGACTCATACTCGTCGTATTTGCGCGGAGATTTTGACTCATACTCGTCGTATTTGCGTGGAGATTTCGACTCATACTCGTCGTGCTTCCGTGGAGATTTCGACTCATACTCGTCGTGTTTGTTGCGGACCTTCGACTCGTAATCCTCCTGCTTTGGCAAATCGCGAGCTTTGGCTTTTGACCTCTCCCGTTCCTCCGAGCCTGCCGAGAAGAACTCATCAGAGTCCCTTTCAGGCTGGGTGGGTGGCAGATCGTCTGGAGCATAGTAACCTGAGTCATAGACTGCCCTTGAAATTGACGGGTCTGAAGAGGTTCCGAAAGCAGACTCAGTAGGCGCCTTGGGAGCTTCAACCAGGGGCTGCTCCTCGTAACCAGTGGGCTTATTTCGGGGACCAATGTAGTCGTCGTGTTTCATTTCCGATCTTAGCGGTGAGCCAACAGTTGGTGACCAGACGCCACTACCGTGCCTCTTGTCTTTCTTTCGTTTAGGCGTACTGGCTTCAGAGGGTATCATGGCATCTTGAGAGGTTGAAGTCGTATTCTCAGTGCGGTTGATCGTGTGAGTACCGTTTGTAGGAGACTTTGAGGTGTGATGAGCGCTGTACTGCTCTGCAGATTCGAGGTTTTGCCGAGCATGCTCGAGGTCGGAAGCCATTCTCTCTTGGTCTTGCTTCATGGCATTTCCTACAAGAGCAGCGAATCCACCTGCCATAGCCGCCCCGACTGTTTTGCTAGCGCTAGTGCTCTCGCTAGATCGTGGTTTTTCCGCATCGGTGATGACTGGACGAGCCGAAGAGGTAGCCCATGACGGTTCAACATCCCGAATGTCACGTTCAACGGTCGGACTGCTCAGCGGGCTGGTATCACTTTCCTCCCAACTGTCAATGCTGGCACGCTTTGCCGCTTTAGCCTTTTTCTTCCTGTCCTTCTTGCTCAACTTGACTTCTGATTCCACGATGGCCTCCTTGATTGGCTCTGAGACGGGGAGGTCTCGCCTTGGCAGAGCCTTTGTGACTATGCTATCATCAGTGCTCTGAACTTCCTTACCTTTCGTGTCGTTGTTTATCGATGCACCTCGCTCTTGCCAGGTCGGCTCCTCTTCGGGCAAAGGCTCATCGAAACTGCCAGGGATATGCATATGTGCTGGCTCAGCAGTGATAGCAGTCTCCGTAAAGACAGCACCATTGTTGATTTTCTTTGAGTCCTTTCGTAGATCAAGATCGGACTGGTACTGTGGGGATTGATAGACACTGCTTGAAGTAGGGATGGAAGAGGCCACTGTCGACGGAGCAATGACTGAATGTGCAGCATGAGAATCAGAGAAAGGGTTGCTGATAACGGAGGCAGTCTCTCGTTTGTAATCTCGGTCGCCCTCGTCATCTCGAGAAAGTAAAGCTGCTGCAGTGACAGCTGTAACGGCGGCCGCGGCGGCAGCCTTTGCTTTCTTCTTCTCCTTTTTGCTTGTCTTCTTTGAAGCGACGCTTGCAACACTCTCCATGGCTGGCTCGTCTTTATCACGAACGAACTGAGTGCTGGCTGGGATCTCCTTCGTCTCCGAAACCGTAGCGTACTCGGGACGGTACGCCTGATAGGTGACAGTTTTCTGATCCAACTTTGGTGACTCGTGTTCGACCGTGACCTCATCATGCGAATACTTCTTCTCTTGATCTTTGAGGTCGACTTTGGACATGAACTCTTCGCGGATGGAGTCGGGAGTCTGAACCTCAAAATGATGGAATTGATTCTCGCCCCAGCTGACCCTGGACCTGGCACGGTTTGCCTCTTGCTTTGGCTCTTCCTTGGGTTCCTCTTTGATGGGTTCGATGTTCGGTGACGGAGGCACAGACACGCTTCGAATTGAAGGGGCACGACTTCCCGGAGGTGTGGGCTGGATCAGGTTCAGGCTTGGGACACCCCAGGAAGAGGATGAAGTCGAGCGAGAGTCCTGAGATGTGCTGAAGGAATATCGAGCAGGATATGGTGGGATCATTGCATGGCTGATATCGGGCTCGTCGTGAGCTTGATAAATATGGATATCAGTAGCATCTCCATTGGGATCCACGGGTTGAACTTTTGGCAAGTTGCTGTTCTCGAGGAGTTCCTTAGGTGCAAAGAAATCAGCCTGCGACACAGGTTTCTCATTGTACCTATCCTCCCAATCCTTATAGACATCGCGAACCGGGTCTTTCTTCTTCTTGAACATATTTGGGTCGAAAATCTCGTCATCAAAGTAATCTTGCTCAATCCTGCTTGGCTCGAATGTCTTGACGTTACTGGGCTCATAGGTCTTGACGTTACTAGGCTCATACGTCTTGACATTGCTGGGCTCGTAAATCTTGGTGGTGCTGGGTTCGGTTGGCTTGACATCGTAGGATGAATAAGACTTATTACTCGGTTCAAAAGTTTTGGTGGTCGAAGAAGAGTCACGTCTGCTATCGCGATCACGATCTCGCTCACGCTCACGCTCTTCGTCTTTACGCTTGTCCTTGTACGAGGAGATGGCGGCAGTGGTGATTGCTGCTGCTGCACCTGCGGCCACGGCGCCGGCTGCAGTTGTCTTCCAAGTGTCCGGCTGGACAAGATCATGTTCACGCTGTTGCAGTTCCTGTTCTTTCCGGCGGACATCAGTAGCGACCGAACTGACCGAGCTTCCAGTTGGCTGTTGTTCAAGTCTTCGTCGTTCCCGGTCGCTTTCGAATCGGTCTGCGTAGTCTTGAGCTTCGCGTTCTCTTCGTCGACGTTCGGTGTCCTCGCGGATTTCGGCTTCTCGCCTAGCAGCTTCAACACGTTCGGCTTCTCGTCGCTCAGCGTTACGACGCTCTGTACGCATTTGAAGTTCTTCAGCTTCAAGATCTGCTCTGCGTTTGGCCTCATGAGCCTCGCGGGCGTCACGTTCCCGTTGGTCCCGCTCTTTCGCCTCTCGAGCCTCGCGAATTTGAAGTTCTTCTTGTTGGCGGCGACGTTCATCGACGCGTCGTTCAGCCTCGAGCTTAGCCAACCGTTCAGCCTCCATGTATTTACGAGCCTCCTCTTGTTGCCGCTGCAACTCACGACGGCGACGCTCTTCCTCCCGACGCTCTTCATCTTCACGGAGAAGCTGTTCTCGTCGACGATCGTCTTCAACCTTGCGGAGCTCATCCTCTCGACGTTGCTGCTCGATTCTAACGCGTCGCTCTTCTTCGCGAGCCTCTTCATCTCGCCTTTGCTGTTCGAGTCGGATGCGTTGCTCCTCTGCCCTGCGAGCCTCGTCTTCACGTTTTTGTTCGTCACGACGGCGACGGTCTTCTTCTTCCTCTCGATCTCGCTCCTTGCGTCTCTCACGTTCAGCCTTGTCGGCTTGCTCTTTGGTCAAGTTGAACCGCACGTTGCTAGCAGCGCTAGGAGGACGGTCGGTACCTTTAGCTGCGGCAAAGCCTGCTAATCCTCCTGCAGTTGCTGCAATTCCTGCAATCGCGGTATCACGTTTCCAAGAAGAGCCCTGAATCGGCGAAGAATTGGTGCGGCGAAGTGATGACGGAATGGCGGGTTGGAGGGGGGCCTGGAAATTCTGCGTCTGATATTGTGTCTGATATATATTTTGCGTGTTCGACTGGGAGAACACCGAAGGACCAGGGGCGGCGAACCCAGGGCCTGCTGGGGCGGTAAATCCAGACTGAGTTGATGGCTGGGTTGAGTAGATGGCTCCAGGTACCTGGTGCATTGGCTGAGGTTGTTGAATGCTAATAGTTCCAGGCCCAGAGGTAACCAGTGGTTGAGGTGTAGGGATAGCACTGTTTCGTCGAGCATCAAAATTTGCTATCGGATCATTCGATTGAACAGGGTACACCGATTGCAATGTTGCCGCGCTGCTCGACTCACTGCCGTGGCGACCGAATCCAGGTAAAATTGATGTGAGGCCTGCGGCTGCTCCTGTGGCTGCAGCTGCAGAAGGTCCAATGAACGAGGTGCCTGCAATGTTGTCGTAGAGGTTGTCTGACGACCGCCTCTTCTTTTTGCCGAAGCCCCAACGCCAGCCCCATTTGTTTGTGCCTGAGCCATTGGAGACAAGCGACTCCTGGCTCTTGCCCTTGCGCCAGTCGTAATCACCATAGACAAGCCCATTATCATTTGACGAGTCGGAAGTGCCATCATCGGGGAGATCTTCCCACTCGTCATCGCCATATCGCGAGCCAGGCCTTGGACGATCACTACTCTTCCGACCGTGACGTTGCTCCTTGACTGCAACGACTTCACTGTGGCGTTTGCTAGCAGATTTTCCAGCTTTGGCAGCTGCAATAGCTGCCGCAGTTGCGCCTAGGCCAGCGAGAGTAGCTTTCAAGCGCTCATCAGAATTTCGTCTTTTTGGCGATGTTCGCCTGCGCCTCCGTACGAAGCCAGTTCCGAATGCTATGTCGGAGTCGGACGAGGAGACGGAGGCGTTTCCAAAGTTGAAGAAACCTGTCTTTTTCTTCTTGAGACCTGGAGCTTTCTCTCTCTTTTGTTTTGGTGGAGGTGCAGCGAAGAATCCTCCAAGAAATCCGCCTTGAGATTGATGGGTTTGCCCAATCTCGATTACGGAAGCTCCCGATGTCGAACTTCGAGATGACTTGCGGCGGAGTTGTTGGGATCGTCGGCGGCGGCGTTCGTCGTCACTGCTGTCCCTACGGTGATGCTGGACAAAGACCTTCTTGGGTGATCTGGATCGACTTCGTTGCTTCTTTTTGGTTGCAGCATTCAGTGCAGCTCCGGCTAAGCCAGCACCTATCGCTGCCCCAATCAATCCAGATTTACCGTTGTTCGAGCTGGAACTAGAGCTCGACCGTGATCGTGATCGGCGTCGAACGATCTTGTAGTCCTTCTTGTCCTTTGTCACCCCTACCGACATTTGAGAAAGGCGATCCCTGGATCGGCTGCGGCGGCGGATTTCAGAACTTCCGTAGCTATAGCTCTTCCGGTCCCTTGACCTGCTGCGGCTCCGACGAGGGTTCTTTCCGTGAGATTCACGTCCAGACTTGATACTGTAGGTATCATCAAAGTCATCTCGTCCGGAGGTCAAAACAGCCTTGCCAGCCTTGGCAAGACCGAGCCCTCCAAGTCCTGCAGCAACCCAACCTGCAGCACTATTGCTTGTCCGCTTTCGCCTCTCGTCACCTGAAGATAGTGAATTGTGTGACCTCTTTTCTTTCAACGGGTATCGAGATTGCTTCTCAATACCGCCAGAGGGACGCATGTACTCGTTTGAGCGTCTCTTGTGGAAGTGATGCTTTCGTGGGGCATCCAAAATTGATGATCGAGGATCGAAGCAGCCTTTACATACGCCGATGTACTCCGTGTACTCCTCCATTTTCTGGATATCCTCATAATCCTTCCACCAGTCAACAAAACGGGAAACCGGGCCCTCGTGGACATGTCTTTGGGCCATGCCGCCAGCCATGAGAGGGGCGGCCGAAGGATTGACACCGTTGCCGTTGTATTGCTGGCCAGGAAAGGCGCCGGGTGTTGAAGAGGAGTAGTTCTGCGAAGTGTGTTGTGAATTGGAATTGGAATTATGCTTATGGAGGCCATAAGCTGCGAGTCCAGCTGCTCCAGCTGCAGCATACAGCCCGGCGTTGCTGCCAGAGGATTGCTTCTCTGGCTTCTTGCCAGGACGTGGAGGCTTCTGTGGCGGTATGCCCTCCGAGCTATAGTTGGGACCGGCGTAAGGTGGGAGGTAACTGCTGCCATCCGTAGCAGCAGTAGATGGATTTTGACCTTGGTAGTACATGGAACTAGATCCACATGGACCACCATTGGTATAAGAAGTTGGTTGATTCGAGGATGTACCTGAAGCACCATTATTATAAGATGTAGAGTGTTGAATATTAGAAGTGCTGTAGCTGGTGGATTGTTGCTGTGAACCCGACGAGCTGTGGCCCAGAGCATAGCCCAGAGCAGCTCCACCAGCCATGGTAGCAGCAGTGCCGAAGCTGTTGGTTTTGCCAGGCTTCGAAGAAGGTCGAGGGGGCTTCTGAGGCGCGGGACCTTCTTCGACGAAAGAGCCAGGCATGGAGAAGCTCGAAGTCGATGGTCGGGGGGGTTTCGAAGAGGAAGGGGTATCATTGCTGGTTCCGTAGAAGTCTGCTGCCGCACCCGAGCCAGTGTCGGCAACTGGGTTGGGCTGCGCAGCTGCAGACATTAGGTGAGGTGTATCCTGTCCAATGATGACAGAAGGTGGTTGGGGTCTGACGCCGGGCTGATGGTTGACAGACTCGCCTTGGTCGTTGTAGTAGTCGGCAGCAGCGCCAAACGGATTTCCACCAGGCAGAGCGCTCGAGGCGTACTGGGATGGATTTTGGCCAGGGAACTGGTCTTGGACGTGGCTCGACATCTGGTCTGAGTGATGCTGGCTTCCTGATGGGAGCGCGCCAGACATCATGGGCGCGCCAGCTTGGCCGGGAAATTGGGAGAATCCGCTGGTGCTCACTTGATCGCTGAAGGTCCGCTGGATGGGCTTTGGGCTTTCGACAATGTCGCCGCGGTACCCAGAAGCCTGAGACGCGCCGGTGGACGAGCGCGTGGATCGGCGCTTCTCGGTCTTCCGGTCCTTGTCCTTGTCCCTGCTTTTCTTGCGGTCCTTGTCGTCGCGGTCTCTGCTGCGCGAGCGGTCGCGTCGTGTTGTTGACGCCGAGGACGCGGCATAGCTGCTGGGACGGTCTTCGCGGCGGCGGGTGGAGCGGTCGTCTCGTGGGTCCTCATACAGGTCGTCGTTGGCGCGCGAGCGCGGCATCTCGTCAAAGGCAGTCGCGAAGGACGCAATCGAGGACGGCGCCGTGTCGCGTCGAGATGGTTTGCGTGTGGACATGGACGAGACGACAGAGCGGGTGTCCGAGTCTCTGTCGCGCCGCACACGCGTCGAGTCGTTGAGGCGGCGGCGGCGGGCCTCTTCGTCGCGGTCTCGCTCTCTGTCTCTGTTAGACGCCGAGGAGCCGCTGTCACTCCTGCCAGTCAACCGGCTCCACATGATGGCGGCGTGGTCGCGGGGGGCGAGGGAGCGATGGAGGGAATTGGGGTGAGCCGCTGGCAATGGGGTGGGCGCAAATGAAATTGATTCCTGAGGAGCACAATGCTGGGAAGATCGCTGCAGATGCTGCAAGTGAGAGAATCGGTCAAGTCGAGGCCGTCATGTCGTGGTGGTAATGTACAGTAGCTCGATGCAGTGTAGCTGGACAGCAGGCGCGCGGTGCCCCAGAGCCAGAGCGATGCAGCCTCTCACCGGCGTGGATGCGACGGTGGTGGGTGCAGAAGATAGCTGATGGTGAGGTGCCCAGTGCCGTCCAAACAGCAATGGGCCGGCAAGCAGGGGGGGCTGGGACTGGTGAGCTGGCACGGTATAGCGCGCAATTGGCACCCTCACCCGAGCTCGAGCGATCTTCGCCTCTGCCCGACCCCTGTCCAGCTGATGGCGACGACGCCTGCATCACTAGCAGCAACGACATGGCCGTGGCTAAGTACATGTTTTCTTCTGTGGCGACATGTCCAACGCTGCCCACGACGTTTGTCGTTTAGAAACTTCACATGGGTTTCCGGCTACCAGGTCACCTCTCTTCCGGCTGCGGACAATTTGCTGGTCGTGTCACAGAGTCTGACATTCCCCGTCTGCGTATATTGGGCCCTCGCAACGAACGCAGCCTGACCCTCTGGCATCATGGCCCAAGCAAGACGTAGACACTGTGGGCCTGCAACCCCAATAATATCATGTTTCTACTTTTTCTACCTATTAACAAACGTCAAGTTCACCAGCCTGTCAAACCGCGAATAGCAGAGTTTCGAGTGTTGAAATTTTGAATTTGGGTGATCATCTACGTAAACAAATGCAAGTAAACACCAATCGGGCTTCAAGCTGCGTCATTATTTACAGCCCCTCTTTGGTTGCTGCGGGACCTAGAGAGCTCCGTACCGCTCTTTGGAAGCATTCCTCCAGAAGAAGCTTGTCTAGACTCCCGTCCCGACCCTTCTTCCAACCACTCTCCGCCAAGGCTGTCCATTTAGTCAGCTAGCTCCTCGTCAAATCCTGAGGGCATTCCTCAACTCTTCAAAGGAAAATCCTCTCGCAATAAAATCACCCTGAGCAAGCCTCAATTCCAGTGTGGCGGATACGCCTTCCCACCCTACCTAACTCATGTAAACTGAGCTTCCTTTGTTAGCCAGAAGTTCCCTAGCTTCAAAGAACAAAGTACTCCAAAGCTGCAATCAAAAATTGCAAGGGAATCAATCTCTGCAGTACACTTGAATATGCGGAGTACTTCAGCCTTTCCAAATCAAATCTGAGTATGCATTGCGTGCATGTTGCCTCTTGATGTCGTCTTCCAAGCCTTTGTCATGCAGCACCATAAGCGCTGCCACGACCTGTAACAGAACTAAGGTCGCCCGCCGCCCATCAACATCTGTCGGATCTGCATAATCTGCGCACGGTATTCTGGTGTCAGTTGGTCTATTTGTGCTGGCGTCAGAGCCATGACTTGCGCATAGAGGGCTTGTTGATCCAGAGCGCCTGCCTGTGGTTGTGGTTGCGGTGGTGGAGGTTGCGCGTATGGCTGTGGCGTCGGCTGCTGAACCTGCTGAGGTGTTGGTATGGGTTGTGGGGGGTAGCCCGGGTATGGTTGGACAACGGGGGGAGGTTGTTGTACTGGTTGAGGCTGCGGGATAGGAGCGGGAGCCGCAGATGTCTCGACGAGAGAGCCTAGAATCTGTGGATCGACAAGCTGGAGAAGAAGGAGAGACTGAAAGATGGCATAAGCCAACTGGGGCGCCTGTCGCAAAAGCTCTGTTGCCTTGGCAGGATCAGTCATGACTAGACCCTTCATTTGTGAGAGGATGTCGAGGAGCTGCTCTGGTGGCAGAGTCGAGAGGGTTCGCGAGATGGCGTCGGGGCAGGTAAGGGTTGGAGGCAGTTCGACCCCGGGCGGCAGTGGTCCCAACGCGCTCGACTGTTGCACCGGAGCGGGCGCAGCTGGTTGTCCATTCATGGGTGGCGGAGCGTCTCGATTTGAGGCCGAGTTATCGCCAGAGCCACTTTCGTTGGACCAGTCGACCCTCAGTTTCCTGCCCATGAGATCATAGTCATTGAGGTTGCGCACAGCAGATGCCGCGGCATCAGCATCAGCGAACTCTGCAAATCCGAATCCCTTGGGTCTGCCCGTTTCCTTATCGTATACTAATCGGAAGTTGTTGACCTGGCCGACGCGCTGGAGTGTCTCGACAATAAGTTCTTCGGTTCCACCTGGAAGTTTCGTCAGCGATGCGCATTGCACAGTAGAAGGGTTCGCATACCATATGGGATATTTCCGATGAACACAACGCGTCCGGCTTTATCGTTTGGCGCCATGGCTATTGGAGGCTGTATTCGAAGGCAGATGTGGTGAGGAAAGCGCCTAGTCGGTGAGGTGTTGGAGGAAGGTCGCGTCGCCTTGACTTAAGCTAGGGTAGCTTTCACGAAGGGTCAGGGCACGCGAGGCTTGGCGCGGCAACCTTATTATAGTCGCCAACCAACAAAGAAGGCACATATCATTGGTCTTTAAACTGGTGAATATTTATTTGATTCAGATCTATGGCTCGTTTCACTGGACGTGTATGACGAATATGCATGCACTAGTTACTAAGATGCGACTCTACGGTCGCTAATGTGCCCGCCCTTTACCGCACAAGTCCTACAACATCTCTCTAGGTCTCTCTTCCATGCTCCTTTGGCCCTTCAGACAAAACGTCAGTCTACAACTTTGGTGCACAGCACGAACCATCTTGGCCAATAACAGCCTCTACACTCGGCTGCTTGTGCTGCTCGCTCAGCAGACTACTCTTGTTGAAACTCTGCTCACTGGGTGGAACATCCAGGGCAGGGTTCTTGTCAAAGAAATTGACGGGCTTCATGTGGATCTTCAAGATCTCGCAAGGCATAACGGGGAAATCCTGGAAATAATTTGTTAACTAATTTCCAACAATATCAATGGCTGGTCTTACCTCAATTCTGGGTACATGGTTAATACCCGCTTGGATATACACCACAAAGTCATCATCCTTTACATTCTCGTTCCTCTCTGCCCAAGACCGGACGCCAGTGCCGCCTCGTGATTGATTGGTATAAGTTCCACCGGCGTAGAGCTCACCATCCTTGTGCTTTACAACGTAGATGTTGTGGTCCGAGAACTCTGCTCTCTTGTAGTTGAAACTATCTTTATCCGACAGGATCTTCTGGAACGGAGGCGCCTGGATCTTATATGCGACAGGCTTACCATTGATTGGGTTCCGGACATTGGGGTTCTGAATCTTGAATGTCCGGTTGTTTTCGTAGGCGATATCGTAACCTCCCGACTTCTCAATGACAGTCTCTTGCACATAGTAACCAGTACCATGGGGGTTCCAGTCTGACCTTGGCATAGGGAAGGCCTCATCGTAGACCAGACGATTCTCATAACCATCGAGCATGGGGTCGACACGGAGACTGAAAATGTGCTGATGGTGTACTGCGAGCACACCAGGATGAACAACAGTGCCAAAAGGAACTTCTACGCCTTCGTCGATAGGCTGTGTGCTGAGGATGCCAGTTGCACGGATCTCATAATCGATCTCTCCAGCCTGGTTGAAAACGAATGCGAGAATGTACTCGTAATTCGAGACGGTGATGATGGACTGCAGTACGAGTTCTCGGGATCGGACAACGGCTGCGCGACCAGTGCGGTAATTGGTGTGCTTCCAACCAATACCTGCATCCTGCTCGTGAATGCAGACGACATTTGGCATATCGATTACACCGCCCTTGTCATCTGAGAGCACCGAGCTCAAATAGTAAATCGAGCCTAGACAATCACAGCCAAGCTTCAAGTTATTGGCCATGATACCCGCACCGGCATCTCCGAGATCGAAGGCAGACTTCTTGTGGAAGGGGTGTCGGGGGTCTGCATAGGGGATGTTCATGTCGCTCAAACTCAGCCTATAGAAGAGGCTCCGGTTATCGTACCGTACATCGTACAACACCATACCCTCACGCTGATTGAAGCCAACCCTGAACTTCCACTTTTGCCAAGAGAGCACGCTGGATGTGCCTTGCTGTTCAACCTGGAAGCTAGCTCCCTCTGGTTGGATGACATTTAGGGGCTTGAGATCCGTACGGAGAGTTTGGGCTTCTGGGATGTATTCGTTTGGTGGTTGGATCTTGTACTTCTCCACCGGCTTGATCGTATTGTCTGCACCAGTCGGCAGTAAGTCAACACGGATGACCTTCATGGTCTCGGTGTTTACAACTGGCGAGATCGGAAGTGGTAGAGCATAATGGTTCGAATCAGCCTCGGAGGGGTTGAGGGGATCTCTGAGGTACAGGAAACATTGGTACAGTCTGTCCTCATCGCCGATTCCATCAGAACCATAGATCCAGGGATCACTGATAATAATGGTGCCTTTGGGAAGCTCGAGCTTTGCAATCTCAGCTTGCACTTTCTCGTCCGCAAGAGCAACCTTCTCAATGGCTACAATCTCCTCTCCGTCACCATTGGCATGGTAGAAGGGACCGAGTAGTACATTGCGTTCTACACGGCCGGAGGTGACATCAACAACAGCCTCGTGAAATTTACTCTGTACCAGGTATCAGCTATGGTGCTGGAAAAGATATGTATGTACTCACGGTGTTCCTGATATAGTAATTCAGGAAAGCCTTCCTGCTAATCTCAGGCAGGGATTTACCGCTATGTTCGGCCTCGAGATACTTCAACACCTCAGCCTTGGGTGGCTCCTGCAATGTAACCACCTTGAAATGGAGATCTGTGTGAGCCGGCCATGAAGCCTTGATGATTGAGGCAGCAGTCTGAAGCTCTGATGCCGAGAGCGGAGCGAGAGGGTGTGAGGCAATGGACTTTGTTGCCCGCGGGGATGGGTCAGTGGCGAGTTCTGTCGACATGGTTTCGAAGCTACAAATAGATTGCGAGGCTGTGAGACAAAACAACAAGAAGGGGGAACTTCAAAAAGAGTTCTTATAGTTCAAGGCGAATATCGCACGTCTTGTTACCTATCACGTCCTTTTGCGCGATCCACCATGGCCTCGTTTGATAAGGAAGTGGGACCTGCCGTATCTTCGGACTGGAGGTGCCCCGCGAGGACATACCGGTTTGGCCCTAGCGCCTTCTCTAGTTACCTACTTACTTAGGTAAATAGTGAATCGTTTCCAGATGTCCCACCAAAGACGCCGCGGTCACGTGTATGATGACCCCGCTTTCTCGCCTTGCTTTTGTTTGGCGTGTTTGCAACCCTCGGCTATTTGCTGACTTTGTCGGCCATCAGTTCCGATCTTCGTGCAACAAGTCCGACCACAGTCCGAACCCATTTGTTCCACAACGCATAGGGCTGCATGCATACAACTATCACGATATTCAACTCTGGATGACAACATACATCATGGTGATTAAAACTCACAAGTTGATATGAATTCAACTACGCCCCTTCGCAGCCTTGGGAACCAAAGAAGATGATGGTGAATGACCACTGTCACTTCGGTCAAGATCTCTTTTCATCCTGTCACACGCATTTCAAGAGTTATCGGTGTACTTTCAATAAGTAAACACATATAACTGGGAGGTTCTGATCCTTGCATCATCCAAATCTGCGCACATACCTTCCTCCACTCCCTTCGAAACACTCGGAAACCCTCTCATTCAACCGCAGGGCGTTTGTCACCATAGCACTTACCACGAACCCGGAAGAGTCGGGATGCCAATTCCAGAGGCCTCTGTCTGAAAAAGTTCCGCCTTCCGCTTTAGTTTCCACCAAGGCAATATAGGCATATTACCCCAGATATTAATCAACCTCGCACCGCGACGGTTCCGCCATGCGCCCACCTCATGGGTCCTCTGCGCTAGAATGTAAGGCACCAATTCGCCTGCACCTTGGTTTCTGCGTGTTTCGCCACAGAGTGATTGGCTGTAAATTCGACATGCCACTGAAAACGCGACAATCGCCTACGGTAAACTTCATATCGCTGCTGCTCGATATTGGATTCCTACCAAGCGCGGCGAACCAGCCTTGTCCTCTTTGTCACCTTGCGGCCTCTAGAACGGGTTTGCTCAATTAACAGCCACCGGCAAAGGAGAAAATATATATGCAGTGCACCTCATGATCCGGTTCGTTTACCGACATGGCAACCCCGGATTCCTGCCAGCAATGTGACGTTGTCTCTTCATTTCAGACGTGATGCCTGACCCAATCAATTCTCGACTGTTTAGTCTACTTGGAGGTTGCCATGGGGTGCTGTAATATGGAAACAGACGTGTTCTAAGGCCGTGGGGACTTGGGGGGATGGGATATAAAGGTCTGCGGGAGGCGCCTTGCTCTCGTATTCTGTACCACGATTTCCAGTGTTTTCTAACTACTTCATCTTCATCTTCGTCTTTACTAGGACTCTTCGCCCTCGCCATTGAAAATGAAGTGTGTCGCGGTCGCTGCCATCGCCCTTGCGGGTCTCGCTGAGGTCGCCCAGGCTCACTGTACTTCCATCCACCACCATGATAATGAATAATCCACTAACAAGTCTAGATATGTTCCAGTTCCTGACCGCAAATGGCGCAAAGGGCTCGCTCTACCAGAACATCCGCCCCGTACCTAACAACTCCCCCGTCACCAGCCTCGCCAGCAACGACCTGCGCTGCAACGTCGGCGGCGGATCAGGAGGATCCACCACCACTGTCTCGGTCGCTGCCGGCGCAACCATCACCTTCACAGCCGACCAGGCCGTGTACCACCAGGGCCCTGTTTCGTTCTACATGACCAAGGTCGGGACTGCTGCGTCCGCCGATGGCTCGTCGGACTGGTTCAAGATCAAGGAGATTGGGCCGTCGTTCTCTGGTGGTCAGGCAAAGTGGGATCTAAGCAGTATGTATTCCGCGTTCTCATCTTTCCTACCCCTTTGACTTCAAATATTGTTCATACAAACTAACATCCCCCCAGCCACCTACTCCGTCACCATCCCCTCGCAGCTCCCCGCCTCAGAGTACCTCCTCCGCATCGAGCAGCTCGGCATCCACAACCCTGGCAGCCCACCACAATTCTACATCTCGTGCGCGCAGCTCAAGGTTACCGGTGGAGGCAGCGGCAACCCTTCGCCCACGGTCAAGATTCCGGGCCATGTCAAGTCGACGGATTCTGGGTATACGGCTAATATCTACCAGCCGGATTTCAAGAGCTATGTTGTTCCTGGGCCCAAGGTTGCGACTTACTAGAGCGCTGGCGAGGGATTTGCCGAGAAGGCTCTTGGAGACTTGAGGCAGATTTAACTGGCATTGTAGTTTTGGGGGTTTCTTTTATTGTAAATACTCTTTAAGCATCGAATATTGAGAAATTTATCATAACCACATCTCAATCCGTAATATGCGCGTTGCCTTGTTTTACTCTCATTGTAGTCTTCGCCCTTTCTTGAAATGACTTTGGAAAATTTGCTCATCCTTGGTGTCTTCGTCAAACGGAGAAGCGCCACTAAAGCCTAGGGTCTCGCCGCCAAGTTCTTCTGTAGCCTCCGTCATTACGGTGTTAAAATCCTTGTATCTTATATTGCGTCTCTAGAATCTCAGAGAGGAAGTTTCATTCACGATCTATAAAAAGCAGCATACACACTAGACTAGGCTTGAGCGACAGCCTTGAAGAGTTTCAAGATCGCAGATAGCGTTAGTTCTCGATTGTTTGCAGTGACTTTCGACATGCGAGCAACCTTGGAAACAGTACTCTGACCTGAGGTGTTTGTTGTTAATCTTTATTTGCTTGGACGATGCTATTGGACGTGTTGATCACCAAATACAAGAGTCTGATAGAATCCTGCTCGCGCGTGAGGTAGATGCTGCTCGCCGTGGTGAAGGTATCAGTGTGTATGAATTCCCAGCAGGAGACCTACAGTTGTTGAATGTGTGAGTAGAGTGCTTGAGCAAAGTTTGCCCAGGAAAACCTGGCATGTGATGTAAGAGAGCAATATACATCGCTGCGCATCGTTCACGCAGCGAAGCGAGCGACAAGGGCCAGGGGGTTATAGCGACCACTTGCAAGCACTTGGCGATGTGGAGAGATTGGGATTGAGTGTTTTGATTGAATTATTCAGCGACTATTGAGTCGTGACGAATTTTGTCTGTGCATTGGGGTATCCTCTGTAAAGCAGGGTGCTGCCAAATGAAATTGAATCCTCCTCGCGAGCATTCCCAGTGAAATCTCGAAGCCGAGGGTTGTCATCAAGGTCCGGCGACTTGAATGCCCCAGAAGTCCGAATGCTGTTGAAATCACAAAGCTGAGCCTATGCTCTGATCATGGCTGAAGATTCTGTGTGAGCACGACTCGAGGCCGACTATCTGAGTTGAGAAAGTCGAAGGGGAACGGACCATGTGTAGCTCGAAGCCAGACCGCGTGACAGAGCTAGACAGCGTGACATAGCTAGATGGCTTTCCAGAAAAGGTGGTTAGAAAGGCCGACATGTGGCTGATTCCGCCGACTTCTTTCAAGTCTCTGATATTTTCTCACCCTGTGCATTGTAGTTCAAGGCCTCGAGCTGGCGAATGAGCTCATTCATCTTGATGATTTTCTCGAACTGTTCGGGGAGAAGCTTATCGCCGTTTTCTTTCTTGGCCTTTAGCTCGCCGGCCTGTCGCAACT
This sequence comes from Pyrenochaeta sp. DS3sAY3a, assembly GCA_001644535.1. Lineage (NCBI taxonomy): Eukaryota > Fungi > Ascomycota > Dothideomycetes > Pleosporales > Cucurbitariaceae > Pyrenochaeta > Pyrenochaeta sp. DS3sAY3a. Next base: position 1,336,036 of record KV441642.1, on the reverse strand, counting down.
TCTTCAACAGCTTCTTCACCTCCTTCTCCGTTTCAGCCTGTGGGTTGACTTCGGCTGGTTTGGCGGCTTCGGTGGCTTCGGCGGATGTGTTCTTGATCTCGGTAAGCTTTGCGTCGTCTTTGTCGTCTGAGGCAGCAGCAGCGGCCTTCTTCCTTGCCTCCTTTCGCTTCGCGTTCTTGCTGGCGGCGGCGCTTGGTTTGGGGAGGGCTTCTGCACTCTTCAGACCCTCGGCGCCGGGCACGCCTGCTTTGCCCCTGTTACGGAATGCTTCGGTCGCCTTGTTCCTGTAGACTTCGACGTCCTCGGGCGGGCGGTAGCCGGGGCGCACGCGGATTTCCTTGCGCACGGATCCGTCGGGTCGAACAGAGGCCGGGATATGGCGCTCTCCCGTAGCAGAGGTGGTGATGCCCGACGCGGAGACGGCGGGGGTTTCGACGGAAGGCATGATGGCGGTTGCGCCGGTCGCGGCTTCTGTGATTGTAGGCTGCGAGGGAAGGTGTTGACGCGCCAATTGATGGCCGTGGGGATAGAGCGAGGCTTATAGGGCTAGGCGTCCACGAACAGCCCGCCGGACGGGTCTCGCGGACAGATTACGAAGTGAAGGTGAGAGAGGAAAGCTTGTGGTGGGGTTGTGGGCAGAGGTGAACTTCGGCGTTGGACGGGGAGGCGCCGCCGGCCAATCAGATCCGCCGCGATCGCCGTGACTTGGGCGGCTCTGATTCTTGTCGACGACCTTCACCCTTTGGACCTGACCAGCGACCGCATCCACCACAACCTCTGCGCAGCTCCTGCAGTCATCTCCACATTGTCAAAATGTCCGGCGTAAGTCAATTGATTGGTCCACATCCGGCAACAAGCTGCTAACCGCTCGCTCCAGGCCCTCAACACCATCTACAAGCAAGTCCTCCCTCGCGCACATCCTCGGATCAACCACCACTAACCGCCCATGCAGCGCGGTCCTCCGCAGGAACGGCACCATGCTCTTCGCCGTCTTCGGTGCCGCATTTGGCATGCAAGTGTACGTCACAAGGGACTGCTCGGGCCATGGGAACAGCTGGGACTGATCATGGCAACAGTGCTTTTGACACCTCATCAGACAGTATTTGGGACAAAGTCAACAAGGGCGTATGTACTTGGAGGTTCTCTGTAGTAGACTCTACTGACATGGCTGCCAGCGACAATGGAAGGACATCAAGCACCGATACTTGGAGCCCGCTGAGGATGACGAGTAGAAGCGATGGGACGACTTGCAGATTGAAGCGAACATGGCCTAGACACTTTCCAACCGTCTCGAATGACAGACATTGTACAGTGGGGTGTATTTTACAGTATGGCAACTATCAAGATGAGCTGATCCAAAGCCGTTTTCTATGCATCTTATGTGACGTGACACGAAACGCTGTATTTTCCGAGAAGGAGGGCGAGGGCGAGGTGAGTATATAATGGACAAGTTCGTTTGGTAGACCTGAGTTCTTTCTATACTGGACCTGATAGGCTTGAGCAAACAGCCTTTACTTGGTGCCTGGCGGCGTGCTTGTGAATTGATAGCCTAAATAGCCGTGCTGCCTGAGGTTACGTCGATTATACGATTCAAACCAGCGAGCCTAGGCTGCTCTCTATTCTTGCCGTGAACAAAGTGACTGCTTGCTGTGTTGTTTGCGGGTGCCTTTGTTTGCCGTCCCTCGCCTTGTCGCGGACCCCCGAGTGCACTCGAATGAAATGACATAGCTCCGACGTCCAATCCTGCAGCAACACCACCACTGCGCTCCACCCGCACAGCAGCACACAACTCACGCGCCTCTGGTGGCTGGTCCACACAAACGACGAGCAACTCTCGACAGAAGCCCCGCGCCTCTTGCCTCCGCCTTCCTGACCGTCGACGTGAACCCCGCCATCCCACCTCGCGAGCCACATCATGTACATATCCCTGCACGAGCAGGACCTGTGTCGACACCTGCGCGAACTCCCGCGGCGCCACAACTACCGCTTCGACCTTGCTGCCGACCGCGAGCTGCGCGAGATCCTCTTCCGCTCGCTCGCCGGCCATGGCGACTACCTGCCGCTCCTCTTCCCCAACGGACCGCCGACCGACACGGAGCAGCCATGGAGCTTGCGCGAGGCCCAGGGCGCCGTAGAGGGTGCTGAATACACGGCGGCAGCACGCGGCAAGCCGTGTGGGCACATCTTCAAGAACGGCGAGGCGACGTACCGCTGCAAGACGTGCACCGCCGACGACACTTGCGTCCTATGCGCCCGCTGCTTCGACGCCTCCGACCACGAGGGCCACCAGGTGTTTGTTAGTGTCTCGCCGGGCAACTCGGGATGCTGCGACTGTGGAGACGACGAGGCGTGGGTGCGCCCAGTGCACTGCAACATCCACTCGGCAGAGCCAGAGCCAGAGTCCAAGGCGGCGGGCAAGGCAAGAGAGGGCTCCATGCTCCCAGACGAGCTGCTCGAGAGCATCCGCATCACCATTGCCAGGACCCTCGACTATCTCATCGACGTCTTTTCCTGCTCCCCCGAACAACTGCGCTTGCCCAAAACCGAAGAGTCCATCAAACAGGACGAGCGCAATTCACGCCTCACGTCGAGGTGGTACGATCCAGGAGACCAGCCTGAAGAATGTGAGGAGTACTGCCTGGTGCTGTGGAATGACGAGAAGCATACGGTCAACGATGTCAGGGATCAGGTTGCACGCGCCTGCAAGCAGAAACTAGCCTTTGGTCTTGCAAAGGCCTACGAAGTGAACGATGTTGGACGTAGCGCCATTGTCTACCGGTCAGACCTGAGGGATCTACTCCGCATGGCCAAAATCATCGAGGAAATCAAGCTTACCGTCACCATCCGTTCAGCACGGGACACCTTTCGTGAGCAGATGGGCGGAGCCCTTATTGAATGGATCTCCGACATTGCTGGCGGTAGTGTTGGCCAAGATAATCAAATACTCCGACGAACAGTCTGCGAAGAACTCTTGAAGCCATGGCGAATTGGTAGTGAGGCCTCGAATCAGGCCATTGGCAAGGATGGTCTAGACGACCATGAAATGGAAGAGAAAGAGGCTGAGATGGACGGCTTCTACAACGGCCTTTTCATTCAACAAGGAGCCCTGGTACGAATACAGGCCCGGCGAGTGGCCAATGCCAACGATGATACTACGACTTCTGATGACGATAATGAAGAAGAAGAAGGTGAAGCCGCAGGAGATGCTAGCGATGACATGGACATTGATGAAGTCGGCGCACAAGATAACGATGGAGATATTGAGATGGAGGCTTTTGAGAGTGCGGACGAAGCACTCGAAGTGTCTGAAGCAACGCTTGCAGGATATCCTCCTCCGCCGCCGCCCCCAGTGGGACCGCGATACCGTGCTCGACCAGAACAAAGCGTCACACCTGCTGAGTCGGATAGCGAACCGATAGTTGGTGCGCCGTCGCTCAGTCATGTGGAGCCAATGATGCCGGTGCCAGAGACTCCTGTTACCCGTTCATTGCCATTACGACCATCACGGCCCGCCAAATATTGGCTTGAAAAGCCTGAAAGCTACGGCAAAAAGCCGGGTACGCCTGTTCATGAGGATCTCTGGCAACGTCTGCGCCTTGATCATCTGATTTTGTATGACCTGCGGATGTGGAAGCAGCTGCGCATCGGTGTCCGGGACGTCTTTATCAGCACTGTGGTGACAATACCTCAATTCAAGCGCCTGCTAGGCCTTCGTTTTGCTGGTGTCTACACTGCCCTGGCACAGTTGTACTTGATAGCAGACCGCGAACCTGACCATTCCATCATCAATCTATCCCTTCAGATGTTGACCACGCCCTCAATAACTTCAGAGGTTGTTGAGCGCGGGAACTTCTTGACGAATCTGATGGCTATCCTGTACACGTTCCTCACAACACGTCAAGTAGGATATCCCTCGAATGTCGATCCGAAGGCAACACTAGCCTTTGAACAAGGCGCTGTGACGAATCGGCGCATGTACCACTTTTTTCTGGATATGAAGTACCTACTTGGCTCTGACTTTGTCCAAGAGAGAATTCGTGAGGAGGAACGATATCTATTGCAGTTCCTGGATCTTGTCAAACTTCATCAAGGTATCTGCCCCAATGTGCGCGCTGTTGGTGAACATTTGGAGTTCGAGTCCGAGGCCTGGATTAGTGCATCCCTGATCACACGTGAGATCAACAAACTCTGTAGACACTTCGCGGAATCCTTTGCCTGGAATCGTGAACACGATCCAACCAATATTCGCCGCGCGATCCGAGCGTCTGCGAAGGTAGTCATTGTGAACTCTTGTGGTGCTGAGCGGAGGCGATTCGATCAGGCAGAGCTGCGAGAAGAGACCAAGTTCAAGACCGTGGAGAACCTAGACTATGGTGCCGCACGGGAGCAATCTTCCTTTTTTGGACCGTCGTACAAGATTGTTGATTACGTGGTTGCAAAGGAGCCAATGAGCTTCCACCATGCTCTTCACTACACGTTATCTTGGCTTCTCGATCGAGCACGTAGTATGCCTCGAGAAGTAGTAGCTCAACTCCTCTCATTCTCCCACGACGAACTGCAAATGGACTTCAACTCCGCAGTGGTTTCGGTCCCCATACATTCGCCAGACGAATACTTGCTAGCAATGTTCGACTTCCCTCTGCGAGTCTGTGCATGGTTGGCCCAAATGCGAGCTGGCATATGGGTGAGGAATGGCATAACACTCCGACATCAAATGACACAGTATCGAAGTGTGTCTCAGAGAGATGTGTCGCACCAGAGAGACCTTTTTCTCTTGCAGTGCGCCCTTGTATTATGCAACCCCTCTGTTTTCCTCGCATCAATGGTTGACAGGTTTGGATTGAACGGTTGGATGTCTGGGAAGTACGACAATAGTCAACACGGATTCGAGGACACCCAGGCAATTGACGTGGTTGAAGACTTTGTACATCTTCTGATCATCATTCTCAGCGAGCGTACATCGTTGATACCAATGGAAGAGAACCAGGAATCCCACTTGGTAGCCATGCGCAGGGACATTGCTCACGTCCTTTGCTTCAAACCTCTCTCATATTCCGACATGACCGCCCGCTTGTCGGATAGGATTCAAAACATGGATGAGTTCGCTTCCGTTTTGGAGGAAATGACCAGATTTCGGGCGCCTGAAGGCCTTTCCGACAGTGGCACATTCGAACTCAAGGAACAATATCTGGACCTGATCGACCCGTACCTCCACCAGTACAATCGAAATCAAAGGGAGGAGGCAGAAAACACCTACAAAACATTCATGGCCAAGAAAACTGGAAAGCAAGCAAGCGACATTGTGTTTGAGCCGAAACTTCGGCCAATCCCCTCTGGCTTGTTCCAGAACTTGTCAGAGTTTACTCGAACGCCAATATTCACACAAATAATCTACCATCTCCTTGGCTATGGCCTCCGTGCTGAAGCGGTCACACCGACTATTCCAGCTACTCGCGTGGAGACATACATACAATTTGTCCTTCAGCTCGGTTTAGTCGCGGTTCTTGAAGATAAATCAGAAGAGCATGAGTGGTCGCAAAATGCGCCAGAGTCTTTTGTTACTTCAGTTCTGACGAAGAATGCAAGTCTGAGCATTCCCGGCCACCCTACTGTTCTCTCGCTTCTGAAGACTCTGCAAGACAAAGAAGTCTTCAAAGCATGTGAACCCAAAATTGGTCTGATACTACACCGATTGAAGCAACGACAACAGAATTCCTTCTTCATTGCGGCTGCAGCGCTGAATATGCCTGCTGATCGAATGGATACTGCGTCTCCGGCTAGTTTTGCGCTTGTCGATAAAGAACTAAAGAAGAAGCAGGCACTAGAACGCCAAGCCAAAGTCATGCAAGCTTTCAAAGAGCAGCAAGGCAAATTCATGGCAAATCAAGACTTTGACTGGGGCGAAGACGATTTCAGTGATCTGGAAGACGAGACTGGTGGACTGGTCGAACAAGAGACGACCTTCAAGTTTCCAGCTGGCACATGTATCCTATGTCAAGAAGATTGTAACGAGCAGCGCCTGTATGGTTCGTTCGGCTATGTCTCTGAAAGTAGGATACTCCGACAAACTGATGTTCAAGACGATGATTGGGTTGAGGAGGTAGCACAAACACCAGTCAATCTTGATCGATCAGCGGAAGAGAGTCGTCCTTTTGGTGTAGCAGGCAAGAATCGTCGCACAGTCGAGAAAGTTTCATCGACAGGCGAGCGCATCTCAAGCGAGAGGCAAGATCTAGGCAAAGGCTTTCCTCGGCAGCACATATTATCAGGTCCAGTTACGACGGGTTGCGGACATATTATGCATTTCGCTTGCTTCGAAGTCTATCTCCAAGCCACCCAAAGACGACACGTCAGCCAAATTGCGAGGAACCATCCTGAGCGGCCTGATTTTAAAGAGTTCATGTGCCCATTGTGCAAGGCTCTCGGTAACCTGTTTCTGCCTATCATCTGGAAACCAAAGAAGATTTCGGTTACTGGAGAATTGGAAACACAAGCGTCTTTCGATGAATGGTTACAATCAAGTATTGTGTCCATTTATAGGAACGTAGAGAGAGTCACGGGTAAAGCGCCCGCCGATCTCTCTCCAGACCAAAAAGTATTTTACGATTACGCGGAGAGGGACTTCATCCAGCCTGTAGCTAGCCGTCTTCCAGATCTTCTGAAGCCGCCACCACCCTCACTACCGATTGTGCAGCCATCAACTCAACACCCTCCACGTTTCCAGATCCCGGCTTTCTTGGGACCACAACATATTGAAAATACCGAAGGGGGAATTCCTGCGTCCGAGAATAGCCCTGCTTTGATGCAAAATTTCCCAATGCTGGAACTTGTCCAAGTGTACAAGAGGATCACACAAAGCCTACGTGCGAACAATATTAACTCTTCTTTTACGTATCCGCATGCAGGTTCGGCTGCCGTTGAGGATCTGACACACACTGATGTGCTCGCGCGAGCCTTGGGATTCTCTATTGCCGCTGCAGAAATTGCTCAGCGAGGAGTGCAGTCAGATTCGCCGCGAGGGACACTCATCGAGAAGATTTCCCCACAGACCCTGACCCATCTCCGCGTGTTCTCTGAGACTGTTTCTTCATACATTGCCATTGGAAGTCTCAGAAATCAGAGCTTGAATAAGACCATCGAAGAGTTCTCCGACAGCCAGCGCCGCCAATTCCGCCAGCTGTTCGTTGGTCACCCAGACATTTTTGATCCGGAAGTTTTGGATCTGGGCCTCAAGAGTATTGCACCTGTTTTGTGCCAGGATCCCTTCATTTTCCTCGCGGAGTGTGCAGTAGGTGTGGTACCGGCCATGCATCTCGAAATCCATCACGTTCTGCGCCTGTGCTACCTTGCAGAAATTGTCCGAGTAGTGTCTACATTCACAATGACGGTCAAGGGGCAGTCACCAGAGGCCATGTCTGCGGATCCACAGTTCCGCTTCCAACATCCTGAACAGTTCATCAACGCCGACAAGGTCAACAATGGCTTCTTCCCGCCCGAGCAACTCAACAATCTTCTATTCTTTGTCTGCGTTGTCTTCAACGTTGTCAGCATGGGCGATTCCCCCGCATCTCTCGACATCGACAATATGCCTATTCCAGCTCGCTTCAAGGATCCAAACTTCCTGTATTTCATCCAAACCATGGTGTCAACATATGCTCTGCCGTTTGTCCGCAAAGCCGCCATCCTCATGCACGTCCGCTACGGCGTCGAACTCCCCCACACCAGCACCGAACGCATCGAAGACTCGGAGCTCTCACGCCTCTCTGCCCTGCTCAAACTGCCTTCTCTCGCCGAAATCTTCGCCTCGTTCGCCACCCGGTCCTCCACAGGCCACATATCGCGCTGCGTAGTCGGGGGCTGGCTGCGCCATCTGCTATGGGTGCAGACGGGCAATGTGCCGCTGAAGCCGACTATCACGCTCTCGCACCCTGCCATCTTCGAACTCGTCGGCCTGCCCAAGAACTACGACACGCTTACCGACGAGGCGATCAGACGCCGCTGCCCGACGACAGGCAAGGAACTTACGGATCCCGCGCTGTGCTTGTTCTGCGGCGAAATCATGTGCTCGCAGGCTGTGTGCTGTATGACGGACCGGCATCGCGGCGGGTGCAATCAGCATCTAGCTAAGTGAGTCCCCCATTTCATTCCCCTGTACCAACACACGCACTAACACCCCCCAGATGCGGCGGCAACATCGGCCTCTTCATCCACATACGCAAATGCATGGTGCTCTTCCTCAACCTCGACCACGGCACCTGGGCCGTCGCGCCCTACCTCGACAAGCACGGCGAGGTCGACCCCGCGCTGCGCAGGCACCACCAGCTGTTCCTCAACCAGAAGCGGTACGATGCCCTGCTGCGCAAAGTGTGGCTTGATGGGGGCATTCAGAGTTTGATTGCGCGGAAGCTCGAGGGCGATATTAATAATGGGGGGTGGGAGAGTTTGTAGGGTGGGTTGAGGGGGGATGGGAGAAAAGGGGGTGTATGAGTAGGTTGTGCGGGGTTGCATTGGTAGGGTGGAGTTTCGAGTTTTAGTCTGGGTTATGGTTATGGGTTGGTCTGGTCTGGTCTGGTATGGCGTTCTTACTCAACATTTGGTAGAGGGACGTTTCTCAATGCATACCTATATTCCATTGCAATTCCACTCGTCGAGGGTATTCTTACTGCGTGTAGAATGCTGATATTTGTCATTTCCCTTGTTTATACAGGTATGCTACAGGAGGTACATCCATCCATCCATATCGTAAATTTTAACATCACATTCAACCCACTCGAAAAACCAAATAGATATCGTACAAAACCCTCCCTCTCCCCCTTCAAATCACAAAACTAGAGCATAATCCTCCCCTCCCCCTCCTTCAGTCTCTCCTTCTCCTTCTCGCCCTCAATTTCCTCCTCCACTCTCTCCCTTTCCCTCTCCTCAGCAGCCTGCCTCTCCCTCTCCACGCGCTCAAAATCCGGTTCGAGGCCCAACTCATCGGCCAGCAGATCCACCTCCGCTAGCTCTGCAGCCACCACGTGCGCTGGCCGCCCTTTGGGGACGTCGCTCTGCATTTCGGCGGCGAGCTCCGTCATCAGGTCGCTGACGTGCTTGGTGTCGCGGGGGCTTTCCTGCTCCAGGGCGTCCGGGGTCTTGTCTTTCGGTTCGGGCTGGGGCGCTGGGTCTGCTGCCTGCCTGTCGTGGTGTGGTGAGCGGGCTGGGCGGTCTTGGATACGCGGCTGAGGCTTTGTGACGCCGAGTTGGGCTGCGATGATGGCGCGCCAGTCTTTGATTTTCTGGATCCCTTCGAGGTGCAGTTCCATGCTGTTTACCATTTGCATTTCCTGACCGAGATTTCCTGCGCGCGCCATCATGTGCTCTTTGATGATGGCGTCGAGTAGTGCAAGTGTTTCAGTGTCGAATTCGATGGCGTAGCTGTGCATGTCGCGGAGTATATTGTCAATGTATGCGTAGTTCGATTGCTGGAGCCAGGCTGTACGGAGACAATGCTTGTAGAGAGTCGTAGTTGCGCCGAGCGCCTTGGAAGCGCGTCCGATGGCTGTCATGACGGGGAGGATTGACAGAACAAGGGGAGACGAGGGGAAACTTGTGCGGAGGGTGGAGACGGCGGTGTTGAGGTAGTGTGGATAGTTCTGGAAGAGAATACGCAGCTTTATTGGGTCGTTCTGTTGGGCCTTGTTCTTCTTGTGGGGGTTGTGGGGTGTCGAAGCTCGCTGTTGAGCAGCCATTATCGCACCGTCTAAGTTGAGTTTACGCACTTGATCAAAGACTTCGCGATGAAGAGTCTCCCAAAGCTCACGGTCTGTTTTGCAGCTCTGAAAAAGCAGGCCGACTTTCTTTCGTTCAGCGAGGGACATGGCTTTGAGCCGTGCCGCATCTTCTTCGGCACGTTCCCTTTTAACCCGCTGTAACTTGGTCATCTTTGGCTGAGAAGGTTCTTCCTTCGTTCCCGTTACGTCTGGAGCAAACCCAGCCTTCTCTTTCTCTGGCTCGATCTTGCCGTGTTTGCTACGTGAGGGTCGCAGTCGTGGTTCGCCCTTGAACACCTCATCAAACACCTTGTCCAGCGACGCAGCTTCGTTCTCCTCTTCATCTTCATAGTATTCATCCGCTATCTGGTCCAACTCGACAACGTGGTCTTTTTCATTGTTCGGTCGTCCCTGGGTATTGAACTTTTTGTATAATTTCTCGAAAGCCGCGCGCTCGGAGCCCGTCATGGTCGTCTTGCGTGCGGTCTGAGGCTCATCAATCGACGGCGGCAGGGAGCCATCGTCAAAGGGGATATCATCTCCACCCTCGTTTGAGGGCGAAGAGATGTTGCGGCGAGCAATTGAGACTGTGGCGGGCCTGCATTGCTGGATAGTGCGGGTGTGGTAGAGGAACGGGAGGAGGGTTTTAGACGCCGGGGCGCGGGAGCGTGACCATGCTCGCACTGTCGACGAGCATAGAGACATGGACTAGCGACAGATGTCGGGGTGGGAGCTATGCACAGTGCAATCTGAGAATTGCGCGGATACTTGCAGCGTGACATGACGATTCCAAAACTTTTGAGATGGCATGGTCTGTGCGCGTTAGTGTAGTTTTAGCTGCCGGCCAGAACAGGCACAGGCATGTCTCTCGAAGCTCACAATCACCGCATAATCATAATAGTAAAGTGGCTGTCACTAGTAGTTGCAATATACTTAGATTTTGGGTATATAGTCATCTAGAACCACACGCTTGATTAAATGCTGGTCATGAAAATAGCCTCCGACTTTGCATAGATCATAATGTCTAGATCAAGTCGCAGCACTCATCCTCCAGCCACAACCGCTAGTCCTTCATAGATCTGCCTCTTCACTCTGTAAAATGTTGCCACATCGTTCGTGCTCGCACTCAGGTTCCCGTAAGCGCCGCCATCAACTTCAATCTGACCTGTTGCTGTCTTTCGTACCGCCACAGTGCCATTGACAACCAACACGCCCTCACCCCTGAACTCGGCTTGCATCCCAGGCGTGGCGTTCATGAGCTTCCTCAAATCCGCAAGTCTCAGATCGCCTACATGGAATGGCTGCGCAACCGACCGTACCGCCGTTGCCATGTTTGCAGGTACAACGTCGAGAACTGGAGACGTATCTGATTTGTCCTGCGAAGAGACGGGTATAGTTGGCAAGTCAAGTCGAGCTTTCTTCTTTGCTGGTGTCTCTTCTTCTACTGGGTTGGTCTCGAGACTTGCCGCTGCAAGACGGCCGGTGATGGCAACCACGCCCATCCCGCGAACGTTTTGCCAGCGAAGGTTCCGTACCATTTCGCGGCTCAACTTGACCGTCCAGGCATTCGTGTCAACGCTGGCATCGACTAGCACGCCGATGGTAGGTGTGAAAACATCGATTGCGCTTCCCGAGTCCATGTTCACATTGAGCGCTCTCCGACTGAGGTCTGCAAGCTCATTCGTTTCGGTCTCGTCTCCGCCAACAAAAATGAGTTTTCGCGGTTTGATGAGTGGGAGTAACTGCTGGATCGTTCGCTGATCATGGAGACCGGAAAAGTCGACGAAGGCTATTCGACACTGGAGCTCTATCGTTTCCGATTCAATAATGACTTTCGACGGGCCTTCGACTTTGTCCACGTCGTCTTCTGCTTCACTTTCCGATTCCACCTCATCTGCGTCTCCAACCATGTCCGCATCAGGTTTTTGACGCTTTTGATTGGTGATGGCTTTCGAACTATCCGCAACGTTGAGCATATCGTTCCATCTCCTCTTCTGGCCGACAGCATTTTCTTTCTTTGTCCCGTCACCCTGAAGAGCATTGCCGGTATTGGTGTCCTCTGCTACCGCACGGATAAAGTCTTCTGGCCGAATGAGCTCGCCAAAGTCATCAGCTCGCCGCTTCTTCACTTGGAATGGGAAGATTTTCTCTTTACCCTTCTTCCCTTGAACTTCGTAATCGAATACGTTCTTACGCCGTATAAGTACATTGACGCCTAGTTCTGCATCGGTCAAGTCGAGCTTGTTTCGTGAATGTTGCAGAGCCACTGTAGCATTGAGAGCTTTCCCATGATAGCCATCTCCCGAGCCTTCTGAGCTCTCGGACTCGGATGATGATCGGTCATCTGCCACATCCGCAGAAGTTTCCAGCATAGCGGCCGCATCGCCGCCCATAGTTGTTTGTCTTTGCCGTTGACTGGCAAGAAACTGCTGATAAAGAGGCACTTCATCCCCTTCAAGCGCAACAGTCCTTATACTGCGCAAGGGTACCGGGTATCCAGAGGCATCCACTATGGTAGCTGAGGACGATTCCTGCCCAAGTGATGTGCTTCGCTCATTCCACAAATTCCAGAGATACTGTCCAAGGCTGTTCTGCTCGGAGCCATATTGACCGACTCTTTCAGTCAGGATAATAAGATTCTTCTCATCGAATGCAAGGCTCTTGAGAGCATCCTTGGAGAATCCCCATTCGAGGGTGGTATCACTTGCAAGAATCACACGCGGGCCGGTGGCTCCTAGCATACGGGCCACGCGCGTCTTTCGTTCAAGCAAAGTGATATGTCTGAAATGAAAGGGTACCCGAGCACCTTTGTCGTCGTCCTTTCCACCTCGGGTCTTTCGGTCTTGATCTGCCGCACCACTGGCGGCTTCGAACTCTTTCACGATGCCCTCCTCCATCCACTCAAGCATGCTTCGTACATAGCGCATTGTCGCACCTCCTGTGCGGCTGGCAAGATAGATTTTTGCACTTTTCAAAGAACTGGTTTCATCGCCCTTTGAAGTCTCCCGTTGCCAAGTCTCTTCAAGCAAATAGGCCAACTCCAGTATGCGTGCACTGGAATCAGATGGAATCAGAACAGATCCTCCATTTGCTACTGTTTCCCGAATCATTGCAAGAAGCGCCTCATCTCGCTTGCTGGGAGGTCGAGCGACTTTGAGTAATCCTGTGCCTTTGCTGCTGCATATCAACGCTGTAGGCCTGCGAAGTTGCTCCAGCACTTCCGAGCCGCCCGTGCCAGGCCCACCGAGCCAAGCGGCGCCTGAAAGAACATGTTCTCTCGCTTGATTCCAGTCAACAGCATACACCACCGATTCCATGCCATGCTGAATATGCCATATGGATCCTCCCAGTGTATGTCCCGCACTGTATGCAGTGATTGTGAGTCCATTGAGAGGCGGTGAATGTGGTGATGCGGAGGGTTGGTGAGGTTGCGAGTATCTGAGGGGGTTTATGCGCGCGAAGTATTCGCCAATCTCCTCCGTCGTAGGTGCTTGAAGGAGTATGTTTGGGTGGACTCCACCTTTGATGGCCGAGGGGAAGGAGTATGCGGACTCATTCAGCGCTTCCGTAGGAATGACCGACGAAGCCAGAGGAGTCGACGCGTAAAGATCTTGCAGGAGGGTCCGTCCGAGGGATATGACGGGGTTTGTCGCGTAGACGGGTATGCGCGTGAACAATGGGAAGTTTTTGCAGCAGTGAACGTATGCGCCAAGGTGTGCAGTCGTCGCATGGGTGAGCAGGATGAATGAGAGAGTTGGAACATGTCTAAGTGAACGAATCAGCTCATGTTCTATACAGGCTAAGTATCTACGCAGTGGTGGAGGCGTTGCAGCATGTGCATTCCCACGCGGAACAAGAAACAGGCCAAAGCATCCACCACCGCGGAGGTCCATGGCTTCTTTTGCGTATTGAAACCTACCTTTCGATCTCCTTCAGCTTTTCGACATCAAAAGACTCGTCCCAGCCCAGCCCTATGAGAACTTGAATACCTCCGTCGAATTCCAGCAGAGACTGGGACGCAGGTGAGCTGGACTGGGCACCCAGCAGGGAAGTGAAGTTGAACATGACTGTCGGCGCCGATCAGTCTACTTCGAGGATGTGGGGGGCATACGCATGGTGATGGCAGCCCTTGGACCTCAGCAACGCGCAGTTGGAGATGCTATTGTTCCCATTGATGCTCACGTCGACCAAACAGTCCAAGCGCCGGAGTATGGAGAAACCTTGATCCGGGAGGGTCCATGCGCCCACGCGGCGCGGTTTAGGCAGGGCGGGGCGGGAGGGAGACATCTGGACCAAGATCAACGATGGCTTTCACCGGACCGGCTCTCGTTCCGCCTTTATTAAGATCCTGCACTATTGTCTGTGTATCTTCTCGCCCTCCATTCACTGGGGCTTCTTGAAGACTACTGGATCCCGTTAGCACACAATTATGTCGCACATTAGCTGCCATCAGCTGTGGGTCTGCCAGCAGGACAGTGCAGCAGTTTGATGGCCTGCTGGGTCGTCAGGCTGCGAAGGACGCCGGTAGGCATTGACAGCGCATTCGATCGCCTGTGGGTCTGAATCTCAGACGGAAGTACTGTGCACCACTCCGATCGACTCGAGACGATCACCCGTCGTGTATGCATTGCACTGCTGGGAAGCCTGGAGTAAAAGAAAACACGTGACGACGCCCAAGGCGGGTCGTCGGAGCGAGCCACGCAGTCCATCGAGCGTTCAATCCCGCCACAGGTCTGCAGCAGTCGTGCTACGCATTCAACAAACTTCATCCCTGTTGCCTTGCAGGAGACACGGCCAAGCTCGGGGCGATCCCAGCCTTCAATCTTGCTCTTGTCGTTGTCCCAGCACGGGGGCGTCGAGAACGCCTCGCACCATATTGGCGGTTCGTTGCCCACTGAGCCGTCGAACTGAAACGACTCGTAAGGCCAACAGCACGAGCAGCCTTCATTGAGGCGTCTTCCGAACATCGCTCAACAATTACAGCCCATGCATGCTCCTGCAGCGTTATGTCTGCATCGAGAGTGATGCACGAATGAAATGCCACAATGCCTGGGCAACCCCGCAGCTGGACCATGCCGCTAAAATATGCAAGTCACACATCCGCTTCGTCTCTCGTCTCCACCGTCGGCTGCATTCGTCCGCTGGGTTCCATACACAATAACGGGCTAATGTCCGTCATTCTACGTAGATGCCGCTGTCAATACGCTGCAGGGACACTCCCTCAGACTCACCTTCATCTGACCATATTTTAGGCAGTAGCAAGATTCCCATGGATGGACAGTTGCGTCATGATGTCTGTCAGCTGGCAGACGTCCATCCGATAATGAAACTCGCCCAGCTGGAAGCGGCACAATCGTGATAGCGGCTTCAGGCTAGCTCCACATGGCCATGAGACGGATCCCGGCGATGATGCTCTCTATCGAATCAACCCGGATTACCTAGGAGGGCTTCGAGGCTTGAATCCAGGTCAGGTGAAGAAGCCGTTGCTGCCCACCTTGGAGCCTTTGGGCGCAGCGATAGTTGCGCAATCTTGCCCTTGGCTTAAAGTCGAAAATGGTCAGGCCGAATCTTCCTCGACACGGGTCACAAAGGATCAAAGCCAATTTGATCCCCATTCTATCTCTGTCAGAGCTCTCGGTTCCAGCCGAAAGTCAGGGTGCTTGGGGAAACTTTGTCTGGAGCCAACTTCGGGAGCGTGCTCTTTCAAGTCCGTCTTCCCGTTTCCGCTCCGTCCGCACCGAACCACAATCAATGCCAGCTGAAGTGCTCCGTGCTACGCTATTCATAAAGTCGTCTCTTGAACGCATCGAAAGCCACCCACGCAACGCCAAACTAAAATACAGAAAATAAATACACTTTCAGATATCGGCCACTCTCCGTGTGGTCAGCCACGTTCTTTTCGGTGAATTACTTCCACCCAGTCAGATGCTCTCGATGACTTTAATTGCTTCTTGCTGACGGGCGCAAGCGAGTTGCGGGGAGTGGTGCAAGGTTGCCTCTGACTTTCTCAAACAAACTTTGGCCCGGCCGTTGCTCACGCTGAACCTACTAGGAGTGGTGGACATTGTCAGGATCTACAGGCTGGCCCACTGATCCTTGTAAAGTGGCTGAATGCTAGCATTGCTCAGGACGGCCAGAGTTACCGGGTCTTCGTCATCTCTAATCCGTATAGTTTTTAGGACGGTTTTTTATTTCAGTACTGTTGCTTGCTGAGCGGCAACGGAGTACTCTTTCTTCCTGGCTCAAGTGAAGAACAGAAGAAGCATCATCTCAGTACCTACATGACGTCTCCCCAGAAACACGCATGCCGTACATAGGCGTCGTTCTCATGTGGGGCTGATTGCCAACTAGGAGCGCCTGGAGACTGACAAGAGGATCGCGTATCCACTAACCATTTGCGTGCGCGGCCGTGAAAGGCGATGGCGTTTATGTTGTGACAATAAGCAGCAGCGATCAAGAGGCCCATCATGGCGAGCCGACCTTGGCCACCCTTCCCTAGCTAATCAGCATCGCCCGATGCTGCAACCTGCCGCGGCGTTCACACAGCAGCATCCTTCCCCGCTGTTTATCCCTGGACCACCAGCATTCGAACGCTGAGGTTTGTCCAGCCAACGAGATTGGAGAACTGTGGCAGGCAGGCAAGCTAAAATATGAATCCGCTGGCCAGCGACTCATGCACCATACGACACACAGAGTAGCACCAGGACGTTTCGACTTCGGTTCCCTACGAGGGTTTGCAGCCTCCATACCTAGCGCTCACGCCGGTAACTCTTTACGAAGCCGTGTGCAGGATTCCACACCTTTTAAAGCTATCGTCAACACTGTTCTTTTTGTGCTCAAAGCTTTCCTGCAAGCCTCGGCCTGCTCCCTGCTTTAAGAAGACGGCGGCCCGGTGCGGTGGTCAGAGTGGGAACTACAGTGGGCTCTTCCAGGGTAATCCTCCATACATGTATTAGAAGCGAATTGGTCGTCGTTGCTGCGACGCTACTTTAACTCACTATATCCTCTCGCCTCTACCTTGTTGTGCAACCTGGCCTCCAAGCACGCCGGCTGCCCCTTCTTGCACACCCTGCAACACACTTTAATGCTTGGATCCTAGTCGATAAAGTCGTATTACCTCCCCGCTCAGTAGATCAACCTCGCACACCTTTCTGTTTTCTCCACACGGTCGTGCTACGCGAATCCTCCTTTGGTCTTTTATTATCGACCTCTTCCGCTCGCCGTCCCGCAACTACCATCGACCCGCACAACTGGTTTTCGCCCGCCCCTGTCTGCCTCGAGTCTGTGTTCAGCTCAGCCGTTCATCTCGGAAAGACGTAGTTTTGCCGTTAGTTCCATCCACTCTTATTGGACATTGCTCGGCGCCCGCGACTCGCTAAAGACGCAATCCCCCCGCTCTCACGCAACCTACCGTGCGATCACTCGAGGCCTCAGAAGTGGTCCGTCTGGTGATACTCGATCGCAAACCCTCCTGCACAGCCGACCTGCGACGCCCCATAGTCCGTTCAGTTCCGCTCAGCATTGAACGACCAGTTTTCAAGACTACCCCTGGCTGCAACCCTGTGCATTGATTTGTGCAGGGTCAGACGTGTTTTAAGGAACATCTTTGCTGGTACTATTTGCGTGCAGGACGTCTGAACGTCCAATGCATACCTCTCCTCGCCAATAGTCCCCGAGGTTATCTCATCTCCAGACCGAATGATCTCGACCCTTTCCTTCGGCCATCCGCCGCCAGGCGCGCATACTCGTTTGAGTACGAGCTCTTCTCCACAGCCCTCCATGTCGTCGTCCAGCGAATCTCCCTTGACCACGCCCAACTTCGATACGAACATCTTTAATACCACAGACACGCCTTTGGAAGACCGATTAGACACACGGGCAGGCTCGGACGAAATAATACCTAAGCTCGAGGAGACGGAACTTGAGTTGGCAGATGTGAAGGAGGAACCCTCCGCGGACGATCCACCAATCTCCCCGACTGAACCTGTACGAATAAGACGCGCTCGAGGACGACCCCGGATACATCCGCCTCGTTCTCCGACCGCGCTTGCCAAACAAGCAAAAGCGCGATCAAAGACAGGTTGTACGACCTGTCGAAAACGCAAAAAGAAGTGTGACGAAACAAAACCTTTCTGTAATGATCACCAGCCTACCCAACTCAGTAACAAGTATTGACAACCCTAGGTCTCTCATGCCAGAAGAACAACATACACTGCGAAGGCTATAAACCAGTCGAAATATGGAAGAGTGGGAAAGAAAGAGCAGCAGAGGGTTTGTGCTTTGCTTCCTCAGACTGAACTCTACTAATGATCAAGCAGCTCGGAAGCGCAGTACCGATGTCAAATTCGAGCTTCCGCCCTTGATGGAAGGTGTGGAGAGTGACCTTGACCGCGACCTCCTGCAACACTTTGTCAGCAGAGCCAGCGCAGTTCTTACTTTACACGGCGATCAGTCATCGAACCCATTCACACGGATATTGCTACCTATGGCACTTCAACATGAGGGTCTGATGCACTCCGTACTGTGTCTGTCAGCCTCACATATGTACTCAGTGAATCCATCGCAGGAATACGAGGACAGGCAAGCCTACCATCGAGGTAAGGCTCTACAGCTCCTCAAGCACGACTTGGAACGACAAAAGGCCGGTGAAGGAGGTGTCATGATCTACGAGGACTCGAACGTAGCGCAGATTCTTTTGCATCTCCTCCATTCGATATGCGACGGCAATACCTCCGGCGAGTACAGGATGCACATGATCGCTGCAAAGCAGATCGCAATGAACCAGAAGTCTACCAACCCAGAGTTTCAATCTCTCTTCGACGAATTCTTCTACTATCACTGGATTGCAAGTCAAATTACCTCGATGGATGGTACCGAGGTGCCTATGATGGAAAACTTCAGCCTGCCGTTCGAGATCAACCCAGACACCGCCGCATTGATCGGCGTATCAGATGGTCTTTTTGGATTCATCTCTAAAATCAGCAACCTCCGACGAAGACTTCGTGCTCGGATAGACGAAAAGCAGGAGCCGGTTATGGACTACGAGGCTTTGCTTGCAGCCCATGCGATCGACACTGGATTGCGCGGATGGGTGTGCCCGCACCAACCAGGCTCACCTAGGTATACGATTTCAATGCTTTATCGCCAGGCAACTTGGGTATACCTTTACCGCACCACAAAAGATTCTAAATCACATCCATTCATCAAAAGCGCTGTTGATGATGGCATTCGCTACATCAAGGAGCTGCCAGCTGAAGGATGGATTCAGAGCAATGTTCTTCTACCCTTATTCCTTCTCGGATGCGCTGCATTCGAAGAGCAACAACGGATCGAGATCAATAGAGCCTTTAATGGTCTCATCGCAGTCACTGGATTGGGTAATATTGGATTCGCGAAAGAGGTGGTTGATGAGGTTTGGAGACTGATGGACGATCAAGAGGGCGAGAGCTGGGACTGGGAGAAAATCATCAACGCCAAAGGATGGGATTTCCTCGCCACCTGATCGAGTTGAAGGTCTCCAGTCACTCCACGAGTGCTATAGTAACATGACGAGACACGCCACTTTCGGTATTGTATAATGCATTTTCTTTGGCTTGGGCCGGTGTTTACTGGGAGCAAAAAGGAGTTCATATTTCGGAATATGTAGTCTGTCCTTCCAGGTTGGTGGACTAGACCTTTGGTGTTTTAACAATAAGGCGGGGGCAAATGGGCTACTTCAGAGCATTGGGCGGCTACAATCCTACAATACAGACGTTCTGTATACGGAAAAGGATCGGGAAGGCTTCTTTCTGGGTTTCTCTCTATTGGCATCAATTTTCTTTGTTGCGATGGTCGAATGCGCACACAACGTTTGGATTCTGCGCTTTACGTTTTCTCCACTTCACGCTTTCTTGCATTGGCGAGGCATAGTCGTACACATGGCATGAGCGGCACTTGATGCTAGAAGAATTCGCGGCGGACTGATTGGCCGCTTCTTTTTCTTCGACGACACGTATGTACGCAGCAAGCCATAGCAACCTATGGCGCACACGGGAAATGCAAGTCCATGTCCACTCTTCTCCACATTCCTGACAACGAGCTCGCCCTTCACAAAGTGCATTGCATAGCGCCCGACTGTCAAATTCCGCCTGCACGTCGGTTGACAAGTCAAGACCCAGTTGCACCGCATTGTCAGCACGAGTCGTGTCACGGCACTTTCGACCTCGAGCCCGTCTCATGGAGAGAGTGCGTGCGTCTCCCCTCCTCCAATCCCACATCACCTCACAGACGTCTGCAGACAGCAAGCAGCCCAGCTTCCTCCCTCCTGTCGCAAGCCCCGTTGGAAGATTCCAAAGCGTGGGATGCATAGCTTTCGTTTGGAAGGCCTCCTGCAGCCACTTCTCAAAGCACGCATGTGCATTTACCCGGCGACGATCGCGAAAACGTCGTGCAGGACTGGTTCGCCCAGAAGAGGGGAAGTGGACTGAGTAGGAAAGGGAAGGGGGACTTAGCTACGCACGCACACACTCCGCCGTGCCACGACCAGTTTGAGCGAGCGAGCATTGCCTCTGCTCGTCCAAGCGGTTTCCGAACACAGAGATGTGCCGTTGGAAATCAAAAAAGATCGGCCCCGGGATTCAGCATCCACGGTCCCCCTTTCTGGGTGCGGGCGTGGGGTGAGTAGTTCTAACGCTGGGCCTTTTTTCACGGTTCAGGGCATGAACTGGGCGCTTGCGGCTAAGTGGTTTTCTCTCTTACTTCTGCGACCTATTCGGCACTGGATCTCTGCTCGAAGCCCAAATATAGCGGGGACCAAGCTATAGCAGGCCGTTTCGACTCGCCCTCTCTCCCGCTCTCTGCCTCTTCCAAGGTTCCTATGGAAGACTTGCGCGCTCGGTCTTCCCGGTTTCGTCTGTGTCCATGTCTGAATTCGAGGCGTTGTTGCCCCCACACTTGAGGCAGAATGGGGGTCACTATAGGACCCGATATAAAGGTACAAATAGGCTGAAAGATACTTTGGTACCTGGCACTAGGCTCTGCGCTGGGCCATCCGGCGAACAGGAAGCAGCATTGCGCCGGCGTGCACGCTTATTTCCGGCCCATTAAGCGCAGGCATCATGAGTTTTCTGGAAGGCATTTTTTGCGAAATGTTCGTCCATGTAGCAAAAGGAAACGCGCACGGCGATTGTTGCCAAATGTCAGAGCTAGAGTACCTAGGTACTTACTTTAGGTACCGAGGCAAGCTACATCTCACTTCCATGACGTTGAAGTCAGACCATTTTTCAATTTTATTTCCGCACCCTTTCTGGCATTTCAAAGCACGCGCAGAAAGGGAAAGGGTCCGCGTATGACAACCGATCAGAAAATAGGAATGTCGAAATGCTAAAGTCCCCTCCGCGTGCGTCCGCCCATGGGTATCACACCGATACTTCGTCCACCGACTCCGCCGTGACCTACGGAGTCCCCTCCGCCATCACATTGTCCTATTCATATTTAGATATTTCCCTGTTGTTCCGGATGACCCGATAAGCACCCAATTCGCAGCATCCAGCAAAGCCTCTTTTCGAATCCATCCCCTACCTAGATTGCAATATCCCTCCCCCAAGACCAAGAATCAAGCATTTCCGTATCGAGGTTCCTTCCCCAATTGCTGGGCTCTGGACGGTTCGTCACACCGGTTTTCTGCCTTGATCTTGATTTGATCGAGGACACTAGGGGAACCAAGGAGCATGGCCTGTAAAGTTCTCGACATGCCTCTGAGCCTCGTGATGATTTGCCTTGGCTTTGCCCTTCCCGTATTGAGATTGAGTGTGACGCGTCTATGTATGCCCCGTGGTTGCAGGCCTGGCATGGGGTCTCTGTGTGCAAGCCTACCTCTGCTGCTCTGCCCTGCGGTCGTTGCTCCCAGCAGGACAAAAGCGCGAAACTCAAATCGAGCGGCTGTGACGAAACGGCCACTCCGGACGTGATGGTGCCTGCATGTTCGTGTGGGTGTGTACATCAGTGTCCCTGCATACCCTACCATACCCACCCTCCCTCTCATCGTATCCCGTGTTCTCCAGCAGGTTACCTCCATGCTTTGGTATCCAAGCTCGATGGGCTCGCCACACACACAGACGCATGGAAGCCACCTACCTGCCTTCACGAAGAATGGGCTGTCTGCTGGGTCCGAACTATAGCACGCAGCCAGATAACGCACGTCACGACGCCCCAAGATTCAGTCTCGCGGGAGCAAAACACGCTTTGCACACCCATACATACATTCATACATACGAGCGATTAGTACGCGCTTTCCACGCTGAGCCAGGCCAGAGGGTGGGCCATGTGAGGATCTCACCGTTCAGTAGATGGGCCCTGGTCTGGGCTGGTGGTGTATGTTTGGGGTTTGGGTTAGATTAATATCGCTTTTTGGTGCTTGCGACTAATCAAGGCAGACGGACCATCTAGCATCTAGTATCTACCTAGCCTGATTGAAAAGGGAACGCGAAAACGTCGACTGAGTGGACGTCCAACAGTCCTACCGTTGACAGTGCCTATGTCGTACTCCTCACACCGATGTCAGCACCGCACTACAAGCCCATCTAGCAAGTGCAATTACTCCCCCCCAGCCAACTGCGCCCTCAGACGTCAATCCCTTGGCAACCCACGAGGATGTATGCATGCATGCACGCAAGCCTCCAGCCCGCCTCGTCGGTGAAAGAGCAATCAGACAAGCAGGCGAAACGTGACCGATAGCCCATGCGAACGCCGCTTCCGGGGAGCGCTGACCTTGCACACACACACACAGAGAGAGAGACACGCACACAGCACGCGCACGCACGCACGCACGCACGCTCAGCTTAAAGCGACGAAGGCGGTCATATGCAGCGAAGTTTCTGGGTTTGTTGGGGCTGACGTCGGGGTCTGAGTGCTAACGGACCTGCAGCTGACACGAGGGAGATATCGAGGGGGAGGGGGAAGGGGCTTGTCGGCTTGTCAAAGTCACGTACTGTCAGCAAACGCTTCAATGTAGAGTAGATGGCGCGATACGACGATATCAAAAGTGGCTTTTGTGGAGCGAGAAAGAGACGGGTTGGGGATTAGCCGTGGGCAGTGTATGTATGTAGGTGGATGTTGGAGACCTAAAGATTTAATTAGTTCCAGCCTAGTCTTGCTTAGTGTACTGGTCATTGATTATTCAAATATTTGGTGCTGCTGGAATGGTGGTGGTGGAGGTGGTCCAAGTTTTGAGGGTAAGGAACCGGGGTGTGGCTCGTGAGCACGAGCAAGGTACAAGGTAACAGTAAAGTAAGTATTGTGTCGACTTTTGCAAAAACTGGATAGTGCAAGTGCAGGATGAATAGAAAGACGCCCTTGAAGATCATGGCGCTGCAACGTTCAAAGGAGCCGCAAGAAATCAAGGCGAGAAGGCGTTGCACATGGGCAGATTGCTCTGGAACGGTGTGGAGTGCGAGGAAATGGTGTGGGTGAAGCGTGCAATGACAGGCTGGGTAAGATGTCCGGCGCCCTGGAAATCCTCAAGCCAACTGCAAGCCTGCTTTTGGTCCCAAGAAAGATCTTCCATGGATTTGTTCCTACCTCTGCCGACCGCTGGACTATATCGGGTCCGGTATATAGTGGCGCATCGTGTGACACGACGAGGCGGTCTGGTCTTCCATTTGCGGTGGAGTTGGGCGAGGTCAGTCGAGCACAAGCAAGATGGGGAAGCGCTGGAGCTAGCGAAGTCGTCACGACACACGACATGCGACCTTGTCTGGCGATCGTCGTTCGAGTTACGAGCATCGGAGATGCCGAGGATTTGCCGTCTAACCTGAAATCATCTCGCTTGTGGATGTGTTTCAATTATGATCAGAGTCTAGCTGGGATTTTCAGCATTGTTGAAGTCGCCCAGTCAGGTTGCACAAGACGCCGCTCATTTGAATGGTTGGTGGACAAGGCTGGAAATGAGCCATGTAAAGGATTCCTGGCCAATAGGAAAAGAGACGGAGCTGTGATAGTCCAGGGAGTTCGTGCAGTAGAGTCACGACAAGCGAGCGTTATCAGATGCGTGGGAAGGAATAGAGTTCAAGATATCAAGATCTTGGGGTCTGGAGGGCTCGAGCAGCCGGGCCATTCGGATCTGGCAGAGTCAAGTTCCTTGCAATGGTTCGGTACTTGGCTGATGTGCCAGCTGCCGAGCTGGGTCTCTTCATCGTGTTCGTTTCATGAGCTGTTGATGGGCATGGAGAGTGGTTTCGCGTGCGTAGCGATAGCCTGCACCGACCGTATGGTTGACTCAGGAGACGGTACATAGGCACGGAGCATGAAGACTGGTATCAATTTTTGTTCGCTATGCCGGCCTGGTAACGAATGTAGCGAGTCATTCTCGTCCAAGTCGCATTTATATGTTTCACCGCTCGGAAATGAAGCAACTCGCGTTCGTTTCCTTTCCTCTGGCCATGAGAATTGGGAGCGCCACAGCGGGCCGTCGTTATCGCTGGGATTCCCAGGGTTTCGAATCTGTCCGTCGACCTCCTATGCAGGTCTTTGCTCCACTTGCAATGTCTCTCTAGTCCATTATTGTGCAGGAGCTTCACCATGCAGAAGTGGAGAAATGCATGAGATCGGAGGTAAGCCATATCACAAAGAGGAAGCCGAAAGCAACGAGGCTTGACAAGACAATTGGACCTCCGGGCACGTGTCAATCTGCACTCTCGGAAATGGCCCCTGGCCCCAAAGACTGTCGAGTATTTTGTTTTTGTGGTGGCCTTGATGGCGACTATGGAGATTCCGCCAATGGATGTCTGCGGGGTCGGCCGCGATCCGCAACGCGCAAGCCGTCAAAAGCAACGAGAGTCGCCCTCGCTCCAGACCGGCGTCTCTGCTCGCCAGGATTGCGCCGTGAATACGAGCCGTTGGCCGTGCCGCATGTTGCAAGTCGCAATCGGGGCAGGGGGCCTCTCGCCTGGTGGCCGAACGCTGGGCAATCACAGCGGCAGACGGCTGATCTGCCAGACTTCATCCACGGCATCTTAGTGGAGATGGCACGTTGACAGCGGCACTACCGTTGCTGCATCACATCATGATGGTCGGGATGGAATTAATGCTCCGACCCTGTGCGGCGCAGCTGTTGATGAACAGGAAGAGCAGACGGAGACGATTCTGACCCAAGATGCGTCGGGCGTGCAAGCGAGCCTGCAAATCCACTTCGGCTGGTAAGCGAGGACGGCCTGCTGGGACACCAACAGCCCGCTCACGAGGCTCTGAGAGTCTGGGAAGAGGAACATGTCCGCGCGATGACATGTCTGCGGCGAGGCAGCTTTGTGTGTCTTTTTCTTCAGTCTTCACATCATGAACCTGCAGACGTGATTCACCCTCGCCCTCCATGGAGCCGTCCGAGCAGAAGCAGATGGATGCCGAGCCACAAGCGCTCAAGAAGGACATGCATGTGGAGCGGCAGCAGACCCCTCCACCAGACTCGATCCGCCGGATACCCTCAAATACTTCCCAGGCCGACCAAAATGCCATTTCTCTGCGCGAAGTCGACCCTGTTTCAGTCCGCCTCGAACAGCTTTCTGTCTCTGTAGACGAATCGCCCAATGCCTTTGCTCGAGCATTCTCAAAAGGGAAAGCGCCACCAAGCCACAGCCATGTCAAGACCATTCTCAACCACATCTCGGCTGATCTGTCCAGCGGATCTCTCACAGCCATCATCGGAGGCAGTGGAAGTGGCAAGACATCCCTCCTCAATCAGATGAGTGGTCGGATGAATGGCAACCGCTTGTCCACCTCTGGTCGCACTCTGTTCAATGGCACTCCAGACGCATCCAAGATACGCAGTGCTTATGTCATCCAGCAAGACATTCTCCTCCATACTCTTACAGTCCGAGAGACTTTGACATATGCAGCCCAGTTGCGCCTTCCTTCCTCGGTCACTCAGGCAGAAAGGAAGCAGCTGGTGGAGCAAGTCATTTTAGAGCTGGGACTGAAAGAAGCAGCAGACACCCGAATTGGGAACCATGCCCACAAAGGATGCAGCGGTGGAGAGAAGAGGCGGACAAGCATTGGCGTCCAGCTTCTGTCAAATCCAAGTCTACTCTACCTGGATGAGCCTACTACAGGGTTGGACGCTACCAGCGCCTATCAAGTTGTCAAGACCTTGCAGAATCTAGCAAGAAAGGGACGTACCATCATCGTCACTATCCATCAGCCAAGGTCAGAGATATGGAGTCTCTTCGATAATGTCATCCTCTTGACACAAGGCAATCCTGCTTATGCCGGCAACGCCAAAGACTGCCTCCCATACTTTGCAGAGCTTGGCCATGAGATGCCCCCATTCACAAACCCAGCAGAATATCTGATCGATGTCGTCAGTGTTGACAATCGGAGTGAAGAAGCCGAGACTGCCGCCCAAGAACGCGTTGGACGCATCGTAGAAGCATGGAGAGCGCATACCAGTAACACTCTTAGTGAAAAGGATGCTCCAGGTGCAGTGGCTGCCGCGGTCCCAGACACAGCCAATGTGCTAGGCAAAGCTAATCATACCTCCTTCTTGCAACAGACTCGCGTTTTGACTGCAAGAACCTGGACTGTAACTATCCGAGATCCCATGGGGATGTTTGGCAGTCTACTCGAAGCCATTGCTATGGCCATCATCACTGGATGGATCTTCCTCTCACTCGACGGCTCACTGTCCGGTATTCGCTCTCGTCAAGGTGCTCTATACAACGCAGCTGCACTTCAAGGCTACCTGATTCTTCTCTTCGAGACATATCGCCTGACCACCGACATTCAGCTCTTTGACGAAGAAGCTCGTCAAGGCGTTGTCAGTATACCAGCGTTTCTCATCTCGAGAAGATTGGCACGCATTTTCATTGAAGACATACCTGTACCGCTTATCTTCTCGCTGATATACTACTTCTTCTGCGGGTTTCGTGCAGATGGGGCGCAGTTTCTCACTTTCTTTGGCATCATTCTACTGCACCAATACATAGCTGTATGCTTCGCAATGGTCTGTGTAGCAGTGTCAAGAAACTTTGCAGGAGCCAGTCTCGTTGCAAATTTGGCATACACACTACAGTCTATGGCATGCGGCTACTTCATCCAGGCTAATACTATTCCCATCTACGTTCGATGGACAAAGTGGACAGCCTACGTATTTTACGCTTTTGGGGCGCTGTGCTCTAATGAGTTTACTGGCGCATTCTACGACTGTCCTCTTGAGGGCGGTGCCTCGAACCCGGCTTGCAAAGAGTATGTTCCCTTGCAGCTGATCAATTTATTTTGACTGACCCCTACTTAGATACACTGGAGAATTTATCCTCGACTCACTTGGCTTCCCGGACAATTGGGTTTGGAGACCTATACTCGCTCTTCTAGGTTTTGTCATTGCATTCTATGTTGGTGCTGGCGTTCTTCTCAAATTCTGGAACGCTGAAATTGCAATGGCTCGAGCAAGACCTTCTAACATGGACGCTTCTGCCGGAAAAGAAAAAATGAGCGAGCGTGCCCCTGGCGACGTACGAACTATCAACATCAGACTGGAAGGCTACGGGATGGATATTGAGAAACGTTCACTTAGAAAGAGATGGACAAAACCTATTCTCAAGCCTCTCACTGCCGAATTTCAGCCTGGATCTTTGAACGTGATCATGGGCCCTTCAGGTTCTGGCAAGACATCCTTACTCAACAGTATGGCCGGACGATTGAGGGACGACATGTCAACCAAATATAAGCAGTACGGTACAATGAGCTACAATGGCCTTGCCCCGTCTCAAGAGGTCGTTCACTCCATCTGTTCCTTCGTCACTCAGGATGACGATGCTTTGCTGGCATCTCTTACTGTACGGGAAACATTGCGCTATGCTGCTGGTCTTCGATTGCCAAAGTGGATGTCGAAAGAAGAAAAGGTTCGGAAAGCAGAGGAAATTCTCCTGAAGATGGGTCTGAAGGACTGTGCTGATAATCTCATTGGCAACGATCTTGTCAAGGGCATCAGTGGAGGTGAGAAGCGAAGAGTGACAATCGCTGTGCAGATTCTCACCGAACCACGCATCCTTCTCCTCGACGAGCCTCTCTCTGGCCTCGATGCTTTCACAGCGTTGTCAATCATGGACGTTCTGAGAGGTCTAGCAAACGAAGGGCGCACCCTAATTGTGACCATCCATCAGCCTCGTTCAGATCTGTTCTCTCATTTTGGCAACATTCTGCTACTTGCTCGTGGCGGGCATCCTGTCTACGCAGGTCCAGCCGAAGATATGATAGCTCATTTTGCCACCCAGGGCTACAATTGCCCCCGCCATATCAATCCCGCCGACTTTGCTCTCGATCTTATCACGGTAGATTTACAACATGAAACACGAGAAGCAGCCAGTCGAGCAAAGGTGCGGAGATTGATAGAGTCGTGGAGCTCCGACATGTTTCCTGCTGCTCGAACTGGCTCCATAGCGACAGCTGCAGAGCTGGGTAGTCTTGCGAGAGAACCAGCTTCATTCTCTGCAGCCTATGCCATCTTGATCAGGCGTGCTACGAAGAACATGTTCAGACAACCAGAGATCATCATTGCCAGAATCATGCAAGTGGTGGGTCTAGGTATTGTGCTTGCCCTGTATTTTGCGCCACTCAAAAATGATTACTTTGCCGTTCAAAATCGACTAGGTTTCCTGGTTGAGGTTGCGCCACTTTATTTTGTTGGCAGTAAGTTCGCACTTAATTATTTGTTGTCGACATGGACTAACTTTTGCTAGTGTTAAATAATATCGCTGTATATCCCATCGAGCGAGATGTATTCTATCGCGACTATGACGACCGCATCTATGGAGTTGAAGCATTCTTTCTTACATACATCTCCATCACGACACCATTTGAAATCATCAGCTGCATCATCTTCTCAGTCCTCGCTGTGCTGGCATGCGGTCTCCAGCGGGACGCGCAGACCTTCTTTATCGTCACTTTCAACGCCTTCTGCATCACGAGCTGTGGCGAAAGTCTCGGTATCGCTTTCAACACGCTGTTCACACATACTGGATTCTCAGTGAATTGCATGTCCGTCTTTTTAAGCGTCGCACAGGTCATGGGAGGCGTCATCTCTCTCGATGTACCACCCTTTCTACAGGCCTGGAATCACCTGTCTCCCATCAAATGGGCTGTCGGCAATATGGCGCCGTACACACTTCGTGATCTCGACTTCACCTGCGAAGACTGGCAGAGGATTAACGGTCAGTGTCCCATCACGAATGGCATACAAGTCTTGGACCTGTACAGACTCAACAAAGACCCGGAAATGTACATTATGGCTTTGGGCATAGTTGCCATTTCATATCGCTTCCTTGCGTATGTTGTCCTGAAAGTTGCGAAGGAGAGATGGATAGGGAAGTTGTGGGAGAAAGTCACGGGAGGAAAAAAGCAAGCTGCACAAACATCGACTGTGACAAGCACGGCTGAAAATGTATAGGAGGTAAAAGTCATGTCACGGCCATCCCTAGTTTGGCTTTCGTGGTGGGACGAATTTCTTTCTGTATCGTTCTATTAGACTACATACCCTTGTCAAGCTTCAATGCAATCCGTTTACCCAATGCTAATGCCTTCAAATTGCAGATATATCAAACATAGGGACAAGGCTCGACCTACAGGCCCAAGAATCTTCACCATCTCACCAACCAACTTTCAAGCACAACATCTCCCATAGGAACCAAGCGGTCTAGATCCTATGACCCCAGAGATGCAAGCTCGATCCACCAGCCCTATTCCTCTTGTTGTCCCAGCCCGCATCCTTCATCGTCAACACCCTGCTGACCGCATCATTGTACTTGAATGTCTGACCCTTCTCCCACAGCCCATTGCCGAGCTCAATGCATTCGGTCACGGCGGTGTTTTCACAATCCTCGTCGCTCGCGTTGTCGTTACAGACTTGGATCAGCCGGTTAAGCCCCGTCGTTGAGGCCAAAGCCAGTGCCTCCATCTGCAGCTGCGAGCCCGGCGACAGCCAGGGGCACACATTGCCTTTGATGAGTAGGATGATACTGTGCTCCGAGGCTTCGACGAGCGACACGCCAGCCGGCACTCCGCCCGCAATCTGCGTGATTTCGCCCTGAGGCGGCTGCGGAGGGAACCCAATGTTGCCATCGTGAACGGCCGGCGCAGGACGAACATGCAGTGGCGCGGCCGCACCCATATATCCACCTCCCATTCCCAACCCCATCCCCATGCCCATCCCAACACCAGGATACACGCCCCCAACCCCAACACCCACCGCCGGCACATTCCCAAACGCGAGCCCCCCACCCGCAGCCCACAGCGGCGCCGTCGGCGCAAACGCAGGCAGCATCGCCCCTATAGCACCAGGAGGCGGCGGCGGCAACGGCAGTCCCCCGCCAGCATGCAGCCCGAAACCTATGCCGCCGTGAGCGCCTGGTAAGAAACTGCCCGTGCGGATCGGCGCGAGGGGTCCGCCGCCCAGCGGGCCGACCGAGGGGAGCAGGAAGGGGTCCATGACGGGGAGCATGGCGCCGGGCAGCATGGGGGAAAGAACCGGTGGGAACGCACCTAAGCCGATTCCTGCGCCGTAGGGGGGCGCGATGCCAATGGGCACCGGGGCCGAGTAGATGGGGTGGTGTTGGTGCTCCACGGTGGTGACTTGGGTGGTGGCTGGAGCTATTGGAGCTCCTGGAGCAACTGGAACGGAGCCGATGGGTGGTGGTGGGGGAGGGCCGTGGTTGATGTTTGGGTTGCCGGAGACGTTGGCGAGGTGGGAGGGATTCATCGATGGATGGCCTTGTGCGAGTCTTGTGCGAGGGGGAGATAGGCTGATAAGCGGGGAAGAGTATGTACCCAAGTACCCAAGCTGGATGGTATGGGTCTTGATATCTTGTTTGCGAAAAGAAGTTGTTGGACCTTTGGTGCTCTGCTCAGCTCGACTCTAGGAATTCTCGTGGGATGGAAATGAATGAAGGAATGGAGGGATGGAGATGGATACCTACAAATGAAGAGAATCAGCCTCCTTTATACACACGGCTCCCTCGCACCGCGGCGTTTGAAGCATGCATGCCCTCGAAAAACTGTGAATATTGAGTCCCATTCCACAATTCCAGACACGATGACTCGACAACGGGACCGGCGACGTGGATCGAAGTGTGTTTGTGACTTCCAACATCCCACTCGACAGTGACAGCGCATGAGGAGATCGCGACGCGCACCCTCGTTGGAAAGGACATGACTCCATCTGCGAACATGTTTGCGCCAACTTCGCGGTATTGAATGAGGTTGTAGGAAGTGATGGGGCAGGTATGACTTGTTATGTTGGGTTTGCGCGAACAGCGCATTGGGCGGGCCAGCTTAGGCAAACGGGACAACCAGGGGTTCGGGGCACGGAGATTGTATGGAGATTCCGGCAAAGCGACAGGCGGCCGGCGTTCAGCGCAGCTCCCAATGAAATTGACCCCTGAGAACGCACTCGCGTCGAGGTTCAAAAGGTCCAGCAGGCTGCTATGCAAAG
This sequence comes from Pyrenochaeta sp. DS3sAY3a, assembly GCA_001644535.1. NCBI lineage: Eukaryota > Fungi > Ascomycota > Dothideomycetes > Pleosporales > Cucurbitariaceae > Pyrenochaeta > Pyrenochaeta sp. DS3sAY3a. The sequence goes on along the minus strand of KV441642.1, from coordinate 1,304,836 downwards.
CGAAGGTGTGCCTAGACCATGGATCATGTGATAATAACAGAGCTCCATCATTTCCAACGAGGGGATACTATAGGCTTGACGGCCGTCATATTTCCCGTCATCATTAGAGTCTCTGGAAATATTGTCGTTGCTCATGGCTCATGAGCGAAGTGTAGCCATGGCTGCTATCATACCCGTATTGGTGTCTGGAATGAAGTCCAAAATGAGGACTGTAGCCTGGTATTTCAGCATTTGTCTGAATAGAATGACTCGCATCATAGTAGAAGAAGGGTTGCTCCCGAAAGGAGTCATTGTACGGACCGCGTCCGCTTGGCTCCTGGCCAATGTGTCTGTCAAGTTGTGACTGGCTCCCATTGTAATAGCCCCCCCTCCGCCCATTGTCGAAATGCTCTGACATAGCTAGACGCCTTTCCCGACTTCCCGAGGCGTGTCTTGCTCTCCAGTCGAGCGGAATCGTTGCTAATTCTCGAAAGGTTCCTTCTGGCATTGCACAGATGAGCCTAAACCGAATTTTTTTGGGGGGTGTCTCTTGCGAATCTTGATCATGATCCATGGATTCTTTCTCTTCCCGCGGTCTTGGGCCTGTCCCATCGGCCTCCTTTCCTAGTTGTGGAAGGTTGTGAGACCATCGTAAACTCCTGAACTTATGATCCTGCGCTGGCAATCGACCAACTAGCGCGTCCACAATGATACGAATGCACAACAAGGCATCGATCTCATAGTGCATGGCAGCCTCCTCATCTGATATTCTCCACAGCCAGTATACAAAATGAAGGTCCGTAAATAGTGTGACCCCTTGATCGTTGCACACATGGATAGCCCATCCCAACCGTTCGATTTGCTCGCGAGATGGTTCCAAGTCAGGAAAATTACGACCGTTATCGTACAATTCATACCCCCGCCAACAAATGTGTTGGAGGAGTGGAGCAACCACGTGAGGAAGAGCTCTCCTAACTGCAAGGTGGAGGGGTGTTTCTCCGCGCGCGTTGCGCAGATATGTAAGATCGCCGCTGCGTCGAAGAATTATCTCCAGTATCTCTTGGACTCGGCTTGCTTCCATGCTGCAGGCGTCGATGAGCGATATGAAGGCATGGAGTAGGCTGTTGCCGTCGCAGTCCAGAATAGTAATGTCATGTTCCGTATTAATCTCTTCTTCCATCATCTTACGGTGCATTTTTTCCAAGTGGTCAGTGGGACTTTCTCCTTCCCGGCGTACTCCAATCCAGTGTGTCCAGCTCCACTTCACTTCCGGCACGAAATCGCTCGGAGTCCTCGGGGGGTGAATCCTTCTTGGAAGACAACGCAATGATTTGCTGGCGGACTTGATGCTTTTATCTCTCTCCGTTTGACTCCGCTGGAAGTATTCTAGTGTATGAGTAAGCGTAGTACATGCATTAACAACAGTTAGTATCCGTTCTACTTACTAAATTCGCTTTCAGAGTAACGCGACCGTGGAAGCTGTGACAGTTGAAGATTGTCCCGACTGTCTTCCCCATGCCTATTTTTCATCTCTTCTAATTTATGTTCGATGTAGGCATGATCCACATTGTCCTTGAGAACGCGAATTGCAATCTCGCTGAGTTCAATCGAAAAGTAGTCTGCGTTTGGTCGAAGCTCTTTCACATCATCGCCACAGTGTATTTTGAGATATTTGTTGATCGTCCTATCGCTGTGTATCACAGGAGTGTTAGCTTGTGAATCAAGAAACAATGAATCGCGAACGAACTTCAGTGGACCGGACTTTGTAGCTATGCTATAGTCGCGGAGCAGCAAATCCGGTAGTCCTTGACGTCTCTCGGAAAGCAGCGCAATGCGGCACAGCTGCCGAATCTCAGAGCGCGAGGAGATAGCAGCAGGTCGCCCTAATTCTCGTGCTTGTCTCATGATGTACTGATCGTAGCGTTCAACACTGAATCGAGAAGACGCTTGACGCTGAAGATAGGTCGTTCAAAACGTGTCAATCAATAAAACGGCAACATAGCGAAAAGATGCAACATGAGCAGCAGAGCAGCTTTTATCAAGTATGTTGCTTCCGACAGCCAGCTCATCACCAGTGTCCAAGTGAGGGCGTAGATCACCCAGTGTGCTATTCTAGTCTTTCGCTTCCAATCCCAACCAATCACGTACTTTAGTCCACGATAGCGGAGGTCCTCTAGCTCCGGTCAGCCATAGGCGAAATCATCTTACCGCATACGCGATCAATACGTCCAATGATTGTTTTTTGTTCGCACCTTGTTTGCACGCATTCCGCAGAAGACGTAGGCACAAGGCGCCAAGGTTTGTAGCCATTGCGTTGACTAATCCTAGACTTTATGTCGATCTGACACCATCGCATGGCGAGTATCGGAAACGAGACGTGAGGCGATGAAGCTTGCAACATAGATCAGCCCAGTGACAACTTTTACCAGTACCATTGCAAACACCTTGTGCTGAAGATGTCAAGGTTGCCGTCCAAGTATATCGTTGCCCTGAAAGGTCGGCGAAAGAATATAGCTAAAGCTACCAAAATATAAAGAAAAGATGCTGCGATGCCTATGTGATGACCGCAAACTCGAACCCACGATGCAATTCTTCCGCTCTTCGAAGCTCTGCCCGATGATGATTGATCCATTAGGGAATACATGCAGAAAAAAGCCCTTGTCTGGCCGTACGTTCTGCCAATCCCACGAATGCTACGTTGGTGGGTGCACCAAGGGTAGAATGCTGAATCTGGGCGTGGGGCCGCATTTTTTGGGAACCTGCGAAGATCGTAAGTTTTGTTCGATGGATGCTAACTGCACCAACTACCCAGGCTGACAGAAGCGCATTTAGACACGTGTACTGCACCCTCCACCGGCACAAGATGTCTCGAGGCCGTGACGCAGCCCGACATTACACGGTATTGCCACGGCCACAAATGTGAAGCAGATGAATGCATGGATATGCGCCGCCCCGGTCCCAACCAGAGATACTGTATCCACGGTCACGCTTGCGCTGTCTTTCGCTGTTCGGAGCGCCGTCGCGGTGGTCGCTCCATATATTGCCAGGGACACGAGTGCGGTGCGGCTGGGTGTTTTGCCCACGCGGCTGTGGGTGGATTTTGTCTTGTCAACCAGCATGAGCCTCACGACGTGGGGTTCGCAGAACTATCTCTTGATGGAGAGATCCGCTCCGAGTTACCTGAAGCTTGACGGGACAGGGCAAGGGACCACGCACCATGCCTGTCTTCCTCTCCAAGAGTTACGCACTGCTACATGGACTTCTTTGTGTCGCAGATGTGTTTTGATACTTCATCATTATACTGCATACAATATTTCTCATCACGTGAACGTTCAGGTGTTTCCCCGCTCCCCGCTCTCCACAGCCTTCCCATATCATGCAGAACAAGAAATCTGCTCAACCAAAGATTTGTTTGTTTCGTTTCAGTTCATGTATCTGTTGACCAATTCTTCAATATTCTTTTAGCCTACTTGCACTAGGTGTGGGCGTTGTTGCAGATTCGAGCCTTGTTGCGATTGCACTTGTTCAAAAATCACCAGCGGAATAATGGTTCATTGGCACACTTTTTCGTGCAAACTCCCAAAGGTCATCGTGAATGCAGACAACATACCATCATGTGAAGCATGTGGCTGCAAATGCCCTTCAACAACTCAGCTCGTGGCAGCACAACGAAACATGCCGTCAAACCTGATTCTTCCGCCAGATGAGCCCATGGGTCAGCTGAATCTCCACTGGCCTAAAGGTCTTCCGTACGTCTATGCAAAGGAGGGGCAACTGGAGACAAATTTTGGTCGCCAGCAGTCAGCCTCTGACCCAGCCAGCAAGGCGGGTCATAGAAGATCCAAGTCAATGATATATGGAGGAACATTAGGTCCGCATGAATTCCGCCTGGCGTGCTTAAACGCCGTGCCAAATAGCGATTATCCAGTACACCTGTCCCTCGAGACCTTTGCTTACGACAACAGACCAGAGTATGAAACTGTCTCCTATGTCTGGTCGGGCGAAGACGGTAACAATGCTCCATGTCAGCCTGTCTATATTGGACCCTTCTGGGACGTGCTTCTGCAGACGAAGAACTGCTGGTCGATGCTCAAGTTTATGCGGCCTTGGAGAGGGAGTCGAATGATGTGGATCGACGCCATCTGTAAGAAATGATCTCATTCTAAGCACTGGCACTAAATCAAACAGGCATCAACCAGAGTAATCTGGACGAACGAGCTGCGCAAGTGGCTAAAATGCGTCAAATTTACAGAGATGGAAGTCGAGTAGTCGTTTTCCTAGGCAGCGATATGGCGATATCTTCCAATAGATTTCCGTCGTATTCAAGCTTGGATGAACTCCACTCCTCCACCATCGCTGACCCTTCGCGTCGCCCCCGTGATTCGGGAACTAGACCGATCAATCTTTTAAAACTACTGGAGAGGAAGTACTTCAGTCGCGTCTGGTACTTCTCCTTAGCCACTTATAAGCCAGTCTAGCTGCTGAAACCTCTAGGGTTATCCAGGAACTCCTGGTTGCCTCGCGAGCAGTCATTCGTATAGGCAACACAGACTTTCGCGCTGATGCGGAGACTATGTACAAGATCTCCAGGCAACAGTCAAAAGCATTCAATTGGAGTACAACAAGAGCTCCTTGGGTCCAATACCTTGGGCAGAAGACACTCAACTCTGCTAAAGCTCGAGATGCCTTTCGCCTCGCAGCACTCACGTCACGATGCATGGCTTCTGATCCACGAGATCGCATTTTTGCAATCACCCCGCTGCTTGTAGACGAAAATCTGAAGAAAACTCTCTCTGCAGACTACACCATATCCTTTCAACATTTCGCAATTGGCTTCTTCGCACACGCGCTCATAGTGTCGAAAAACTACAATTTCCTTGATCAGGCAGGCCTCTCGACCCAACATCGAGAAGTCCAGCTCTCTACTCAGCCGACATGGGTTCCTGAATGCAAGTCACACTACGCTTGGCAACGAGCCTTTACAAACGCGATTCCAGCACAAAAGTCCCATCCGAATCTCCATACATGGTTCCCTATTACCGACGTACAAGTGCGCCTCGACATGCATTCAGTAATGACAATCAGAGAACTGTTTCCCGAGATATCCAATGAACTACACATCCGCGGCTATCCTCTTCGTGCTACTGTCGATGCTGCTACAGGCTCCCTTGAGATCAATCTTACACACTTGTTGAACTTTGCAGACAAGTTAGAGGAGAAGCAACGATTCCTCGACCGTTACCACCTTTACGTAGTCCCGGCAGTTTCTGGAGGCCATTCCACTCTCCTTCTCTTGTCCTTAGGTGAAGCTCGAATACGCGCAGGTGACCAGCTCTTCGCCTTTACTGTGGAGAATACAGAAGACCTTTCGAATGGACTCAGCACGATGTTCCTTGTCCTTCGCCCAAAGACCTTCGAAGGCCAACAGCCGCGCATGCCATCCTTCGAACTGGTTACAACTCGTATCGCTCTCTGCGGGGATGCAGGGGGTTATTCGCAAATAATGCCGAACCTCACTAGTTCAGAGAGCTTTATTGATCAGGAATGGCCGTTCATACGGAACCTTGGCTACATCAGACTCGCCCAGGTGCAAGCAAGCGTGGCAGCTGCAATCAGAAACGTGCTTCGCATCTTGATTGACGCCAGGAACTTCGTCTTTGACTATGAGGATATTAAATACACTGCGCAGCTACCTAAGGATACGGGTGCAGAGAGCCGACAGTATGCATCGAGGATCTGCGAGGCTTTCTTGCAATATAGCACTCTAGGGCTGAGTTTTAGTAATTTCTTAGAGAGCATTTTATGTGACTCTACAGGCAGAGGCATAGGACCCAAAGCAGCCATCCCAATCATCAACTCCTTGCAAAACTTTCTTCACAGGAATGGATTTCCTGAACTCTTGGATTCCATCTGGAAAGCTTATGAACCACCGCTCCCGCTGAAAGAGTTGATTCATCTGATTAAAGTAGGTCCGTCGAAAGAACACACGACTAAGGGAATTCCAAAGCATATAGGTGGAGTCAAAATTGATGGTAGCGTAGTCAGGGTGCGGATTGTCTGAGTGTTTCTATAGGATAGATCTTGAGATCAATAACAAGTTGCAAATTTGCGAATCTCGATGAATGGATTAGTGCTGAAGAAGATGGCCGCGGAAGTTGACTATAACTTGGATCGTAAGACAAATGTGAAATAGACTTTGCTACAGTGGAAAGCTTCGTCAGAGAGTTAGCCTAGTGCGAAGAATGTAGGGTCGAGAACAACGGATTAACAAACCAATCACGAAGAGTATCTTTAGTCGATACTCAGACATATATCAAGCTTACGTTTGGTAGAGTCTCTTGATATTATCCTACATTATTACGGCAAAAAATTCACAAGACTAACAGATTCGAATTGCAAAAGGCCTAACCTACACTGCGAAGTACAAAACATCTAGCTTACGACTGCTCAATGATAGTCACATGCTTATCTTCAAAGTTCCATCACCATACCGAGATACCATAGACACGCAAAACATCTAATCCCCTCACCAGAACGCTAGTATCTCTCCTGCAGACGCAGGGTCATAGTAAACTACCTCAACATCCAAAGTTATACGCAATTTCCTCGATACGTCATCATGCACCCCGATATCAACAACTCGATGGCCGCCCTCAACATTCTGTGGAGAAACCACGAGTGACGGAGCCACTCCTACAATGAACAGGAATGTTGTTGCCATATGCACACATCGAACGATATGCTAGAGTTCAGTTAGACTTGCGAAGTTGCTCCTCACTAACCAGCTTCTCCAATCTCTAGTGTGACTGTGTGACACAAGCTGCCACAACGGTTCGGTCCGAACTACATACTTCGTTTGCTGCTGATGCTCCTGCAATACATCGTGATTCACTCTACCTACCCAAGGTATGTACCTACTGCATTCCGAGGCAATCAGATAACCGGGAGATTTAGGAAACAAACTCGACGCCCAAAGCATAGCATAATCATACCGAGCTCTCCACCTGCCACGATGCCTCGGAAGGAAATGCATTTCCTCATGTGGGAGGTAGGAGTCATACCGTCGGTACGTAGGTAGGTAAACATGCAGCTTAGTAGCGTGTTGAGTCACAGGACCACCACACTAAGTAATCCTGCGGACCCGTCCTTCCCCTACTCCCTAACCACCAACCCTCCGGCCGAATACCCACCTCAGCCCTCAGCTCTCGCGGCCGCCCGCTCCGGATCCGCAAGCATACCTCAACAACGACCCCGCGCGCCCCTCCATTCCAGCCCCATTGCGCTGGACCCTCTACTAAATTACTAAACCACGTGCTCCTCGCCCCAACGATAATAACCAGCCCAGCAGCAGTGTACGTAGTAAGCCCCAAAGCAGCCAAGCTTGCGAACCCGGTTTCTTCCTCTTAGCCTGGGTCCAAGGGAGGCGCGGGGGACCTGAGGCTCGGAAGGAAGAACAAGGGACGAAACAAGCACTTGGGCAAAGGAAGCATGCGAGATGGGGGAGGCTGCAAGAGCTGCGGGTCCGGGGTAGCGGGACCCACCTTTAAACTTGCGCGATGTTGGCCTTTTCACATGTCGCCGCGAATCCGGGGGCTGGCCTGAGCGAGCGCGAGGTAAGTGGGTGGTACCCAGCCGAGTTACCCCTACCAGAGTACGGAGGTACCTAGACTTACACAGACGGGGTTTGTAAGGGCTAGGTGGGGGGTGGTCTAGGCTGAATGCTTTCTTGGCTGAATGGCTCTTTTGGGACTCAAGGACCGGTGCGATGTCGCTGTCCGTGTACGTCCCTTGTTACCTGTACCAAGGTAGGTATGCAAATGCTAGAGTTGTCATACTCACCTCGGTAGCTTTAAATTCAGTAAGCAGACTTTCGCATACTGCAATCTCAAATGAAATGGAGCTCACCAAACCCACTCCATCAGACTCACGTAGCACGAAAAGGACAGTATTAGCAGCACGGGCTTGAAGTGATGCAGGCTCTCGTATCAAATGGTGCCATTGAGACACAGCTTAGGCTATTTCTTCTTTGTTCACAGCGTTATCTTCTTATCGAATAGGAATATTATCGGCGTCCTATTTAGGCTGTGCATCCAAATCTCATTTATCAGGAGTCAATGAAGTAGTTCCTGCGTCATAATCATCGTATTACATCCCCATTGCTAGCTGTGTGCTCGAGTGCCTATGCCGTTGTGGCAGCACTGTCTACGGTAGGTATCATCTGTCCGACAAATGTCGTGTGAGAAGGAAGGACTGTAGCAGGGTATCGAATCAAATGCATCCCAAAGAAACAATTTTCCATGTCCCATGCCCCAGTCTAATCATTTTGGAGACCGGAAAAGAAAATCATAGCGCGTGGTTGAAACAAGAGCGAAATTACAAATGAGCAACGCCATTGGTGATACCAGCGACGCCGTTCAAGCCAGAAGCAGTGGCAATGAGCTGGTTGACCTCATCACCAATGTTCTCGCGCTCGTTGTAAGGGTCATACATCCTCTCCTTGATGTATGCATCAAGCTGATCGTCGCTGAGGGCTCTCAGCTCAGTGGCACGGTCTACACCGTTCTTCTGAGCTGCGCGGATGACTCCACGGGTGACGACAACAGAGACCTCGCGAATACGGCGGATGTCCGGGTACAGCCACCCATCAGCGACCTCTTGCTTATTCAAGGACGTCGCCAGTGACTCTGCAGAAGCGTAGATCATGTCCTGGGTAATGGATATGGTCTTGGAAATAATGGCACCCAGGCCGATACCGGGGAAAACATACATGTTGTTTCCTGTGTAACAGTTAGCCGGGAAGCAAATCGGGTAATACGGAAAGATAAGCATACCTTGACCGGGAGTAAGAAGCTTTCCGTCCCATTCCATAGCCGGGAATGGAGAGCCGGAAGCAAACAGACAGCGTCCCTCGGTGTTGATGACGGCGTCTTCGAAGTTGCACTCGGACTTGCTGGAGGGATTTGAGAGGGGGAAAATGATGGGTCTGTCGTTCAACTTGGCCATCTTCTGGAGGATGTCTTTGGTGAATGCACCACCAATTGTAGACAAGCCCATGAGAATAGTGGGCTGGACGTAATCAATCAGGCGACCAAGAGACTGGTATTGGCGGCCGTTGTTATCGTCTCGGGCAAAGTAGACCTTGTGCTCGGCCAGTTTGTCCCCACGGTCTAGAGTAACGAGACCATTTGAGTCGACAAACCAGAACTTGCGGCGAGCCTCCTCCTCTGTCAGTCCCTCCTTGATGAAGAACTCGACAATCTGCTTAGCAACACCAACACCAGCGCTGCCAGCGCCGAGGAAGATGGCCTTGTGGTCCTTGGCAGGGACACCAGACGCCTTGACAGCGTTGATGAAACCACCGACAATGACAGCACCAGTTCCCTGGACATCATCGTTGAACATGGTATAAGTGTTCTGGTATCGCTCGATTGCGGGGAAAGGGTTCTTGAAGTCTTCGAATTGGATAACAATGCTGTCACACGGTCAGTTTCCTGTCTAGTCATAAGCTGGAAAACGCATACCTTGGCCACTTGTCTGTAAGAGCAGCCATAAGTTCATCCAAGAACTCCTTCTCCTGCTCTGGAGTGACCTTGGGTGTCCTGGAGCCCATGTAGAGTGGGTCCTCCCTCAGAGCTTTGTTGCCTGTTCCCAGGTCAAGGCAAAGGGGAAGTGTGCCATCGGGCCTGATTCCAGCGCAGGCAGTGTAGAGTGACAACTTGCCAACTGGAATACCCATGCCGTTGACTCCGAGATCTCCGAGACCCAAGATACGTGAGCCGTCTGTAAGGACCGTGATGTCAACCTCATGAGGCCAGTTGTCGAGGATTTGGCGAAGATTGCCGCGGTCGCTCCACGAGAGGTACATGCCCTCAGGCTGTGTCCAGATTTCGTGCCATCGTACGCAGGCCTCGCCGACGGTCGGTGTGTAGATCAAAGGGGTCAAGTCCTGAGAAGTGTTGATTAGCCTTTTTTCAGCCATGAACTTGCTGGGAACGTACCTTGATATTCTCTCCCAAAACTCTGTAGAACAGATGTACATTTGTTGCTTTGAGGTGAACAAGGTACTGGAATTTCTCAATTGGCGTGGGCTTCATAGCCAGCAGGCGGAGACCTGGGTGGTTGTGAGAAATTGTGGGGAAAAAAGATTAGTGATATTTTGAGTCACATACAGCGCTGAGACTGAACCTCGAAACTCTCAATTGCTGGGGGCGTGAGGCCGTAGGTTCCAAGATATTTGCGAACATCTGGGGGATTTGACGAGCAATAGTCACCGCTCCTGTGGAATGGTCAGCGAGCAAAAAAAAATAAAGGAAGCAGGGGGCGTACGTGGTGCTCAATTGCCTGGGAGGCAGGTTGGGTCGGGTGGCAGCAGGCATAGTGTGGTTTGCGACAGAGGCCATACAACGAAGGGAACGGGGAATGCGAAAGGAAGGGCGAAGATGGGGGGAGGCAACGGCGGCTTTTAATGGACTGAGTCGGTGCATTGAGAAGCTGGAGCGGGCTTAAACCGCGGCATAGACAAAAGGAAGGAGGATCGCGTTGGCATGGGGGAATTGGTTTGAGAAGTCAGGATGGAGCATGCAGCGAATCGGAAGGCGCAGAGTCCCGCGCTTGGGGAACCGCAAGTAGTGGACGGATAGGGCAAGCCTGACCGCAAGGGAACATGGAGCGAGTCAAACCAGACGTTATGCAAGGCTAGTGGTGACGGCGGGCTGGGATCGGAGCAGACCGGGAGCGAATGCTCACGACCGTGGGTGAAGGAATTCAGCGTGTAACCCCACAGCTCGAGCTGACGAAAGAATGGGAGCTCCTCCGGCGTGGGATTGTCTCCTGTCTGCTGGATACATGCTGGCTCGCCGCTGTTGAGCTCGCGGCCCCTCGCCGCTGGCCGGGCTGATACGGAGCGGGCGCTGCGTCTCCTCTGCTCTTGAGCATGGCCTCAGCGGCGACACACGAAACGATGCTCGCCTCGAGGGTCAGGCATCAAGAGAGGGATTAATGGCCCTTGTCCACGCCTAGCGGGTCTTGTTGCGACACGACGCGACAGCTATTATTAATGGGCTGGCAATTTCCCATTGCCGTTGTCCGCTGCTCTGGCCTCCAGGTCTTACGGAAGCTGTCTCGGGCCCTTGGGCGGAGAACGTGGCTGCGCGTCGCCCGCAGACATCAGGCAATTGATGAGCACTAGCGACGAATGCGGCCCGTCTGCAATTCAAGGGTAGCACACCGATACTTTGTTTTGTAATTGAGTTGCTCACGAGGAGCGGTGTGCCCGCAGCAATCCCAAAGGCGCAATCATCAATTGTGTTGCGACTTTTTTTTCCAGACGCATCGGCATCGGCTACCGCTCCCTAGCGCCTCGCTTAAGGAACGTTGCCACAGGGGTGTTACTGTCACCACATGGTCTGGTCTTTGGGCTCCCTTGATCACTCCATTCGTGCCTCACGCAAGAATGGGGGTCCCTCGACTGCCCGCGAGTGCCCCCGCGAGTGTCGAGGCGGCGGCATCCGCCCTCCAACTTAGTGATGCGGATGTGTGTAACGCTTCGTGCCCATATACCGGTGGCGTTCCGATGGGGGTGACTGGCCGGGGCAGCTCGAGTGGATGCAGTGGCGTGCAGATGCAGCTAACGACGATCGCTCACGGCCCACGGGTGTGGGGCGGAGCTTACAGCGCTGGTGTAGTCTCCCATGTCCGCGTGGTGCTGCAGCACAGGACCTGCGTCTCGTCGAGGCTTGTCTCCCGTCAGGAGAGGGCACGCGACCGCAGCTTGGAGGAATCAACTGCCTCCCTTCACCGTGCTCGCTGCCCACATTCGCATCAACAGAGCCATCAAGTGTGACAGCCCTATGAATGGGGCAACGCCTCCACATGAAACTCTATCACAGTCATCCGAACTTTGTCACACCCCGGCCCAATCGCAACTGGCCATTGTCATAAAAGCCGCAGTCAGAAGAAGGCTCACCTTACTGGTTGGAACTGCAGAAGCAATGTGCCAGCAGGTCAAATTAGTGTCACAATAACTTCACCACCCGCTATTCGTATTTGCGGCCTGGAAGAACTTTTGTTTCCAAGATTGTTCCAAGCATACCTAAGTACGCTGCAGTGCTGCGCGTAATTGAATTCGTCAAAAGAAACTTCAATGAAGCCCTCCCCGCATCTCAACTAATAATAAGCCAAGGGCCTAGAGCCAATTGGAGCGTTCTGTATTCGCGTGAACTACACCGCACTTACAGGGCCGTAAATGCTAGAAATCCCCTGACGACCTCATACTATCCAAAACTGAAATTTTAACATGGGAGTGCGCCAGGGATGACTTTCGCTGGGTGAAGGTAGAATCGGATTCAAGAGATAGTTCAGAGACTCCATCATTTGCTACATCTCACTCTTCTTTGTTCAGCCCACGAGTTTCCCCACACCTGTCCAAAATAGCTGTCACTTGGTCTCACAATCCCATGGCGTCTTGGTATGCATGGGCAGCAAATGCGGAGAGCGCTAATGCTTAAAATGGCTAGCGTAGTGACATCATCCAGACGCGTTGCCCAAGCTCCAAGACGTTCTGTAAACATCATCGTTTATTCTGATGATCCTCTACGTCCATCCTAGGCACCACAGTTGAAGATAGCTGTAATGTCTCTTTCTTCATACTTCGGCTTCAGCACCCGCGACGATGAGCGCCAGCCGTTGCTGCCACAGGTAAGCAGAGCTCCCTCCAATCCATCAACGCAAGAGCCTTGAATACTAAGGCCGATGCGTAGTATCGCGATGATACGGTGCTCCAGAGGGAGCTTCATCAGAAGCTTCACTCTTATCAGATGCTCAGAGCTCTCTCTCTAGGATTCATGCCTTCGAACGAACAAGTAATAATCAACCTACGAAGCTTGTTGTCGGCAGACATTTTGAACCCAGAGAACCCCGATCTGAGCGACTCGGGTCGTCTTCTTGTCGAATTTGTGAAGCAATGGCTGCATGAGTTTATCGATACACTCAACCACAAGAACAACAAAGACCAGATCCAAGACTTCCTTTGGTACCTGTCCAAGGCCAGAATCTCCGTGGATGTAAATGATATTGCACGACGGTCTACACGATCAAAGGCCAAGGCGGATGCTACTGCAGGTGCGCGTTCTAAATCATCTTGTGTATCAAAAGCTAACATCAAACAGCATATCAGAGTCTCCATACTGTCGGATCGTTGCTCCTGACCAACTCAGACTTTCGTATCTTCTTGTCTGACCTGAACACTGTTGCCCGAGAAGTATTCAGAGATACGGCATTCACACTGTCAGATGTCGCCGAGAAGGCCGGGAAACAAATTGAACCTTCTGAAGCAGAACAGAAAACGTTGAAAGAGCCTGGTGCAGATGCGAATGGCGGCCCTGCGCCATCTGCTGAAGAGCTGGAAAATGACGTCGCAGAGGTCGCGAAAGTTGTTGGCTCAGGTATCGCCCAGGTTGCTAAAGAGGCCGATGTGAGCCTAGCAAATAAGCTCCAGGGCGATGAAGGCGAATCTCTCTTGTTCCGTTTGAAGAAGACTGTCACCAATTTGAGAAAGAAGCGTGATTACAACGAATCAGTCTCTGTGCTCGCTCAACTCTTGAAACGATATGCTTTGGCGTATTCCCGCACGATCGAGGATGCAATGGGAACCGTGCAGAACGACATCGAGCCGAACCGGGAAATGGAAAAGGCAGTAACCAATTTCTGGACCTTCATTAGCTCTTTCGGGGACACAGAAGAATGGAAGAAGCTTGAAAGCGCGTTCCACAAAGTGCTGGAGCATTCTAAGAAGGACCCTGAGTTTGAAGATTTGCTCATCGATGTTGGAAATTCACTCCAACAACTCCTTACTGACCCGGACTTCTTCGACCACGTAGACGAGAAGTTCCAGGAGCTTCGGAGGAAGGCCAAAGGTGTTGGAACCGAATCATACCTCCGACAAGATGTCGATGCTTTCCTTGTCCAGGCCCAGGTCACTTTCCTGGCGGTAACACGCGATCAAGATATAGCCAAGTTGATCAGGACAACGTCACGAATATGGAATATCCTATCGCCTAAAAACGCCTATACCAACAGCGAACTGGTTCAGGATGCCATTAATGTTTTTGTTCCCCTTGCGATTCAAGCTATTCAATACGTTCCAATACCACGCCTGGAGGTCTCGACTCCAGAAGTGGACATGTTGCTGGAGAACCTCATCATTGAGCCTGGAAAGACGATCAACCATACCTCATTTCTTCCCTTTCGCTTCCGAGTGGAAATTTACAACGATTTTGAGGTGCGCAAAGCCCGCTTCCGCGTTGCCTCGAAGGTGACTTCTAAGTTGACTATCAAAATTGACGGACTTTCCTTCCGAGCTGATGAAATCGGTTTCCTTCTCCGCGCTCACTCAGGCCTTCTACGATTAGCAGATGAAGGCATTGCGTCCTTCCAGCTCGACGAGCGTGGCATCGACATTCACCTTGACGTCGAAATCGCCAAGGAGAAGATGGAGCAGATTCTGACCCTCAGAGCAGTCCGGGTGCATATCCACAAGCTTTCGTACACTCTACGGAAATCAAAGTTCACTTTCTTCGGGTGGTTATTCAAGCCCCTTCTTCGCCCCGTCATTCGCAAGGTCATGGAGAAGCAATTGGCACAGGGCATTGCAGATGCCATCCACTCGGCCAACCGCGAACTCCTCTTTGCTCGCGAGAGGTTGAGGGCGACTAGGATTTCCGACCCCAATGACTTGAGAACGTTCTTCAAGGCGATATTGACACGACTGACCCCAGAAGAGGACCCAGATGTGTACACCAGAGTTGGCGCAGCTCCGCTCTCGAAAGGTGTCTTCGCTGGAAAATATGCACCGGGAAGTGTGGTCAAGGTTTGGGAGGAAGAAGGCGTACGTGCTCGCGAGCGGATCGACGACTGGGATGAAGGAGGTTGGAGGAATGAGGTCTTCGATTTGCATGCTTTGGCGCTTGCTTGAGCGTCATATGCGCTTTCCTCAATTTGGTTCACGGTGGTCTTGTCATGGTAAGGGAGTTGTACACGAAAGGGCGAAACGGGCGTGGGTATATGATGCCAAAGTTAATTTTCTCAAGCCTCTGTACTGGTATTGCAGATTGTATGATAGCTTGACATGTACACATATTGTTTTAATGAACATAAATGCGAAGAAAATGAATTTTGGAACCCTCTACTCCTTGTAACGCCCGCTGGTATGTGCTTCAGATCAGACACGCGCCCAGCAGCTCTATTGTACAGCTCATCTACGTCCACAAACCAAGCAACCTTGTTGGTTTCAACACCTTGTTTGGTGTTTCCTTGGGATTTTACTTCTCCGAATCTAGCATTTGTGCTTTGGCAATCGCCTTCCAATCACCACATCTCTAGAACGGAGGCAGCCAAAATTGGTATCCACCGTTCTTGATGCGGAAGACACTGAGCAAAAAGCTGTACGTGCAAAGAAGAATGCCACTCCACAGGAAGACGGCAAACTGTTGGGCTCGGGCATCTGCAATTCGAGGGACCTTGAGTGCCAGAGAAATTGTCGCGAAGGCAAGGACACCGTAGAGGGCAGCAATGATCTGGCTCTCGAGGCCGAACTGGTTGCTGAAGCCCCCAGCGAAGTAGTTGATGCCACCCTTGCCGTCGCCAGAGATGTACGGCGTCTTCCTGATGTGATTGAACATGTGGCCGCTGGTGAACAACAGGACGGCGATGAGACTGAAAGCAGCCCAAAGGTTGCGGTTTTGCAAGACGGGAATAACATAAGGCGAGGCGACGGCAACCAATGTCACGACTCCCAGAATAGCCACGGTTACAGTGATGATCTTGACCCAGTTGATGGGGCGTGAGATGGATGGCTTGTGGATGTCATTGGGGACCTGGCGCGAGACCCATGCGTGGATCTGCTCAGCGGATTGAGGGCCGGCGGTGAAGTCGAAGCGGATAGGTTGGGCATCGACCTTTGCGTTGGGACCGATGGTGGGGTGGAAGTACAGCAGGACGGGGGCAGTTTGCAGCATCAACTGAGTGCTGTGTTAATATTGTAATGGTAGTGCAATGAACAAGGTTCCTTCATACCGACTGAAAGGTGTTCTTTCCATCGACAAAGTCCAAAGTGCCAAAAACCAGTCTCGTCTTCGCATCTTTGTCACCCTTCACCCAGCTCTTCCCCAGCAAGTCCCACTCAGGCTGGAAGTCTCGACAAAGCTGGCATCCGAATCTCGTCTCGAGGGCGGTGAGCAGCACGGCAATGCTGTAGTCTCTCGGGGCCTTTGTCAATTGCGCATAGCTGCTGTCGTCGAGCTTGATGGGATGTCCGGCAGACAGCGATTTGGCGCGAGCGTCGGCAAAGCGGTCACCGGTCGACTTTTTCGCGGCGAGAGACGTGAATGGCAGCAGGGAGGCCGCGAGGAGCTGGAGCCACCGCATTGTGTCGGTGAGAGGGGTGTGGTGTGGGTATGTCGAGCTGTCGAGGGAAGAGACATGGGCTAAGTGAACGTGGCCTTCAGAGCTCGGAGGTCGGGGCATGCGTAATTGCCAAGACACAGGGATGCGCTGCAGTCGCGATGAGCATAACCAACACCACTGCACGTCTCTGGAAAGCTCCTCTTCGCAGTTACATGTGCTGCCAAAGAACAGGCTGAGATTCCAGAGGCGCCTATTTCTATTCCTTGGCTAGAGAATATTCCGATTCTTCCACTCGACTCCGCTGGCTGCTTGGCAATCCCTGTCGTTGTGTTTGTTTACCCTCGTCGCGTCCACCTGAACCCCACCACCACATTACTCTCAACCGCCACCTATTCTGCGCGTACAACATCGAATACTCCTTCTACAATCGCTGCGACTATGGATCTGGATATAGACACCAACTACGAGATGAAAGATGTTTGTGCTGATCCTCCGGTTCCATTCAAGAGTGAAAACTTACCTTACCAGCTCCAACATTCGCTGCGAAACGCAACCCTCGAGCTGAATCTCGAGCGAAGCAAGCATTCGGTGGAAATCGTTGCCAAAGATGAGGAAAATCGGAAACTGCGGGTCCGCCAATGCCTCCTGCAGGATGAGAATAGTGACCTGCATGAACAACTCGAGGAAGAGCAGGCGCGATCAGACGAGCTAGAAAACGCGTTGGATGAAGCCCTTGCGCAGCTTGATGAGCAGAGAGCTCATGGCGAGGCAGCTCAGAGCCAGATAAAGACACAGGCGCGGGAAGTCGCGAATCTTCGGGTAAGTATCCATGGCCAACAATAAGGCAAGCACTACTGACAACCAACAGGCCGAGCTTAAGGCTATGGAGAACGTCACATCTGATTCGAACAAAACTCTATCTGAAAAACTCGCATTATCCCGTGAACTCGCATCGCTCCGTCCCGAGACTGAGCACCTTCGCGCGCAAGTCGAATCAAACCAAGGCCTACTTACGGAGAAGCTGGCATTGCAACGCCAATTGACAACCCTCCAAGTCGAGCTGGAGAACGAGAAACGCAATGCTGCTCGCGCACTAGCGAAGCAAGGGAAGAAAATGGAGCGCGATGAGGAGGTTCACAACGATATGGAGGAGGTGCGCAAAGAGCTTGCTAAGGAGAAGAAAGAGAGGACCAAGGCTGAAAAGGCGGCGGACAAGGTGCAGGCAGAACTAGAGTCTCAACTTCAAGTGAACGAAAAGCTGCAACATAAGGTAGACAAGCTATCGAAGAATCAGGCTGGCAAATCAAGCAAGTGTGACGACGCCCACGAAGCAGCTTTGGAAGAACTCAATCAGGAGCTCGAAGGAGAGAGGGCAGCACGCCAAAAGGCAGAAAAGGCCAGCAGGAAAGCTATCGACCAGGAAGCAGAAATCGAGCAACTTCGACAGGAACTCGAGCAGGAAAGACGTCAGCACCAAAAGGCTGAGAAAGCCGCGAAGAAAGCTACCCAGCAAGACGATACTCAGACAGAGTCTGTCAAAAAGCAGCTCGAGGAAGAGAAGCGCGAGCGTAAGAAGCAGGAGAAGGAGTACACCAAGACCTTAGCTGAGCTCCAGGGTCGCAATACCGTCCTCGATGACAAGCTTACCGCCTTCAGAGAGAAACTGCGGACTACCAAGGAGAAACTAAAGGAGAAAGAGGCCGAGCTTGAGAGGGCAGACAGGGCTCAAACTGCACCACCCACAAAGGTCACCACTCAAATTCCAACGAGGCCTGCAGCAAAGAATGGCCGCAAGCGCATGGCGGCAACTGTAGAGCCGGAGACTAACCTAGGCACACCCGGAGATGGCTTCCCGGCGAAGAAGACAAAACGAGGCACCTCTGTATCCGCCGTTGGTGACACGTCTACCTTCTCCTTGACTCCGTTCCTCAATCGTACCAGCATTGCCGCAGCTGTTGCTAGTCCAATTGTTGAAGAGGAGGAAGAGGACGAACCAGGACCGCAGGAACAAACACCAACCGCTCAGCCTAAGAAAGCGCCCAAGCAAGCTGCTCCACCCAAGATCAAGCCTCTAGCTCCCGCGGCGTCGAACAAAGCTAATGCAAAGCCGCGTAAGAAAGCGACTATGCCCGCTCTCGAAATGGTCACCGAAGAGTCATCTGAAATCCCAAGTAATGTCTCCAAGGACAACTCTGAGAATGCGCCCATTACCGTTCCCCTCAAGGACGCTGACGATGGCTCGTCCACCAAGGGCAAGCACGGGGTTCCAAAAGTCAAACCGCGCAAGTCGCTGATGTCATTCGCGACATTTTCTGAGGAACCCGCTGCAGAGAAGAAGAAGAAGCGTAAGCTTGGTGTTAGCGCCGGGAAGACGCTCTTCGATGCCGAAGATGGCGAGGACGCTGCGCCTTTGAAGCCTGTTGGTGCTAGCAAAGGTCTTTTCGCGGCGAGGGCTCTGGGCAAGAGTGTGTTAGGAAAGTCAGGACATCAAAGGCCAATAAGTGGAGGGTTTGGAATGTTGAGTGAGCAGGCGTTCTCCTTCTCGCCGCTCAAGAAAGATCGTAGGGGTGCAAGTATCTTGAAGTAAGGACTACATGAGCCTTCCATTGGGGACTGTAGAAGGAATGATTCCTACTATCGATGATGGTCTCTAGGTGTTGCATCTTTGGCGTTCTATCGATAATTTATGTCTAATTCTGAAATTGTTCAAGGCGTATCTTTGTACTCTCAATATGCTTTCTGCAAAAAAGGAATTACCCCTTGCTAAGGATGAGTGTCAGCCTCTATCTGCAACCAACATTGTCTGACGCCCGTCATCAAGTTGCTTAACAGGGTGAATCTAATCCTCCATGTCTATTCCTACATCTACCCGCATGTTTGCTTCGAATTGCCTATTTCTACCACCACTATCTACGCGCTTCGATCCTTGAAGCCATGTGCGGCGACTTGAGCATGTCGCGATGCGGCGTGGTGGTCAAGCAGAATTGACAGGGCTGTGTTGCCGTGCCGCAAGTGCGCAATTTTGCGTAGACGCGGGCCTATATACCAATAAGGGTTGACAACGAGCGACTATCGTGAGCTAGAATTGTTGCAAGGCACAATTAAGGGCACCATCCTAACGAGGCACTGCTCGGTCAAGGGCTTGCAAAGGTTTTGCCTCATTCGCTCGAAGGTCTGAAGGGGCAGTGCATTCGCGACGAGTAGGGAGACGACATTTGACCGGCCGTGAACCCAAATTACAGTCGAGTACGTTGAATGCGAGTTGGCTACGCTTCATGAGCGATTTTCCCCCTATGTACATAGTATGCGGATGCACCGGTCTGAAAATGGAGAGGGTGAGGAAGGACCGGAGTATGGCCTTGCTTGGGTATTGTTGTGGTGCTATCCCATCATCAGACGAGGCATTTTGGCACGATACATTCTGGCGCAATACCAAGTTAGCCCGTCAGCGATCTCGAGAATGCCTGAGAGGAGAGAATGGGCCTCATCATCGTGATGAGACGGTGACTGCCTCCACCAACTAGGGCGATGTTTCTGTGCCTGGTAGACGGAAATAATCCTGAGGCGCCAAACCAAGCACCAGCCTCACCTAAGAAATACATTGGACCCCTCCCCATCGCCGCACTCGCCACAGGCCCGCTTTTAAGGATTAAGGCTGTACCAAACCCACGGACACATGTTAGCTAAGAAATGCGCGCGTGACTGCGCGAGGTCGGCAGAAACGGCAAGGCTAGCTTGGACGAACAGATGGCTGTAGTTGGATTGAATACGGCAAATCGTTTTGAATGGTCGATAAGCTCGAGAGCTATCGATTCTGCCTCGAATACGTCACGAATTGACCGGCGGCCCACGGAATGATGGTGGGAGGCCGCATGGGACCCGACTTAACCGACCTTGGACTGCTTGATTAGGGTGTGCCGCTGTGCAGAAGGCCTTGGGGCTGGTCTGCCAGCTGCAGATCTCACGTGGCGGGAATAGTCGTGAGGTGTTCGGTCTTTGGCTCAGTGCGAGTGTTGCAAACGGTTTCACGCTGCCAGCCGCGAGCGCCATTTGTCTCGCATCAAGGGAGAATGTATTGCGCAAAAATGCCTCCTGTATGGTTGTCAGAGAGACGGTTGACAAGAATGCTCATGCCCTTTTACAGGGAGTTCTGTTCAAGATAGATGTCAACATTGTTATTACAGTGAGACCTGGATGATTCCCAAGTGTGCACAGCCCCCCGAGCCGTGAGCCAAGGGACTGTGCACCACGACAAGAAGTGTTGCAGGGATGGCAAGGTGCTTCCCCGCCCGAGTCTGTTTCATTGCGCATCACTCCACATATAAACTGTCCTCGTCGCCAGCCAAACAATGGCCACTCACGACTCTCAAGCCATCCCCCACTCCACTGCATCTTCATCACGCCCGATCCTAGCAGATAACACAAGTATCGAAAACTCTATTACTGCAAACATGAGCGACATCAACGGCAAGGCACCAATCCAAGGGGCTGGTCAGAGCGGCGAGCCAATCGTCAAAGTCCAGCCACCGCGACGAGAGGATCTCCAGCCCAGCTATGCGAGAGTCATCAAGCCCGATGATGCTGATGCCGACACCAATGGTTGGTATGGTTCTATGGTACAACATCTCTCGCTCAATGCACGCGACCATATTTACTAAACTTTTGATAGATCAACACCTTCGGAAACTGCATTGGAACTCTTGGTGCATTCCCATGCTGTATTGTATGCCCAAATCCATACAAGGACGTCAACCAAGGCAACGTCGGTCTCGTCACCAAGTTCGGTCGCTTTGCGCGCGCCGTCGACCCAGGTCTAGTCTACGTCAACCCGCTGTCGGAGAAGCTCGTGCAAGTCGACATCAAGATCCAGATTGTCGAGGTGCCCAAGCAGGTGTGCATGACCAAGGACAATGTGTCGCTGCAGTTGACGTCGGTCATCTACTATCGCATTACTTCGCCCCACAAGGCGGCCTTCAGCATCAGCAACATCCGCCAGGCGCTCGTTGAGCGCACGCAGACTACTCTCCGCCACGTCGTTGGAGCCCGTGTCCTCCAGGATGTGATTGAGCGCCGTGAGGAGATTGCGCAGTCGATTCGTGAGATCATCGAGGAGACCGCCTTGGGCTGGGGCGTCGAGGTCGAGTCCATGCTCGTCAAGGATATTATCTTTTCCCAGGAACTCCAGGACTCGCTTTCAATGGCTGCTCAGTCCAAGCGAACTGGTGAGGCTAAGGTCATCGCTGCCCGTGCTGAGGTCGAATCTGCCAAGGTATGTTTTTCCCACCATTTTTATATGACTACACAATGCTAATTCAATGATAGCTCATGCGCCAAGGTATGCTTTTTGCGCCCTTTCACTCCACCAAGCCGTGGGCCACTATCTTTATATGAGTATACAATGCTAACAACTATATCTAGCCGCCGACATCTTAAGCTCAGCGCCCGCGATGCAGATCAGATATCTTGAAGCTATGCAAGCCATGGCCAAGACTGCCAATTCCAAGGTCATTTTCCTGCCCGCGCAGAACCAAACCGTTCAGAGCGCCCTCGCTCAAGCAGATGCTGCTGGCGAAGGACCTAGCTCCCATGGATACAACGGTAACAATGCCCTCGGCGTTCAGAGCAGTGCCGGACACGAGTATGGCGGAAATGACCATGGTTTCCAGAGCGCCATCAACTCCCGCGTCATTGAGAACATGTAAAGTCTGGACAACAAACTGATTCTTGGCTGGAGAGTAAGGGGCCCAGGATGATGGTTAGTTTTGACCTTCTCGTGTTCCTATTTTGACTTGTGCGCTGCACATACCACAAACCACACGAACGGAAAGAATGCTCTTGGAGGATGTACAATTTTCAGCGGCGGATGCTCAGGTTTTGGATTTTGGATTTTTTTCTTGATACCCGATATGGTGCGCTGTATTATCACTTCACTCGCTCTTGGTAGATATTCGGTAACGATAATGATAATGCACGCCAATATACAACTATACACAATATCTTTTGTTGTTGCTGATCTCGGG
This sequence comes from Pyrenochaeta sp. DS3sAY3a, assembly GCA_001644535.1. Taxonomy (NCBI): domain Eukaryota; kingdom Fungi; phylum Ascomycota; class Dothideomycetes; order Pleosporales; family Cucurbitariaceae; genus Pyrenochaeta; species Pyrenochaeta sp. DS3sAY3a. Next base: position 1,282,436 of record KV441642.1, on the reverse strand, counting down.
AATGCATGGTAGGCTTGACAGTACGGCATTTGTACGCAAAGAAGAGGTAGAGGAGCCAGAGTGCTCTCAGCACTAAATCACTAGCAGGATGTGCTCCAATGTCTGGTTTTTGCTAAACCTGCTGTTATGTGCCTATCACACACTTGAAAAGATATGATTATATACGAACATCTTCAGCACCAGACTACCAACAGGACGTCCTTATAGAAGATATTCAAGAGATCCCTACTCTCAGCGGCGTTGTTATCTTTTTGCCCGCAATGTGTATACATTTCCTGGCAGAAATACTGTGGGCTCGCATGTCAACTATATCAGGACAATTGCTATGCTTCGTTGGCTGTTCAACAAGGAGTCGACCCAACAGTCATGATTCCACAACACGTCAAAAGCGAGTCGCTAGTCAATCTAACTCGTTCAGAAATACCATATATTCTACTTCTAGCTGGTAGATAGTTCCCCTCATAGAATAAGAATCACAGGGTTCATCTGAATTTTCATCTCGTGTGCCAAACTCTTTGATAATGCAGATTGCACGATATCTTCAACATCGGACGCTGTCAATTGAGAATGTTGAAGCTAGATCACAGAAGGTCTCAGGAGAGATTGGATAATAACTCTATTCTATAAAATGCGGGCTGTAATTGGCCTTAAGTACTTGCGCTTCTAGGGCATGCGTTATATGCTTAGCCCTCTAGGTAGTAAGCGCCTAACTAAGGTCTAAATATAATAGAATAGAACTTTTAATTCTATAATATACTTTCTAAGTGTGTAGAAGTTTATAAAGTACTATACACCTATAGGTGTATTTTCTATTAGTAGTTGACTCGGAGAGTAATGTGGTCTAGACTTATAGTATATTATATGCGAATGTCGATGTGATCAAGAAGGGGATTTATGGAGTGTTTATATCAAGCCGCCCTGTCTGCTAAAGAGAGACTGTTAACTGATTAGTTTTTGTAATAACGAAGGAGCTTAGGCATGGTATAAAGATATTCTGCTATTGCTACAGGAAGCCGCACTAATACAAATAGTCATGCACGCACTTCCAGCTATCTGGATTCTTCACATCTCCCGTGCCCTTATACACATTCCTCCTCGGCCACCTACAATGCCTCCTCTTGAAATCCACCCCATTCGCAACCGTCCCATTAACAAACGCCGTCCCCAAAATATCTTCCGGCGGAATCCCTTGCTCAACCCACCTCACCATCGCCGTTAGCACGTTCTCCTCAGGCGCCAAACTCGCCATGTTCCTCTTCTGGTTGCCAATAAACGCTGCACCAGGCCCGCCGCTGCAGTGCGCCATACCCGAGATACGGAAGAAGCGGTAGAACTCATCGAGCTGCTTAGGTCCCAAACCCATAGTCTTAGACACATGCTCATAGTAGCGAGGGGAATTCTCGCTCGTGATTATCCCATCCTGCAGACCATGATAATGCAGCACCTTGCCACCACGATTCTTAAACGCAGACAGATCGCCGTCCCAGGTCTCGATGTTCGACAGGTTCTTGCGCGCGGACAGCTCGTAGTCCTTTGGTGTCAGACTCAAGGGGTCCCAGTTCGAGTCGTTGAAGATGGCGTACTTCCACCAGTCTGCTGCGCCGAAGACCTGGCCGTTCAGCATGGCGAAGGGGGCCTCTGTTGCTTCGGCGCCGGGCTGCAGGCGCGGGTACACGAGGTTGCCGGCCGTGTCGTTGATGGGCGAGAAGACTTTGCGGACTGTTTCGACTTGCAGGGCTGTCAGGCAGGTAGAAGTATTCTGGCCTGGAGCGCACAGGAGGTCGGAGGGGTTGTACTGGCAGAGATCGGGCGATTCGAGGATGCCGTCTTTTGCGCCGTCAAGCTCGTCGCATTGTCGCAGCACGTCTTGATGCACTACGGGCCACAAGTTCAAGGGTACGAATGTCGGCGCAGTTGGAGGGCCAGTCAGGGGGTAGAAACTGCAACTCCAGCTGGTGAGGTTATTGAATGCGAACGCTGGCGCACCCGCAACCACGCCATCGAAATCCTCAGGGAAAGCCTGGACAGACTTGAACCCCTGTCTCCCGCCGGTCGAGCAACCAAGGTAATAGCTCTTGTTATGCTTCTTGCCGTAGAAAGTCTTCGAGATGCTCTTGCCCGCCACAACGCCAGTGTGCAGCGCGCGAAACGCAAAATCAGCCACAACCTCGAGATTGTTGAACGTCTGGCCCGTCATGCCGTCGTGGCCGTTATCCGTGCCCACAGTCGCAAAGCCCAGCGAAGCAGCGTACTCGATATCCTCGTACTGGATACAGCCTCCCAGGCCGCCATTGCCCGTGCTCAGGAACCGGCCACTCCAGTTCCGGGGCAGCCAGGCCTCCATGCGCAGACCCGAGATGGGCGACGTGGTGATGTTGAGGCCTACGCGGCAGACGTCGACGGAAACGGCCTGCGAAGGGCGGGTGCAGGTTGGATCATTGTTGACGAGTTCGAGGGTTGTGTTTGCGGGGATGTAGGTGGAGAAGGCGACGCTGGAGTTTGGAATCTTGAGTTTGGCTGCGAGGGACGCGCATTGCTCAGTGAAGTCCGGGGTTGAGGTGGGTTTCGCGACACTGAGGGCAAGAAGGCTGGAGAGCACTCCCAATGTTGAAGGAAACATCATGGTTTCCGGGTTGGAGAACCAGGACGGTGGTTATTATTGATCAGGGACAAAGGAAACTGATTGGATCTACATGTGCAGGAATTGAGGCCTCTTCTTATATCAAATCAAATTAGATCTCCACATGTCGCAATAACTTCCAGGCTTTCTTTCTAATTACAACGGAATTTGACCGCGATATTCCCTGGATAATACTTCTTCACGGTGCAAACTACCACCAACCAGGCACAGGTAAAAGCACCGTACGTAGGAGCCTGGGGTATGTACCTAGCTCCAAGGCCAGACCCTACCGTTAACGATCATGCCCTGCAGATCAGATCTACCGGCCTTGTTCGCTTCGCGTCATCTGTATCCTGCCGAAGTTCTACCACGAACCACCTCATGACCAGGAGACCTGGTAACCATTCATTCTGGAAACAACGTCCTTTTAAGGATCTTGTCCCGACGATACTATGGGGTCGCCGGTCACCGTACTCGCGTAGCGTGTACACAATACTGGTTCACTGGTTAAAAGCCAGCGGAACTCCGATCCGACGAACGTCCAACCACTCAGCGTCTTCTTTCACCAAATTGCCCCAGCAGTAGCTTGAACTAAGCTCACAAGCCACTCCTTCACTCCAAGCTCAAAACGTGGGGTTCGGCCCGAAAGCGCTTCCAAGGTTTGGCGTGCGTCAGCGACTTGCATTCTCACCTGCATACTTCGTGCGTCAATCAATTCATTAGCCACTGCGTTAGCCGGAAGGATGACCCGCACCGAAGTTCTACCGTCTTACCCATGCTAAACGACCGCCAGCGGCCGCAACGCCCGCACGCTAAGGAGCATTTCCCCCGCCCAGCCACGGCGTTATGCGAATGCGAGCAATGAAAGGAGCTTTGCGCTTTGCGCTTTGTCCTTGTTTCGGCCTGTGAGACGATGTGACGGGGACGGCACGGGATTTGCCAGGTGTACTACCTTGCTTCAAGCGGCGCCCCTTCTTTGTATGGAGAGGTTGAGGGGGGTGGATGAACGTATACCCAGATTTTGATCAATGCGGACCTTCTACATATGCTATGGCCTACTGCGTATGCTCTGAAAGGAACTCTTGATTGGTCTTGTGCGCCGTTGCACTTCTTTCACGCGTGTTGACAGGACAGGGTTCCCTGGCGCCTTCTACGGCCTTGTTCGCAAGCAAGATTTTCGATGCAAATGCCCGTGATCTATATGCTGTGGGTATTGCGTGTTACAGTGGTATGCGTGGTGTGATGCTCAGGGACTGGCAAGTGGGACGAGAGGACTGGGATCAGATCAAAGAGAAAATAGCGTCATCTCGATCGCACCACCTGCATAATTCTATGGAATGTTCTGTCACATAGGTAGGTATAATTTAAACTTATACATGATTGCATTCAAGCTATTAGTTTAGAACAGATAGACTATTCCGTCCAGGGGCTGTGATATAATTGACGGACAGCTTCCCATCTCAGTGACCCCTGAAATCAAGACACTACATTCGCTCACGAGTCTCAGCAATTGGCCCCTTCTCCAATCCATCCTCGCCCTTCGTGAGATCAAAAGCCTCACTCGGTCCATCGAAGATAAGAGCAATCTCCTCCAGCGAAGGGCCCTTAGTCTCAGGATACAACCACCACACCACACCAAACTCGACAACAACCCATGCAATAAAGATGGTGTAGAAGTGCCATCCCATATTCTGCAGGCCAACAGGGATAGCAAACGTAGACAGAGCAATGAAGCCAAGCGTCCAGAACTGGAATACAGCCATACCCGGCAGTCTGAGGTGGAAAGGCAGAATTTCTGTAATGTAGAGTCCCAAGTTTCCGTTCAAGCCGAGATTGTAGGCCGGCGAGAAGAGGTACAGGAAGACAACGACGGCATAGCCGGCAGCCTTGTTGGTAGGGTTCTCGGCGAAGATTGCACTTCCGGTAGTGATAGCGATAAGGCAGATAAAGACGCAGATGAGCGAAGCCAAGAACAGCTTGCGTCGACCGACCTTAGCAGGAAGGGTAGCGAAATACAGTGCCGAGAACCAAGAGAGCATTTGAGACGTTGCGTTGATCAGCGTCTGTTGGAGGCTGGTTGTGAGACCGACCGACGTGAGGATGGGCGATAGATAGTAGGAAATAAACGCGTTTCCAGACATCTGACTGATGCAAGCGCACCAGATCAGGATGAAGAAACGAAGACGGTTGCCGCGTGTGCGCAGGAAATCCAAATAGGTGGAGAGGGCGTTCCTGTTGGCATTCTTCTCGGCTGCCAGTGTGCTCCGGATCTCAAGGAATTCCCATTGTACAAGTGGATCGTGCTGGTCGCCCTCCGCGTGGTACTTTGCCATCATCTGAAGTGCGTCGTCATCGCGACCTCGAGAGATCAGCCATCGAGGGCTTTCGGGGACGAAAAAGATGCCGCACAGCTGGATAACCGAGGGGAGGGCCTGAAGCGCAGATGGGATGCGCCAGGAGGCCGAGCTGTTGATACGGAAGGTTCCGAAGGTCGTCCAAGCAGCAATGATGGAACCGAGCGCATAAGAGGTCTGAAATAGTGCAGTCGCGGTCGTGCGCTGTTTGGGATGTGCGATCTCAGCAATGAGAGGAGCTCCGGAGGCATTGATCAGGACGCTTCCCGCACCAATGATGCCGCGAGAGACGACGAACATAGGTAGGTTCTGGGCACCTCCTTGGAGAGCAGCGCCTAGACAGCAGACAAGGGCACCGGTTACGATACCAGCTCGACGGCCAAAACGATCACTGATTGTTGAGATAAATGGCACGGCGAGGAGACCTCCGATAGGATAGGCTCCGTTGAACAGTCCCAAGGTGGCGCCTTTTGGTTCACCAAAGTAACTCCTCCAGCCCTCAACGGCCTGGAGACCATTCATCATAGATCCATCGAATCTTAGAATCTATTAGTCGCTGTATACGATAATGTATAAATTCAAGAGAGAAGATAACATACCCAAGCGTGAAGATGGACAGGAGCGGGAAAAGCAAGAGGAAGTTCAAAGTACGCAGGTTCTTGTGGTGCAACCATTTCGATGTATCAATCGTGCCCTCAGGCATTGCGAGTGTAGCAGCCTCCCGCACCGCGGCGGTGTCAGTGACCGTAGTAGCCTTCATGGTGGACAACCCAGGGCTTGAAAGGGTAGGTAGGAAGCAATGAGATGAAAAGATCGATGAAAGCGGATCGGACTGGTTCTTGATAACCGTCGTTGAAACGCAAGTTACACAAGGATTTTATATTTATGCAGCATATCCAAATGATCATAATCAACCAGAGTGCAAGGAGCACATGGCGTGAAAGATGCACGCACACCTCCTCGAATCTCGCGTTCAAATGTCCCGAACCCCAGGCGAATCAAGGTAGTGTTAGGTAGTTTGAGAGTCAGAACTGGCCGGGGCATTGTTCCTGTTGGGTGGGAAAGGTCATGGACATGGTAGATCTAGGAGCTTGGCGTCCCATGTGAAGTGTGACCCCAAGACGCCAAAGCTGGGGGAAATGGTGGCGTCTTCCCCGCTCCGCACGAAACTTGGATTGTGGCGTTCGAGTCCCGACGATTACCCAGGATCTGCCGTTGTGTCGCCGGCTCCAGCTCATGCCATGTCAGATGATGGACAGACTAAGCTTTTTGGGCTTGTGCAAAGGAGCGGAGCTGTGAAGGCACCTGGTGCCCGCGGAACAGTCGACGCGATTCCGAAGTGTGGAGGCCATGATGTGGAGAGAGCAATTGACCAAGCATGGTATGCAATGAGCTCCTCAACCTCGACATTCACACTTCATCAAAAGGAGCCTCGAACACCGGTAGCTTCAGCACAACGATGTATTGACTGACGGTTCGCCAAATACTGATATCATGCCAAGTTCTTATCATGATGATTGTGCTGATGTATTGTCAGGGCTCTTGAAGCACACAAGACACAAGACACGGTGCTGATTTCTTAGTCCGCAGTGGTTTGACCCGATCACCGAGTCCATCTCGCGTGGAGATATCAAGTTATGCTGGCGATCATCCAAAGTTCTACCGATTCAATCAGAGAAAGTTTTGCTGGTTTCAAAATGCCTACATCGAGACTGAAGTCCGACTAGTGATTCCAGTAACACACCTCACTATAGAGAGGTTGTACAGCAGTGGGTAGACTCTGTGTTCGAACATGAACGGAAAGATGCCGCTCGTTTTATTCGGACGTATTGTAGCGAGAAGGCCCACGGTGAACCGAATGTTATTCTCGCGCTTAAGTGATTAGGTAACTGCGCTCGAACAATATGCACTATATTGCATAAACATGGCAAAAATGTAAACATGATTGGAACGGAAAAGTATCGATATGTATTGACTATGCACGATCTCAACTATTGTTGGAAACTCCAGCATCACTGATGGTGAGTTCCACAGTGCCGGGCAGATAGCTCGTTTGGCTGTGTCCACCCGGCAGACTGATCTGAACAGGGACCTTAGCATACTCGCCAGCATCGCCGGCCACTAGAGACAGCGAGACCTTAATTGTGGCGTTCGAAGTGTCCCGCCTCCATTGCACCCTAGCAGTCTGGGGCCCCAGAAGCCCCCCGATAGGGACCTGCGCATCAAACTCTGGGAATAGGTTCACCCGCGGTCTGAAAGAGATCTCCTGCCAGCCAGCAGCTGCTGGCTTGATACCCGCAACCTCGGTAACGAATTCATAGAGTGGAAGACTTCCCCATGCATGACAGTCGGAACGTTGTGATACATCGTCCTCAACCCATGTCGATAGATTTTGGGCCAGTTGTACCCGCCATGGATCCCAGAAATGATCGAAACGAGTCTCGTAGGCTTGCTCGCCGACCAATGCTAAAGCTCGCAGACTGTAGAACGACATCGCCGTTGACACAGGCGTGAAGGTCCGATTCTTGTCGCCTGGAAGACTGTTCGAACTGACCGTTTCTGGCATTGGAGACGTCAATGATTTCGCTAGCAGCCTGGAGCCTGAATCAAGGGCCACAGCACCACAGAGGATTGCCCATATCTGGCAGTGCTGACTATAGTCCGTCGGCTCAGCATGCTGAGCAAGACCGTCAGTGAAAAATTCGCCATCGAAACAATGCGCCGAGATCGCTTCTACAATTGCGTCGGCGCGGTGTGTATACTTGGTAGCCAAAGTCTCATCATCGAGGGCAGCCAGAAGGACCGCTACACGCTTCAACGTATACGCATACAGGCAGTTTGCGAACGTCTGGTATCCTGTCCTACTTGTAGCAGGGGGAATTCCAAATGGCTTCCACGCCCCCGTCCAGTCGACAAAATCCCATTGATTCTGCGCATCCGCAGCATGAACAAGGCCGGTGCTTGCATCAATACGACGACGGAATGTATCCAGGACCGCATGAGCCACGGATAAGAACTGGGTCACAAAATCGGCGTCTCCAAAGTACTCGTAGTGGTCTGTGAGCATGCAGACCCAAAAGAGGGAAAAGTTGGGAATAATTTGAAGGTGATGTGACGGCGCCCGGCTTGCAGTGAGGCCAATAACTGGTTGAAAAGAATTGTGGAGTTGGATAATTGCCTGCCTAGCCAGACGATCGTCTCCGGAGACGCAGTAGGTGAATAACGCTGAGCTGCGCGTATCCATTGCATATTGAAGTTGCTCGTAAAAAGGGCAGTCTTCATAGCAGTCATGCATGCAGCTCTCAAGCGTGCGCAGGCTAACATTCCACAGCTCTTTCACCCAGGCTTTGTTCTCTGGCACACTGATATCCGCAGTGACTTCCAGGGGATAGTTCGTCTTTGTGATTTCAACACCCAGGAAGACCAGATCCGATGTGTCCACCACTTCGATATCCAATGCCATGAATCGGAATGTTCTGAAGTGAAATGGGACATAGGCCTCCTCTTGTTCTTCTGCCTCGCCATATCGCATGGCCGATGGAGTAGGAAGTGGACCCCCAAAAGTGTAGCGGTCGGAAGGCCCGATCAGGCTTTTTGAGGAATCGCATCGATTGCCCTTCACTCGGAGGTATGGCAGGTTGATCGGTTCATCTTCGAAACATTCGGAGTAAGTGACGCGCAAAGTGCTTCCGCTTGAGTTTGGTCTAAGAAACTTGAACTCAATGTAGCCAGTCGTGTAGTCAGATTCGAGCTCAAGATGATGTGTGCTTCCAGCAGGTAGCAATATGCCTTCATTTGAAACCGGTCTCGTACTTCGAAATACGTTCTTTTCCCACACCTCGCGAGGAACAGTACTGCTTATCTTATGGATTGCTTTTATATATGTGCGCTCTAATTTTGGGTACGGTATCAGTCTTGGTGACAATCTCCAAGGTGTTGCAAGCCCAAAAGAAGTAAGGAATGTACCAGGAGCGGCAGGCACCCAATTAGGTTGTGCTTTGATCTTCTGATCACTTTCTTCGAATATATGCAGGAAGTCGTCATGTTTTAGATTGTTCGGCAGGCTGATGGACGAGTCGATAGACGTTTCCCAGGAGTTGTCAGTTCGAATGTCGATCCCCTGTGCACTTTGGTCTTCCGAAGGGACATGTTGGAGAAAAAGACCAGGCACAGGCGTTCTAGGAAAGCTTGGAGCGAAACGAGTTGCATAGTAAAATCGAAGTACTTTGATGCTGATTAAGTTCTTCCCGGGTCGGAGAAATGGCTGAATATCGAGCTCGTCAAAGAACCACAAATTCTGATCGCCCTTGACGGGGCCTGCGTGGACGAAGCGAGAGTTGAGATACAGCTTGAATCGAGTATCGGCTGATAAACGAACTTTCACGGGAGTTTTAGGAACTTGAGAGATAGAGAATATCTTCCGAAAGTCGACAAATCCACCGGCGGAGGATGATGTGGGCAATTCGGACCAGTCTGGATGCCAGATCCATTTTGTGTCGAAGGTGAGAGGAGACATTCAGATGTTTCTTGAGAAATGGTGGGTAACGAGTAGCGTTGTCATTGACAAGGCACCATATTCGTAGGAAGAAGCACACTTTACATACCCATGCGAGACATTCGACTTACTAGCGTACGCCGTACGCCTGCTCCAGCTGTTAAGGCATGTTGCCGCCTCGGGGTCGTTTCTCCCGGAAAGAAGCTACCCCACAATCAACCCCATTGGCGCACGGCATAAGTACGGGACAACCTGGAACAGTCCATTTTTCCAGGAAGTACAGCGACCTGTCAGCCAGGGACATGTGAATGTCGGGACTTGTGATCTGGAATGACGCGCCTTTGCGGTGGATACCAAATCGACCCAAGTACCTAAGTAGTGTTCCGAAACTTTGGTAGGCCAATTCGGAGACTTCCAGACGACGACCATCATCTGAGGCGAAGCCATGTTTCCCACTCCTGTGCATTGGGATCAAATCATCGACACTTAAGCATGGAAATCATCGATATGGGTTCTAGAAGACTGTACTGCTTTCCGTTTTGAGCGCGGGATGAAATGCACATGGGACAACAAGCGTAAGGGTCATTGGCGAGTAGCAAAAATATGCAGAGAGCTTACCTAGGTACGTCCTTTTCGAGAATAGAAGTATGAGCCTCCATATTTTAGTGCATTTAAGACCTTCCAAAGTGTTCCGAAGGCTGCATACGCGGGAGTATCATCGTTGCAAGATGGGTGTGAACAACCAAGATGAAAAACCGGCTTCTGCGCTACCATAAAATCAATGTAGACTAAAATTCAACATAAAACCAAAATCCCCAACACATATGCTCACTTCCTTACATATGTAGATATTCCTTCAGGCCTCCTAACCAACCACCTTTAGAAACCGATCGTGCTGACAAAACACTCACGTTCCCAGGATGCCGATTACCGCCAACTCCGCACTCGACCTCCACCAACAAGACTACTAATTTACCCTCCAAAACTCCAACCCACAACCCAAGAAAATATATTTTTTGGGTAAATAAGGTACAATAATTTGCAAAACAACCAAGAACTCGTAGCAGTGTAGCAGGGGCGTGAAGGTTTCAAAGAATGGCTCTTCCTATTCACGCCTCGCCTACACCCCGGGTTCGAAACGCGGATCGACCAGTTTAAGCACAATGGCGGGTTTCTGGTCTTCAAATATTAAAAACCATCATTCCAAATCGTCGACCAGTTCGGTAAAAAAGGCGGGTCTGGTCCGTAAAATATAAAACTACCTTTTTTTGGCGTTTTTGTTTGAGCTTTCGAAGGGCTATGGGCGTTAGTAACCATGGCGCTGCGATGGGACTGTTTTGTTTACTTACACTATTGGCTCCACGTACATGGATGGATAGATGTATTCTTCCGTCTCTTTGAGTCATACAGACTTGATTTGTTAGTGCCGCTAACTATCTCACAATGGCACGGTGCCAGGAAGCCGCTTTTCCAACGCTGGCATTCACCCGTCTTTCCCTGTATCCCGCCGCACAAAATACAGCATGCCGTTCGAAGAGTGAGCTGTTTGCATCAAACAATTCCCCCTGTCTTCGTCACGATACAATCGATCAACTCCAACAACGTATGGGTCCCGTATTCCCATGACAATAGTAAAGCGTGCTTTACCTTCATAGAGCAATGCAACAATGACAACGTTTGGCACATTGGCTGAAGAGCGCCGTGGAAGATGTGGAAGATGTAGACGTTCTCATCGAAGATGATAATAGAGTATGTCCTATTGAGGTCTTTCTGCTTGTCGAAGAACTAAAAGCAGTATAATCTGGGAAGCCTTCTACTTTTCCTTCATCTTACATCACTCACGGCATGCCATCTATTCGCTGTATGATGAACTCGTTACTACAAAGAAACAGTTCCTTCTCTTTGAACCAGGTAAACTTCATGGTTTCTAACAGGTCCACGCGGCTAGCAATTTGAAGTGTACATGGGAAGCCTTCGAAAGCTTTGCCACGTCCCTCGTTCCCGTTGCACTTTGTTCTCCCAAGCTCATTCATTCACCCAAACACAGATAGTAGTCTTGTAGACTTCCCCACAGGCAAAGATTCAACATGTTCAATATGATATTTGTATCTGTATCTGTATATCTCCCGCTCTATTCTTACACACCACCTCATCTTATACGTCTGCACTATTCCCATTCATGCATTCCGGCATACTCCATCTCCCCATCTCACATGTGCCAGTTCCCAATCCAACGCTCATTTCAAAACGTGGAGAAGCGGGGATACATATATCCAAGACATGTTAGATGACTCCAAAAGCGTTTCGATGCAAATGCCGCTCTTTCTTTTGTATTAGCTTCCCCAAGACACACACACAAAAACGAGACGTCAACACAACGACACTTGCTTTGCAAATGCTCGATCGCTCAAGTAGCGCGGCAAAAGGCTCCAAGCGCATACATGCTACTGGCACAAAGGTAAAGAATGGTCGACTAAAACGATGCGTAGGGCCGCGAGGCTCCAGGCTCCAGGCTCCGTAAGAATAGGCAAGAAGAATGGCGTCAGAAATCGCTAAAATGAGACAGGCAAGAATCCAGGAGATATCATGAGGGCAGCATCGCTTTCTCCGTGCTCGGTTGCCCGAGTATGGGCCGGCTTTCCCGCGGCAGGGGCTCGCCGTATGCCCACTTTGTCGCGGCGTTGACCAGGTTAGCGCAAATCGGATCTATGTGTTTCACCCATAGAGCCGCGCACCGGTAAAGAATATAGTAAAACACGCCAATAGCGATGAAAATGTGCGTGGTCGAGCCGCGCTGGAGGTCCATTTGCTCGCCCTTCTCGGTCTTGGGCGGATTCATGGCGGACGGCAGGTAGATGATCCAGGTGAGAACCGTCTTGATGAATGTGTTGTGCATGAGGTACACGGGAAAGCTGACACGTCCAAGAAAGTTGAAGACGGGTGAAGTCAGAACCTTGCGAGCATTGCGGGAGAAGAAAATGCCGAGAAGAACCATTGAGGCGCCGACATGGTCCCAGTACCGCCGAACGTCAGATTTTTCCACGGTAACACTGTGCATCATCCGCTGCATGACGTGCGACCAGTGCGCATTCTGAGGGGAATCCTGAGGATAGCCGGCGAGGAACATTCCCACGACGATCATAAGCGCAGGAACAGGGGCTGGCAGAACCGAGGTGGCCGAATCCTTGTAGTGGTTGTGCAGTTCGGCTACGAACATTCCCATTACGATATTTAGCCCTTTTAGAGCGCCAATGGCAAGTCCTGCTCACGTTAGCAATGCGGAGAATTTGATTTGGCTGACCCTGCAGTGAGATGGTCTTACCTTCACCAAGCTGCCAGAAATAGAGGTACAGCAGTCCGTAGATCAACAGACGCGCCTTGGGCTTTACCATGACGGTTGCAAACATGGTGGTGTAGACGAGCATGCTGCCCTCCAAGAACAGATGCAGCGTCCATTGTGTGCCATCGTAGTCATTCCAGCCAATTGTCCATGTCTCGACTTCGGCCTTCATGAGCGACCTAAATGCTTGCCATAGAGTCGGTTCTTGTCGATGCCAGCCCTGCCGAATCCACGTAGAATCGACGTGCTTGGTCATATGATAGGCGTTTGTGTTCGCAAGGAACCAGGTCAGGAAGGTGGCGGCCATGGTGGGCAGCACCAATCGCCCTGAGCGCGCGAGGGCACTCCTGGCAATGCCCGTGAAGGCTGCATCGTGATTCCCGGCACGCGACTTGCCAATGGGCCCTATCGAGTTGACGTATCCTGTGACGAGGAAGAAGATGGCCACCGCGCTGCGGCCACCGACGACGAGACGGAAGAAGGGCAGCTGGAAAAGGTGCGGTGCGGTTTTGGGAGTTGCAGCCGGCGCATGCAACCAGGGGACGAGGGCAGTGCACAAGTGGCCACAGACGACCATGAAGGAGGCTACGCCACGGAGGCCCTACGGTGCAATGTGTTAGCCGCGGTGATACGGGCGCAGGAGGGACGGGTTTGGGTGGTGGAGGACTTACATCTATCCAGTTTGCGTCGCGGGGAGCCATTCTGGGCGTGTTGAGAGCGAGTGCAACCAAGCAAAAGATTATTCGACGAGTTCAGGATATCTAGGTAGGACTATAAGGCGTCTGTACGCATCGCCGGTGTTCCAATAGACGGGACGCCTGGGGATATATCAGATGGGACGGCGGAGATATCGGAGCGACGAAGCAACGACGAGGGCGTCGAGTGCAGGTAGAGATGAAAAGAGGCCCGTCGGCAATGGAAGATAGCAAGACGTAGCGACGCAAGAAAGGGAGGCCCGGCCAGCAAAGGACGGCGGGACGGCGAGGCGGCAGCAGAGAGGGTACAGCAAAAAAGACGGTGGTGGTGCCCTTCAAGCCTTCTCCTGCGCGCCGCCGTGGGCACTGCATCTTTTCAGGAACGCGGCAGCGGGCCTGCACGTCGGACGCGGCTCACAGGCCAGGACTGGTGCCAAGCTGGGAAGGTGTGGATCTTGGGCCCTCTCCCTTCGACGACTCAAGACTCAAGGCGCAGGCGGGCCCGCAGACCGTGGTTGGCACTTGGGGCTCGCTGGGACTCCATGGCCGCCGCTCTGCCTCGACGCGGACAAGCGCTGCACTGATCCTGGCCATGGGTCGCGTGAAGCACTGGGCCGTGGCCCCTCCATCCAGTCGCAACTTCAACGTCGCCTCGACTCCAAGATTCAAGGCTTCGTCGGACGCCCGCGGCCCCATGCGCCTGAATTAGCAGTACACCACCTCTCCGCATTCCAAGGGCACCTGGGCACTGTAGCACAGCGTCGAGGGCCATCGCAGGCTGCCGAACCGCGCCCTGGAGCGGGCGAACCTTTCATCTGATTAACGCGAGCTCTGGGGAGCGCCACAGTTCAAGTCTCCTTTCTACCTCGCCCGTATTCGGATACTCATACCGGAAACACGTCTTCTGGGAGCTGGGGGCGTCGGCTACGGCATCCTAACGAGCGCCTCGTGCAAAAACAAGCTCGCGGAAAGATTATGGCCATGCGCTTGGCGCTTACGCGGAGAGTCCGTTATACCCGTCATGTCGCCTGACTCAAGTCAGGGGTAGTTGACCCATACATGGGATTCGACTGCTCTTCAGATCTACAGTTTGCGATAGATTGCCCTTTCAATGCCATGCGTACCTGTCAACCCCAGAGCTCCAAAACTTCCAAGAAACTCCATCCTGGGAATAAAATATCATAGTATTGCGGACTCTATCCTGTGGCGTATCATTCACCTGCATCCACTTTGATAATCTCGGTTTCGAAACCGGTGAGGTGGCCTTTTGCGGGGATAGCTTGATCGAGGTAGGTAGTTGATGGAATTGCAAGCTCCGATAGTGTGAACTTGGGTACGCAACTACAAGTCCTACGTACACCCATGGACGCTACAGGTGATGCTTGTCTATTCTCGACGTTATTGGTATGGCTAGACTAAATACAGCAAGCTCTCCACACATGCAATTGTCCTATTCGCATGCTGACACATGCATTTGTTATTTTTCACTTTAAAGTGCAGCCTCGCATCAGCATACATCCCAGCAATTGTACTAACCATGTCTCCGTGAAAGGGTGACGGGCAAACCACACGTTTGCAGTTCGACCACTTACACCCTTCGGCCGAACACCCTGAATCGCTTGACGCCTCCATCAGGGATAATCACTAGCTTAGCATGCGTATAGCCTTTGCCCTGCACATCCTTCAGCTCTGCTTTGTACGTGTGCTCTTTATCTGGTCCAGATTTCTGTGGTTCCAGTACTTCCACCCAAGCAGCATCATCGTGGCTGGGATCCTTCTCAAAAGACCCTGCAAAGACCTGCACCTTTTGCGGAAAGTTTCCTCTGAAATGGGCCGTGTCGACAACGATATTATCGATTTCTCCTTTTGAGCCCAAACGGACAATGGTCCAGTCGACGTGTTCTCCACGCGTGCGCTTCGTCTCCCAACCGTCGCCCATATCCTTGCCCCGTCCAGGAAGTAGGAGATTGTCTTTTGTGCCAAAATGCTGGTCTGAGCATGACGTCGCTACGCCGCCCATGACAGTGGCCGAAAGCTCGAAAACTGCGTTTGTGTCTTGCGGGAACACTGGGACCGCAACTCCGTAGAGTCGGAATCGTGCAATGCCACCATCCGGATACATCAGGAGCTTGACATGCGTGTATGCCTTCTCTGTGATCTTCTCAAGAAGCCATCCGTGCCGTTGCGTTGGACCGCACTCCTGTTTACTCAAGATGGTTTCCCAGCCAGCATAGCTTGCCTTCTTGACCTCCTCCTCCTCATTCTCATCCGTGACGAATGCACCCTGAACGGCAATCTCGGGCGCATGGTTTCCATTGAAGAAAGCAGTATCGATCTCCACGCCCGCAACCTTTCCACTCGCAGTGCCTAATCGCAGAACAACCCAGTCTGCAGGCTCAGTGTTGTGTCGGCGCGTTTCCCAGCCATCGTACCATGCCCCTGCGTGTGTGAAGACGCCTGGTCTGCGGATTGGTGGTGTAGGCGTTATGAGATTCTCCGCCGCCGCGAACCATTCGTCGCTGAAGGAGAGGACTTTGGAGCCCAGGGGTGCAGATATGAGGTCTTTGATTCAGTCAACCTTATTGTTCTGGAGACTAGCTACACTTTGGAAAAGACAAGTGGAAGGCATTCTTACCAGTGTATTGCGATTTGAATGTCGAATCGATCTGATCCACGGGGATCACACGAGCATTGCTAGTCGCAACATCCTTGACGTCTTCAGGAGAAAGAGTGCGGATCTCCATAATGTTAAGAGGGCGAATTATGAATGGTTGAAATATTCGTACGAATGAATGCTGGAAAGAAAATAATGAAGTTCAAATGGATGGTGGAGGAACGCGACGGCGGGGTATTATTATCAATACTTAGTGGGGTAGCTCGATCTTCATCTTGTACCCTTTTTTCTATCGGAGTCCGCCGAAACTCTCAGCCTGGATATTCAAGGGCCGATTGCGGAGAAACGCAAGTTTATTGACATATGTCGACTCCGAAAAACTTACCCGTCGCGGGACGGTATGAGTGGATGGTAGAAATTGAAAGTTAAGCCTCGGAGTAACCCGACTTAGGTATCAACTTCAATCGGACTCAAGTACTCCGAAAAGTCGGAATTAAGCGGCAGGATCTTGGGTAGATATATTTTCTTCATACATTATCAGAGCCATGAACAGACCTGTATACTATTAGAGAAGGGTGAGAGAGTGCAAAGGACTTGACATTATCTTTGACACAGTTGGTATACTTATGAAGGTGTCGCGCAGACTTCCGACCATTTCGTACAGCAGAGAAACCCTCTTCTTCAATTGAACAGAGCGATGCTTAATCGGCTACCCAAGTACACGTTGCAAAGCAAGATGTTATGTGCTGCAAACCTACGCAGATCATATGTGCAGTCGTGGAGAACATTTTGATTGCCGATTCGTTGCTATGGAATCGCAAAAAACATTTATGATGCCCGCTCTGGAAATTCGATGAATTCCTGATCCCTTGGACCTGGTACGCAATTGCCATGGATTGCTGTGCAGACACCGACGCTTTGTACCGCGATTATCAAGACAGACGTCCCTCATTAGGACTGAAACAAAAACCATGTCTATTCTTTGCTCCCCAAGCATACTGTGATCGACCGACTGACCGTCGACCAGCTAGTTTCTGCCCATGCAGATGTTTCCAATCGAGGTTGTTGTACCCAATTGATGTGATAGTTTTCGCAGGAAATTTGTGCCCTCTTTTCACCCGTAGTTTGGGTCGTTCCACTGACTATCCTGATAGTAACCTCCACCATTCTTGCTATTGCCTCCATTGAGATCTAGCTTTGTCATGAACTCTGGAGGCACGGTCGGGATATATTTCCTCTCCCGTTCTCTGTTCATACCTCCGAACCCGGCTCCATAACTAATCAGCATATCGGTCGAGGTCGGTAGTGAGAAAGGTAGCATATATGAAGGGTCTAGAAGAAGTTCATCAGGCGCATCGTCCCTCTCCTCTTCCTCGGATAGCTTTGAAGGCGCAGGAGACGGCGATGCTACGTTTTGCGCTGTAGGTTTGATGGGTGTCGTTGGTGCGGAATCTATAGGCTTTTGTTGGGGGTTAGGAGACTTCGCTCGCGCAGCTTTTCGTTCTGCAGCAGCTTTCTGCAAATGCGTAATGTATTTCGATGCGCTTTTTGGAAGGCCTTTCTCACCCACTTCCGGTCGGTAGTATTTCGCAGTATGTAGGAGTTGTTGTGGTGACAGTCTCGTCAATTGTTGTAGAGTTCCCACGAGCGATTCCAAATCCTCGCCAAGTGAAGAGAAGCACTGAAGCCATTGGAGGAGTTGTACTAGAGGTTCAAGGTGTCGTTTTGCGGAGTCCACAGTATTTTCGCCTGTGGAAGTCATGGATCCATTCTCAAAATGTTCTGGCTGTCTATTGTTTGACCGAGCCCAGTCTTCGAGTGTGGATACATTCATCCGAATCTGCATTGCTTTTGTTCGCGCCAAGTACTTTCGATTAGACATGATGCGATTGAATATCTCCGTCGAAAGCCAATAAATCAGCTGGGACAATATTTGTGCAGTGATCACAGAATGCACATCGTAGAGGTCCAAGACGAACAGCGTTGACGACAGGAGGGACGTTATGTTTCGAGGAGAAGGTTGTGCTCTACGTTTCGGCGATGGTGGGCGGAAGCGTTTCTCGAGAGGCTCGATTGGCTTCGCCTTTGGCTTTGAGCGGAAAATCTTCCATTCATGCTGGAAATGCACGTCTTCAAATCCAGGCATGGGTTCGTGGTCAAGCATGCCTTGATCCAAGTTCTTGTCCATTCTTCGCTCTGCATCCCGGATGATCAAAATGAATATCTCATTGATGAGTTCCGCCATTTGTAACTGGAAATCGTTGGTTGCTCTCATTGTGCCCGGATCTTTCTTAAGATAGTGCAGCAGCAGCGTCGCGTTCGACATCCAGAAAGCCAGCACCGTCATATCCCATTGATGTTTTTCAACAACGTCGTTAATTTTGTTCATAGCAGATACGAGCAAAGTCTCCAAGAGCTCAGGATTGGCGTGATAGTGCGCATAGCGAGCGCTGAGAAACAGAATGTTTGCCGGGACCGGCTTCTGAGATGGAGAACGTTGTGGTGTCATGTTCGTGATGATGATATCAAGTATGCGCTCGAGTTCGCTTTCCTGGAATACAAACATCTGGTCATTAAGGCAACGGTCCCAGACGAACTCTTGAGCTTCTTCTTCGGGTTCTTCGGGAGTCTGCACCGATTAGTAGGAGTGCGAGGCTTGGAGATTAAACGCACCTCAGGCTGTTCGTCTAGGCCAAGGTTCCCAATATCAACTTCCAAATTGAAGGCACTCTCCATCATCATCCGACGCTTCATGTCATTTTCTTGCATTTCTTGTTCGAAACGATCTTGGGAAAAGCCAGAGTTGTAGAAGTCGTCCCCAACACCTGCATTACCGATCGCATAGCCACTCTCGTGGAGATAGTCGGAGATCTCGCTGTTCGGCTCGACAAAGTCAAATGCTGTTCTCCCGCCCGAGGATTTGACGTCGGTCGAAGCACCGTGATCGAGTAAGAGCTTGACAATATTTTTATGTCTGTTGGTCATAGCCCACATTAATGGGGTCCAGCGGTTCTTGTCTTGGATGTCGACGGTAGCGCCTTGCTCGATCAGCTCTGCTGCCACATCCTCGTGTCCGAAACAGCTTGCGTAGACCAGAGGCGGGGTCCCTTCGGCGTCGGGTCCATTGATGTTGATGTATTCCTTGGTTTTGCCGTCTAGCAGTCGTTTGACCCTCTCCAGCTCGCCGTTGGAGGCGGCCAGGGTGAAAAGGCCATGTAGGGCCTCCTTCTTCTCCTCGTCGGACAGTTTGTCGTCGGCAACCACTTTTGCTTCGTCGCCTGCGTTGTCCTTTTTCAAGCGGGCCTGATGGGCAAGCATCTGGACTAGGCGGCTGTCGCTATCCTCGAGCTGCTGCATGTCGTCATCGCCAAAGGTAGGGTCGTCGAGCGAAAGGTTGAAGCTGAGGGGACGAGCCGGCATGGGTGTCGTGAGGAATTGCGACTGTCCTGGAAGCCTGGTTAGTCTGGCCCTTGACACGTAGTTCGCCCTTGTCACGGCGCTCACCCTGCCACGCATCGTATATCTCCATCTCGTCGTTGCCAATGTTGACGTTTCTCCTGTCATCGAGGGAGGTCGGAAGGTCGGCAGGGAGTTGTCTGGGCTTGGGAGCCTCGCCCAGATCGCCTGAGAAGGCAAGCTCGCGGTCGGGAGAATCCATGGTGTGACATTGAATAGGAACAGGCGGGCGGAGGGGTGGGTTGGTCGAGTCGTGGGTGGTGGTGGTGCTGAAGGGTGCCCGCGCCGCTGGTGGCTACCTGGCGAGGGAATGCATGAGGTCGAGGCGTGGTGGGGGAGGAGTCGGCAGCAGCAGCAGTCGCAGCTACGCAGCGGCCGCCGAGTCACAGAAGCTGTCTCGGAGGCACAAAGAAGCAGCGGGCAGCCGGGCAGGTGCAGTCAGTCGATGTCGTGCGCCGTGCCTCGCCTGCAGGGTCGAGTGCACTGTGTTTGCTATGCTAGCGGGCGTCGTCGCCCCAGCAGGCCATGATGATGATGTCGGGCCTTCGACGGCGAGGCTGCCGACGCGCCCAGGCCCGATTTGTATACACTTGGTGAAGCACTGTCCAGCGCGGGATGCTGACATGCACCAGCTCTAGTGGCTAAACCGCCATCAGTAAGCACTCCACATGGCTTCAGATACCCTCGAAGCCCGCGCAAGCCGTGACTATTGAACTCTGGACAGCCGTCGCCCCTCTTGCCCCGTCTCCTCTGCTGCCATTCCGCCTGCATCCCCGCGTTGCTGTCCGCGGGCGACCAGAAGCTGTAACCCCATCCGACCATCGACACCCTGGGACACCCCGCCGGAGAACATGCAGTATACCCCAAGACGTGCAGCCCAGTAGGACCATGTCGCCCACAACCACAGACTCCGGCCGGACCGCGCGCTTCTCGCACATCTTGCAGCGCCTGCTCGAGCTCCCCAACTACTCGTGGGACTCGCAGATCCAGCCATTCCATTCGGTGAGCGCTTGCTGCGCGTATTCGTCCCAGACACGTTGAGCTAACCGCAGCGCAGTCCTACGACAACTGGCATTTTTTCGGCTACCAGAAGGCCCCGAGGCAGGAGCGGCCGTCGTCCAGAGGCAGGAGCTCTGTCACCTCACCCTCCTTGTTCTCTCATTCCCCCGACTCGGCCCGGCCGTCCTTGACGCGAAGCCACAGGTCCAACGGCTCCGATGCCAGCGGCACAACTGCTCAGACGCACACCACCATCATCACCGAAATCCACCGCGAAGGCCGTCCTGTCGTCTGCAGGGTATCCCACCAGACTCTGCGCCTTGAGCGCGAGTTCCAGCTCTCCAAGAATGTCGTCAAGAACTCGGATCCTGACTGCAGGCACTTTGTCCGCCCCATAGAGTTCATTAGACTTCCGACCAAGGCTGGAGAAGAGCCGCTGGTAGCGAGCATTTTCGAGGCACCAGGCCCAAACTTTTTGAAGGAACTTGTTGATTTTGGGCCAAATTGGTACAATCTCTCTAAAGATGATAACAAGTGGTACGTATTTCTGCAGCAATATTGCTCAATACCTATCTTTATCTTGATTTCCAAGCCGTGAAATGTACTTGCGAGCTTCCATTTGTGCTTTCTGTCGTGGCGATTTACTGATCATCGGTCATGATTAGGCATTCCAATACGCTACAATCGAACCGCGGAGTTCCCCTTCTCACATTTCTAGATTTCGCTGTGGGAGCCACCGAGTGCCTAGAGATACTCCACCACGGTCACGAAATCGTCCACGGAGAGTTACGTGGGGATGCTTTCCACTTCGCCGAAAATGGCATAGTCAAGATGATCAACTTTGGAAGTGGGGCTAGATCCTTTGAGAATGGCCTCACTTCCGCAGGCTGGAACACATTGAGTCGTGAGGTTGGTATCGAAATGAAGTTGGCATTCATTGCGCCTGAACAGACTGGGCGTATGCCTGCCGAGCCTGATAGTCGCACCGACATTTACAGCCTGGGCATTTTATTCTATACCATGCTAGCCGGAGCGACACCTTTCGATGACCCCACTGCCCTGGACGTAATGCAAAACGTCATAAGCAAACGAATACCCCCTGTATCAGCGACTCGTATCGATATCCCTGAAGCATTATCAGAGGTCATTCAGCGCATGACTCAGCGAAACATCGAAGAAAGATACCATTCCACATCTGGCCTCAAGTTTGACCTCATTCGTATCCGGGAGCTCCTTTGTGAAGGTGACAGCGGTGCGCTCAAAGCCTTCAAGGTGGGTTCAAAAGACATTAGCTGCTTTTTCAATCTGCCTCTGAAGCAGATTGGGCGTGAAAAAGAGAGGCAGACGATAATCGAGGTAATCGAGCGTGTGTCGAAACATCGAAGGAGCAATGCAAAGACCTTGAATAGCCTCAGCTCTAGTTCATCTTTCTCTGATCAAAGGCTGGAGATGATCGACGATTTGATATCGGACAGTACGAGTTCCAGGGGGTCAGAGAGCAGATTGAACAGTATGACAGCAAACGGACCAGTGTTCATGGAAGCTTCTCGATCGATACCACACCGCTCCCAAGAGAGCATAGTGCCATCGGAGGCTTCCTTCGGTGAGGGCGTATCTGACGCTCGTCCCCATCTCCAATCGACTAGTCGCGGCCAATCAAACAACAGCCTCGAGGGTTCCGCCTCACAGGCACGCTCCCATCAGTCGAACGAAGGATCCCTCTTCCGCACAATGTCGAACGCGCGAAGAATGAGGAGAAAGGCTCGCTGCGAAGTAGTGGCTATTGGCGGAGCTACAGGATTGGGCAAGTCCCGGTTGGTACAGAGCGTACAGAGCGTGGCGAGGAGCACTGGGTACTTCGCTACCGCAAAATTCGATCCTGCCAAAAAAGTCCCGTTCGATCCTATATTGAAACTCATGTCGTCCTTGTTCAGACAGATTTTCAGCGAAGCAGATGTCACCACGGATTTCCACAACAGTCTGCGTAATTTCCTCAAGAATACAGGCGTGTGGGGAGTGCTGCGAAGCTACCTAGACCTTCCTGAATGGCTTCTTAATACGGGTGGTGCCCCCAAGACTCCACAGCAGAAAGATCTGGATTTTGCAAAAGAGATGCATCGACGGGCGTCATCGCCTGCGATCCATTGCGGAAGCGCTGGCCATACCGCAGATGCTTGGTTACGAAGTGGAGGGGCCTCCAAATCATCCAGATTCATGAATGTGTTCATCGACGTATTGCGACTTTTAGCTATGCAGAAACTTTGCATTTGGAGCTTAGAAGACGTTCAAAATGCGGATCTTGAGAGCGCGGAACTCATTCACCATATCGTCAAAGCCAAGATACCAGTTGTCCTGTTGCTCACATACATGGATGAGATCTCCATGCCGAAGGAGCTCAGCCCTCTTCTTCGCAATGCAACCAAGGTACAGCTGCTTCCATTCACAGAGGCTCAAACCGCAGATTATGTTTCGGAAACGCTGCATCGCGACCACCAGTACATACTGCCTTTAGTAGCTGTTGTACAGGAAAAGAGTCGAGGAAATTTGTTCTACATCCGCGAAATCCTGGATACATGCTACCGCAAGAAGTGTGTCTTTTACTCGTGGCGGGAAAATAACTGGCTCTTCGACCTTGATAAGGTTTTTGAAGTGTTTGAAAGTCCCGAGTACGGGTCTTCGGTTACTACCGACTTCATTGCGAAGCGTCTATCCGAGTTGCCTCCATCTACCAAGAAGTTGCTCGCCTGGGCTTCTTTACTTGGTGGTTCATTTTCGTTTGATCTCATCAAGAAACTTCTGAATCCTGCTGTAGCGCCACCTGCTGGGTCAAGAATTCCGCTCTTTGATAACAAAGAGTGTATTGTAACAGCACTCAATGGCGCACTCAATGCCTACGTTCTAATGCCGGCGGAGCATGATGCACGATTTCGATTCAGCCATGATCGATACATGACAGCCGCAATGACATCCCTGGACAAAGATTGGGACACCCAATTGATGCATTTCACGATTGCGAAGATGATCACTTCTGGAGAGGAAATAGATGGTCCGTCGATCGGCTCAAAGACTCTGTATACACGGAGTCGTCACATCTGCCTAGCGGCGGAACTCATCAAAGTCAAAGAGACACATCGAGCTCCGTTCAGAGATATTTTGTATCAAGCTGGAGAGACTGCGGTCGAGTCGGGAGCCAGGTCTACTGGTATTTACTACTTTGCACACTGTTTGATGTTGCTGCAAGACAATCCATGGGACGACACACTTCCCGACGTTTCTTACCAAGAGACTCTGCAGCTTTTCGTTCGGACAGCAGAGTGCTACTGGCATCAGAATATGCTTGATGAGGCACTCAGCTTGATTCGAACGACTTTCAAGAACGCGCGTGATCCTTGCGACATGGCGAGTTCTTTCATTCTTCAGTCTCGTGTCTTCGCCATTCGTGGGGATAGCTTCGGCGCGTTTCAAGCTCTTAAGGACTGTCTATCTTTGCTTGGGTCTCCAATTCCACCCACCACGTGGGAAGAATGCGATGCCGAGTTTCAAAATGTGCACAAAGCCCTTCAGGATACCAACAAGGACGAATTACTCGCGCGTCGGCCTGCTGCGGACGATCGCATCTACTTGACGTTGGGACCCATTTTTATTGAGCTATTGAGCGCCGCTTTCTGGTCGAACAGTCTTTTATTTTACCAAGCGACCTTGAAAATGATCAATCTCCACCTTCAGCGAGGCTCAATATCGCAAGCTGCGTTAGCGTACGTTCACCTCGGCACAATTTCAGGAGGGAGGTTCAACATGATTCAATTTGCTGCTGAAATGGGAGGCATCGCCAAACGTATCATGCAAATGTTTCCTGAAGACCACTACACGCTTGGAAGAGGCCAGACTTTGCAACCCTTATTCCTAGGCCATCTCGAGGCACCCATGGGTGATCTGATACCAGGCCTTGATGGCGCACTTCAATCAACCCTTACTGCTGGTGATCGTATCCTTACAGTTCTGAACCTGGGTATCCAGGCTTACTTCAGGATCATGTCATCATACGACGTGGCAGAGCTAGAAGCTTGGATTGAAGAGACTCCTTTGGATGTGAAAAATTGGCAGGAAGACGTCCGAGGAGGGGTATTCTTGGTAGGAGCTCGACAGTATGCGAGGGCCCTCCAAGGCAAGACAAGCTCTTGCGATGCGCTGTCCATCTTCTCGGATCAGGAGCACAACGAAACCAGTTATGTTGACTTCTTGGAGCAAACAGCAAGCAATCCGAAACGACCGAAAACCATATATCTTGCCAATAAGCTTCCTGTTCTTGTCCTTTACGGTCACATTCCTGAAGCCGTTACCCTCGGCGAATCTTTGTTGCCTATGCTGAGTAGTCTCTGGTGCGAAAGACTCAACTACCTGGTTCGATACTATCTCTCTCTGGCGTACATGGCTACACTCAGGGATGAGCGTACCCATCCGCGCAGGGAAGAGATGATACAGCACACACAAGAGACACTCGCATTGCTAGAATCTTGCTGTGTTATCACAGATGTCAACTATAGAGGCTGGATACATTTACTCACTGCAGTACTCAGTGAAGTGAACTGCGACCCGCCATCAGCTCTACAGAACTATGAGGCAGCCATGGATCACTGCGAGAACAACAACTTTGTTCTAGATGAAGCTTTCTCTTACGAGCTCTACGCAGAATGGCTGCTCCGCAAGAAGGCATGTAGAGCTGCTCGTCATTCTTTGAAAGACTGCATCTCAACCTACAGGAGGATCTCAGCATTCGGCAAAGCGAACCATGTGGCATCAAAATATGAATGGCTCCTGCGCGACAGCTCGTCCCTCACTACAATGGATGTTGCGGTGCAAACCACAATCATTGACACAGGTAACACTACATTCCGCCTTGAACAGAATGAGGACCAAGAACAGTATCTGGGAGCTGAGACTGCGGTAGACCGCACACAGAACTGGATCGTTCCCGAGACTGGAAGGCGTCATGAATCATCAGCGGATTTGCACAATGGATTCTCTGCTGTTGGTCTAGACATGTTAGACTTGAGCTCTATCCTGGAATCCAGCCAAGTCCTCTCGAGCGAGTTAGTGGTCGACAAGCTCATGGCAAAGATGGCCTCTATCATCCTGGAATCTACTGGTGCAACGCTTTGCGGAATCGTCATTGAAGATGCTCAGATTGAATGGAGCATCGCATGTGTGGCAACGAACGAGCCGGACAACGACAGTGGCTTCTCTGCCGGTGTCACCTCTTTTCCAATGGGCCAGCCTCTAGACTCGATCGACGATATAATCGCCAGACAAGTCACACTATATACTCTGCGTTTCCGCGAAACGGTGTTCGTCCAGAATTTGCTCGAAGATGACCGATTCTCGAGTGTTTCGGAAGCGTACCTCCTCCGCAACCCCGAGGGTAAAGCAGTTATCTGTATACCCATCGTGCACAGCGACAATCTCCTGGGAAGCATCTATGTAGAAGGGCCGCCAAACTCTTTCACAGAACGAAACACACAAGTCCTGCGGCTCCTTGTCAATCAAATATCCATATCGCTTGCAAACGCCCTTCTCTTCAAGGAGATCGAGCGCGTCAGTGCCAGCAACGAGGCCATGCTTGAGATGCAAAAACGAGCTCTTGCGCAAGCGCGAGCCGCCGAGATCAAGGCAAAGGAAGCAGAAGCAATTGCTATTCGAAACATGAAGCTCAAGGAAGAGGCTGCCAAGGCAAAGAGCCTGTTCTTGGCGAACGTCTCCCATGAGTTGCGCACACCGCTCAACGGCGTTATCGGTATGTCTGAGCTTCTGAAAGGGAGCATCTTGAACCAAGAGCAAGCCGGGTATGCCGATTCGATTCGAGTATGTGCAGACACACTCTTGTCCATTATCAACGACCTGCTTGATTATTCAAAGCTGGAGGCTGGTAAGATGAACGTCATGGAAATGCCTCTGTCTCTCAATGAAACCATCACCGAGGTGGTCCGTGCTTTGGCGTACACAAATGCAGAGCGTGGACTCAAGACGGTTGAGCAACTGCAACTCGATCCTGAGATGCTGGTCATGGGAGATCCAGTCAGACTTCATCAGATTCTCATGAATCTGCTCAGCAACAGCTACAAATTCACTCCCAAGGGCTCGGTCACCGTTCGTGCTATTGTTGACAAAGAGGCCGATAATTGGGTGGATGTAACTTGCAGCGTCATCGACACCGGTATTGGAATTCCGGAAGAGCAAAAGAAAAAGCTATTCTTGCCTTTCTCGCAGATTGAGTCTTCGTCTTCAAGAAGCTATGGTGGTACTGGGCTCGGTCTCAGTATCTGCAAGGCTCTTATCGAGAATGTCATGCAAGGAAAAGTCTGGCTGGAGTCAACACCTGGAGTGGGAACCACCGTTTCCTTTTCTCTTCGGTTCCAGAAGGTACCCAAAGCTCAAGCGCTCAGTCGGCCAGCTACTCGCGAACCCGATCCGATGGCAAAATTCTCTAGTCAGGAGAACAATGGTCATGAACAATCCTCCGGAACTTGTATCGATCTCTCCACCATCCCAAGGAACGAGCTGAGGATCTGCATCGCCGAAGACAACCTCATCAATCAGCGAATTGCTATCAGCTTTGTTCAAAAGCTAGGCTTCAAGTGCGATGCTTATCTCGATGGCTTCAAAACCATCGATGCCCTTGAAAGAGCGAGCGACAACGGTCGTCCTTTCCATCTCATACTGATGGATGTTCAAATGCCGCACTGCGATGGTTATGAAGGTACGCACATTTGGGTACTTCTATAGGATACGATTTATATACTAACATCTGCCTAGCAACGAGACGCATCCGTAAACATCCCAATCCCGAGATTCGCAATATTCTCATCATTGCAATGACTGCCTCGGCAATTCAAGGTGATCGTGAGAAATGCCTGGAGTCTGGAATGAACAACTATCTCGCAAAGCCTGTTCGTGCGCAAACCCTCAAAGCTCTCCTTGAATCCTACCTCAACAAGGAAAATGATGCAGCTGAGGTTCCCAATATCCAAGTTGAGGCGAAGAAGCTCGTTCAGCAGGCCCTGAGTGAGGCAGGCTCTGGCACTGCGCAACCTAACGAGGTCAACGGGACAAATGGAGAGTTGGCGAAGGACGAGAAGCTGGACAACGGTAACGATGCGACAAAGATCAGGAGTAGACCACCAAGTCTACGAAGAAGTACCGTTCAACGGATACCGCCAGTGGAAGTCAATGGAGAGAAGGCATGATCGCATCTTCACGATATCACAGGCAGAAACTTACATGGCGTTTTGGCTTTCATTGGATCGTTGACATCCTTTTTGATACCTTGGTATAGTGTTATATCCGCATCCAGTGGCGTCCAGGAACCAGTATAAGCTGGGAAAAAGGAAGCAATTAGCTGGAGTAATGTTCTTGTTCATAAATTTCTATGTGTACAAGGTTGGATATGGTAAATATTGTTTGCAAATTGCTTTTAAGTAGGCACGTATTTGACGGCCAATGAGTGAATCATTCACGGAGTTCTCCTGCACTAAACGCTTGCACAGGACCATGACACGAACGTTGCATAAGAGTTGCCTGAAGTCTAATAACCCTTTTCGCTGCCATGCGAGAGCGTCAATAAGACACTTGTGCAGCCGCTGCTAAGTTCGAGCTTATTTTAGGACTAGGCAAGACTGTCTCGGTCTAGGCCGTTAGCTTGAGGGGAAATGCCTCAGTCCAAAGAACGACGGTTGCATCCGCCAAATGTGTCCCATGGGGAAATCAAATCAAGCACGCAGCACTCGAAGGCCTGCAAGTAAGACTGTCTAATTTATTCGACCATGACCTAAACCCAAAGGTGCAACTTTCGGCCGCACCATCCTTCCGCGGGACATCTCCGAACCCGCCACAACCTTGTGCTCTGCAGGCAAAACCAAAATTGCGCCGCAGTGGCTGAACCACCTAAAACGTAACGTGGCTCAGTCACCATTGCTGGACCAAACAAGCGCCCCGGACTGACATTGTAACGCGCGCGTTTGCAGTCAAAATCTGTGAACGAATGATGTGAGTAAGCCTACAGAGTCAGAAATGATTGCGTCACCCCTCTCGGGTACCGGCATGGAAAGGATAAGAGCGTGCCGTTGCTTCCACGATGTGTCTGCCATAAGTCTATCGTGTGTTCTCCACGCACTCTCTCCACCTCTTTGACCTCTTGCTCCACAGCATTTACATTGCTCCTCCCACTTGTCAATTACAACCCGAGTTCACAATGACGACCATTTCACAGCCTAAACGTCATACTTCCGAACTATTCCACCGTCATCACAGTCAGCGTAGCGTGAGCTCCCAAAGTCTACCCCAAGGCCAAGACATGCCCGTGAAATTCCAAGGAACCGATGCCGTAGAACAAAACCGCAGAGTAGCAGTCCAACGGATCGTCGAAGTCCACGACGCACTCGAGCTCAGCCGTCAGACAAGCTCAGCCGCATCAGACCGCAGCGCCTCGCCGTCCGCAATCTCCACAGACTCCTTCACCGTCGACTTCAACACGATCCCGTTCCCCGACGCCGAGCTGCGCACCTTCAGATACTTCCTGCGCATCTGGGACCCCTCGTCGAGTTCGGATCCCGAGTTCGACGAGGCCATCCGGCCGTCCAAGCGCCACTTTGAGGAAACAGCTCTCAAACACTTCTTCCGACGCATCAGGTTTTGGCACGAGAGCGAGGAAATGGCGAAGGCGGCCCGAGAGAAGATTGGCAAGGAGCCGAAGAGGAGGGACAAGGATAGGGAGAGCGCGCTGGGCAGGCTGTGGAATGCTGAGAAGGGCCGGCAGGAACACGCGTTGCCAGATGACTTAAAGGAGGCGACGACGAGGGAGGGGCTGGCGCAGTTGTTGTGGACGTTGCTGCATGATCATAATGCGCCGCTGGCTCCGGAGCTGTTGGAGGAGTGTACGGAGGCTGTGAAGAAGAGTTACGGGATCAAGTGCTGATTGTCTGTTGCTTTAGCTTTCTAGTTAGTATTTTTGGCGAGTTTGGTGCATGATGTTTTTACACGGTAATGACGGTTTTGAAAATGCTTGGAGGCCTCTGATTCTTGTATTTAGTATTTCTTGAAAGCAATAAATGATTAATACTACCCAGGATGATCAGCTTCGGTATTCCTTCGGTGTATATAGTTGTACGGATAGTGGATAAACTTCAGGCTCTCGCACCCTACCAACGTCTCGTATACCTCTGTGAAGTATCCCAATACGTGCAGCGGAGAGGGCATATTTTCTGCTAAATGAGAGTAGACGAGATGTCGCCCGAGCAATGAGAGGCGGCCTTCACCCCTCGATGCTGACTAACCCAAGTGACCTCACGTTTTGTTTATCCGACCAGTCCTCTTCCGATCGGAACAGTTCCGTGGGCAGATCCGCAAGGTCGTCGAACAGTCAATCCGACTTTCAGTTCGACACTCCAATTCCACAGTCACGATGCCTTTTCTCCAACTCGGGTACAAACGAATTCACTATGCGGATCTCAAGCCGGACGGAGATGTTAGGGAAACGTTCATCTTCATGCATGGCTTGGGCTCCTCCCAGGATTACTACCATGCAGTCACCCAGGGATTGCTTGCCCATGGATTTCGATGCATAATCTTCGATAATACAGGTGCGGGGCGATCTCCGTACACGTTTGTTGAGCAGAGCGTCGAGACGCTTGGGAACGACATCATCGGTATTTTGGATGCCCTGGAGGTTTCGAAGGCTGTGCTCGTGGGCCACAGCATGGGCGGGTATGTTGATACATGTATGTGAAGTGTGTGTTTGTACTAAAATGAAGTAGTATTGTGGCAGCTCATCTTGCTGCAGAACGGAGCGATCGAATAGTCGCTGCCGTTCTGATAGGACCTGTCTATCCTAATCCAAACATGGTGCCTATCTTTGAGAAGCGCATCGAGACAGTCGAGAAGGAGGGTATGCAGCCGATGGCAGATAGTATCCCGTCTGCCGCGGTAGGAAAGAATGCTTCCCCTCTGGCCAAGGCATTCATTCGCGAGCTACTGCTGGGTCAAGATCCCGCCGGATATGTTTCCAATTGCCGAGTGATTGTGCAGGCGGAACCACCAAACTACAGCAAGATCAACGTGCCTATTCTCATATTGGCTGGAGAAGAAGATAAGAGCGCGCCACTTGAGGGCTGCAAGAAAATGTTTGCGGAGATTGGAACCAGTGAGAAAAGGATGGAGATCATGCAAGGCGTGGGCCACTGGCACTGTCTTGAAGCGTTTGAGCAGGTCGTCAATCTGATTCTAGCCTTCTACGACGAGATACAATGAGCTTAGCTCGAACTGCTGTTCAGCCGGTGGAGGCTTGTTTAGGTAGATTGACGTAGCTCTGCAGCTTCGCAATTCAAGAAGAAAAAGCAAAGTTCAAGCACACTTGCACCCCTCAGCTCAAAGAGTGGTGTCTCTGTACACGAGAAACAGTACCATAGGCACTCGTTGGATGCAAAGCAGATGTCTGGGAGCACACTGGCACCCGCATGGGTACCGGCACAGAGGAAGGATTGGCCGCTCGTGTAGGCACGATGACAAGTGTGGTGTTGTGCGGCCGCGTGACATGATCATTGGTGGCAGCCTCCTGCAGGGAACGACTTGGCGCATGGTATGCCGAAGCACGCGGCGTTAACATGGGTTTACATGGAGCATACCATAAGCAGTCCTGCAGCGCACCGCCTGCTCCAGCCTGTCACAGGCGCCCGTGGGTGCTTAGGGAGCGTGGGAGCGTGGTGGTTGTGCCTGGGCTGTAAGGGTTCGTCAGGGTTCGTCAGGGCCTCGAGAGCCTTGCATGCTGC
Source organism: Pyrenochaeta sp. DS3sAY3a (assembly GCA_001644535.1). NCBI lineage: Eukaryota > Fungi > Ascomycota > Dothideomycetes > Pleosporales > Cucurbitariaceae > Pyrenochaeta > Pyrenochaeta sp. DS3sAY3a. Next base: position 1,251,046 of record KV441642.1, on the reverse strand, counting down.
ACTCATTCTGTGGAGGCAAACGAAGGACCTTCTCGGCGTGTCTCGCGGTGGTGGCCAACGTGCCAGGGCTCATGTGTGGCGCTTCCATTTGACTGCCTTCGTCTGGCTTGAGCATGCTGCGGTTTGGCTTGCCTGCGTTGGGTCTGGTGATCTTGGCCGATGTCGCTGCTCCCAGCAGACGCAGATTTGATTCGACCTGGCACGGCACCCTGCAGCCGCGGGCCATATCGGTCGCTGGTAGACGAGAAACGAGGCTGTCATTTGGGACGCGCCTGGCTCGTCTTGCCTCGTTACTAATTCAAGTGATCTCCGTCGATACTGCGTGCTGTTCTCCCTGGCGCACGCCCCTTGCTGACATGTGAAGACCAACGACATCATACCTCAGCCCCGTTCACCCTGTGTGCAACCTGGGGGCAGCATATCTATCGCGCTGCTGCTGCTGCTCTGCTGGCACCACGGCTACCATACCTCGTCTCGACCAGCCCTAACCAGCGTGATAATTCGTTCCCCAGTTTTATCGAGGCACTAGCCGCTCGTGTTGCTAGCTCAGAGGCCCCGGACATTGATTTTGAGGCGGTGTACTCAACCTTTCAGAGCCGCCCACACGCTCGGCTCAGATTCGTCAAAGATCGTGCAGATTCCGTGCGTCTTTGGCTTGCTGGCAAGGTCTGGGCCAACTAGGAGCCAAGATCTGCGCTTCCTGTGTTTTGTTCGCGCTTTATTTGTCGACGTCCTGGGCTAAGTTGCCTTCTGTAACTGACCGCATCGGTTTTGACTCAAGAGCGTGGCGGGGCCCTTGTGCATCGCTAGATTGCAGTTCGCATAACCTCTCGGGACATCCACCTTTTCTTCAACTCCTTTCTTTCGTCCAGGTCCTCAACAGGATTCGCTTTTTCATTTCGGCCCACGCGCTGGTTGCTGGCTGGTACGGCTCCTCAACGCCCCTTTAGCGCGGTACCTTCCTATTCGAGCACCACTGACAAGAGTAATGTAGATGATAAAATACTACAACTCATCTCAACAACTGCTCAAAGATTTGCCTCTACGTCATATCCTTAACTGTTACCGCTCTTTCATGGATCGACAATGAACCGAATCGATAGTGGATTCATAGAATCCTGCCCTTCAAAGTCCTTCAAGGAACAACCAACTCCCGTTCATCGCAGCAATACTGCTCCTACACGACGCCGGAAACCAAGGAGAGCTCCTACCGACTCTATCTCATCGTCGCAGCCAATAGTCATGGAGCCTCAACGCCCAGCATCTGAGAGACGTTCAAAGCCATCCCGCCAGAAATCCACCGCATCATCTTCCGAAAACTCCACCAGCCGGTCAAAAGGTCGTGGCCATGGATCCAAGCCATCTTCGCATCGCACGTCTTGTACCATTGTAGATCCATCCAGGCCAGCCCGGCACTATAGGATGCGCAGTTCTCAGACAGTTCCTACTGCGAACAACCAAGACATTGACGACGTTCTGGCCCTCCACTTTCGAAGCTGTAGTCTTTTCACCAACCCTTCCTATCACACTAATCCTGGTCTTCCAAGTCCCACCTTGACCCAAGGAGAGAGTATGTCTTCGCCCAACACAGCATCGCGATTCAATTCAATCGACATCAATGTTGCAGAGGATCATGCCCTTCCCAAGCAGAGTGAGGAGACGATAGCCGCCTTCAGATTGCCGAATACCACGACACACTGGACATCACCTACCACTCGAAAGCGGGATTATGAAAGAATCGACAAAGCCAATAGCGGCCTCCGGGGGTTTGTTCGGAAGATTATGCCAAGATGCGTTTCTGGACCGCAGGAGAAGTTTTATGAGAAAGATCAGTCGGATGCTGGATCAGTCCGACGCTACAGGATGGACCACGTAGCTCATCACATGAGCGAGAAACAAGCTTCAGGATCTGAAATGGAAGCAACAGAGAGACCGCAGTCAAGGCCCGGTGCGAAGAAACGATGGGCCTGTTTTTGAACCCGAGTGCCATGGGCAGCGAGTGAGCGACATGACGGAGCAACGATTTTGCATATTTGCGCAGCATCACGAAGGCGTTTGAGACGATACCCCAAGTATTTGCAGTAGTGTTTTCTGATTTTCTTTTCCCGCATTATACCTACCTCTGGATTCACGGAGAAGTTTTGACTTGAGATTGTTGCATCAGCGTAGCATTTGTTAATGAACTGAGCCTTGACATTTATCATGGACATGTCTTATGTTGAAAAGGCACGAATCGCTTTGACTTTTGGAGACAATACATTGTTTAGTAATCTATTCACCGTTGCATTACCCATCCGGTTGCTTCTGATTGTCACTTGCGAGTTGCCATGACGTTGGCTCCCCTGGCACACTGGAACGTTGTACAGCGGGCCTACCGACGTCACCAGAGCGTGACCTCAAACATGGAATGTTGCATAGCAGCCATAGCTATCGGTATGACCGCGACAGCGGGAATGTGTAAGGGCATATGCACTCGCGAATCGCCAGATGTAACCGTAATTATTGTTGTATTGGTGTACTGCTTGAAATAGTCTATAGTTTCGCCTCCTCCTTGATGCTGCCGATTTTCAGCTTAGGCGCATACTTCTTCAACACGCTCTCGTTGTGGTACTATTCGCAGTCTCATTAGCAAAACCGCTCTCGGCCGGAGCGAGCAAGGCGCTACATACCTTCCAGAACTGCTTGCTGGCGTCCTTTCCGCCCATTCTCTTCAAGATCTTTGCGCCGCCAGGGTGCTCGTCTACGAATCCATCCAGTTTGTATACGTCGGCGTCGATGATGACGTACAGCCCGTTGTCCACTGTGTTGTGCTCGGCGACTTGCTTGGTTGTGAGAGATTCGGACATGGTGACGATGGCGCGGAACGGGGACGGAACGAGGACGGCGGTCTGGTAATGGGTATAATAGGTGTTTGCACGCTCTGTTGCTCGATGGATAGTATACAAGGGTGGAAGGTTGGTTAATGGTGAGTTGCGAAAGTGAATATGGAGTCGGAGAGGCGGGCTGGCTGGGGTGATATGGGGTATTGCAGCATTGACTCGCGGCTCTGGCTCGGTCGTGAAAGTGACGAGGGCAAAGGTGCCGAGGTAGTAATCAACTGACACTCACCTCCGCAGTGATTGGGTGGCCTGACCGGGGACACCAACACCTTCGACCACCCTTGGCCTTCTTCCAGTCATCGAGGTGGTGTGCTTGTACGTATCTCCCGCTGGCACTTTGCATATCTGGTCGATTGACTGTGGTGTTTGCGTCTCCACGTGCCGAAGATTCGTATCCGATAGCCGAAAGCAAAAGCCGACTCGATACGCCATGTAGTTGGCCATATTCTCTGTCATGTCTTCTAGGTTCTTCACTCTGAGCTGTCGTTTTCAGACTGAGACTCTGTGTTGTGTCCAAATCTGTGAATAAGCTAGATACATCTGTTAGACGATTGAGGAGGTCCCATACGACCAAACATGATCTCTTGGAGACTTCGTACTCAGAAACACAGTCTTCGTGATCTGTTGCACCAAGGCCTCTCGCTGCGACCGCTCCTTGGTATGAGCGATTGGAAATGATAACATCATGAAATAAAGACACTCCAGAAATCAAGCGATCTTTTGATTCGGTGCTCCTCGCGATAGGTAGCTGCGTGGCAGCAGGGGCAGGGCGTAACTGAAGAGTGTCAATCTCGATCCTGACTCTAGCTTTCGCAGAGGAAAGCACCATGCAGAACCTCAAATTTTCGCTCAACAGGCAGCAGACGAGTTTTGATTCACAACTTAGGCACAACCGGAAGAAAGGCAGACATGGAATCAACACCACCAGGTCAAATAGCCTCTTTAGCTGAAGCGATACGGTCCCGATTATCGACAGCGCCTCAAAGTATCAATCAACAAGCAGCAGACGAAATAGCAATACGGTTCCCATCTCGGTCAACTCTCCTTGCTATTCCTTACGATATTCTTGACCGCATTATTCAGCACTTACTCTTCCATGGCCGAAGTCACTTATTGACACTGTGCCAAGTCTCCAAGCGCCTGTATCTGGCCTGCGTACCGCAAATATATCGGTCTGTCCCTATCGACTTCTCCGACAGTGTCAGTACAGTCCTTATTCATAGGCTTTCCGACAAATCATCGAAGCTACCTACCTATGTACGTTCACTTGAGCTACGAAAGTGTCATTACGCAAGCATGCTAGAGTGGACAAAAGTGACTGAGGCTCTATTGCTGTTCACAACTTTCCATACGTTTTCATGGGATACACATGCAGATTTGCCCGAGTCTGTTCTGAGCGCACTATCCCTTCAACACCCGGCAGCGACACTGAACGCAAGAGTCCGCCAGCTCTATGCAGGAAACCCCCCACATGATGGAGTCAGTCAGAAGCGCATTCTCACGAGTCCAGTTCTGGGAAGTTTGACCCGTCTTGAAATCTCCGTTGTCAACTCCGCCTGCCTCAATAACAACTTCAAGTCTGATCTCTTGGTTTTGCTCTCAAGAAGTCCTAGCTTGAAGGATTTTCGGCTGAAGTGCAACCCAGTCAAAGGGGACTTTCCGGAAGTGCTTAATTCATGCCAGGATATTTGTTTTCCGCGGTTGCACACCCTATGTCTCGAAACGAATACCTTCGTATTCACAAGGAGCGAACTTGAGATATGGGGGCGCCAAGGTGCATGGGCCGAATTACACTACCTGACTGTCTCCCGGGCCACTGATATCATCCCGTTCCTCTGCCGAGTGCCAGTACTCGCTCATCTCGAAGTCACCGCCACCAACGGAGACGGTTTGCCTGAGCTTCGTACACGTCTCCAAGGCTGCCAGCGTAATTCACTTGGCCCAGTCCAGTCACTTACGTATCGTCACTCCATCACAATCACACAGACCGACCCGGCAATACTAGAACATATTATGCCTTGGCCCATTATCTCAAAAATCTCCAAGACGTTAATCAGGTACAACTCACGACACCATCCATACGCTTTGACCTCTCCGACCATTGCGACACCCACCTTGATAGATCTTCGCCGCTTCCGGTCCTCTGTTCCTGGTATAACTGATCTTATACTCGATATCCGCCTGCAAAAGGAATTGTGGCCGTTCCCCATCCTCAAGGAATTTTCATGCTTCCGCAATGTCAAAAACTTGCAGTTGTTCGTCCACCCATTCCCAGAAATCGGTTATCAAACCTACACGCGAAACGGGCCTTATATCGAAGGAAGGGGGCTTGAACTTCCAGCCTACCTACAAGCGTTCAAAATAATTACGAATGCAGGCGATAACCTGCCATTTAACTCCAACTTTGTTGTCGGGTTCACGAGAGTACAAAGCTACCACGAGCTTTTCAGACCCAGTCATGAAGCAGATTTCACTATTACTTTCAACAGCATGGGGAAGGTAACCCATACAAGATACGTACATAAAGCGATAGATACGAGTATCTCCAGAAGGATGCAGACTGTCTCGAAGACATTGCAACAGCTAGAATACAAAGAGCGTACTTATCGACCAGTGGTAATAAATTACGAGACAATAGGGCACGGCTTTCTGACTGACCCGAATGGTAAAGATTGGTGGATCTTACGATGCGAGATCCGACGACGTGAAAGACAAAAGCTCTTGGGGGATAGATACGGCGATGCTCTTTTCACTCTGTACGATTGCTGGGCGCAATTGGATCGGTGAACGCGGGGTGTCATGAGCGTGTACGGTGCTTCTTTGGTTCTCTTCAGGTTGACGCGTATTTGTATCCGTCTCACTTTCCATCACTAGAGTATGCATAAAACTGGTGTGTTTTAAGATCGGAGTTGCCAGACTTGGTAATGACAAGGATGATTTTAGAGGAGAGCCTGTCTGGCATGTGAAATATGTCACGACACGCACCCGTGCCTTTCCTGTTTGCAACTTCTTAGCGAGTTCGATTTCCCATGTTTCACACAGCCTCAGAAAAGGGATCCCTGCTCTGAAACCTGTGTCTGTGTGACTTTTCAGCCAATGTCATCTGATCTCTTGGGGGCGCAGGCGACTTCTAATTGGCTGGTTGCATCAGGACTGCTGCCTTCTTCAAGTTGAACACCCAACCTCGCGCTGACACTAACAACACAGCAAAGATATTGTTCGCCGATTATGTATTTACTCGTCCATCTTGGACCTGGTTCTCACCTTTCGACTTCGCTGTCCCGATCTTCGTCATTTTTCGGCGTGAGGTGGAGCAGAGACCGCAAGGCTCTCTCCGAGCGACGGAAACCATCAGTCTTTGGCAGCCTTGTGGACGACGTTTTGAGACTTATTCTGGATCAACTCTTCTATGATGAATGTTACAAAGAGCTTGCCAGTTTGTGCTTGGTCTCGCGACAACTCTATATCCTCACCACTCCTTACATCTACCGGTCGATCCATATCAACTTCACGCGAGCGTCAAGCAAGCGTGCTCTGCATCAGCTGATCAGACCCGGCTGTCGACTTCCAGAGAAGATCCACAGACTGTCCCTTTCTGGGACCGACAAAGATTCAACCATGCAACTACTGGATCTGTATGTATTGTTCTCGAGGTTGACGTGCCTGCAAGAACTGATATGGGAGGGGTCGTTCAACGTTCCGCATTTCATTCTGGAGACTCTTTCAAATCGATTTCCTAAAGCTCGTTTGTTCATCCAAGCAACGGAACTCAAGCTTGGAGTCGCCCTGGACGCGCCTCAACCACTTCATACCGTACTCAACCACCCAGTGTCCGGACAACTCACTAGGCTTGATTTCGAGCCCAGTGACATCGGGCAAGTTTATGATGGCTTTAAGCAAGATGTCATAAAGATGTTGAAACACAATCAAGGGCTGCGATACTTCCGGTTTCATGAAGACTTTGAGTCCCCAAGGGAATATCCAGAGCTGCTGAGTCACTTCCAAAGCGGCACGTTTCCTCAGCCTAAAGAGCTACTACTGACGACACATATGTTCACTTGCCGAGAGCTATCACTTTGGGCTGCCAAAGGTGGTTGGAGCGAGCTCACTTTTCTCAAATTGCACGATCCACAGCAGCTTTGTGAGTTCATTGGGAAAGCTCCAAAACTGAGAGAGCTACTATTCTTCACCACCAATCGATTCGACATTGACGACATCCAAGCACATATAGACTCCACTTCCTTGAAGTCGCCTTTTGGGACTCTAGACCGACTATGCTACAAAGACACCGACAACTGGAATAGCGCGGTACAGGACCGGCGCGTGATTCCATGGTGTATCCTGGAATCCAACCCTCAGATGAAAGAGCTAGATATCCACCGCTCACGCTTCGACTATTTTCTCCCAGGACCCGATCTCGACACTGCATCAGGGGAGGATATACGCAAGATTCGAAAGCTCTGCCCAAACTTGCAAAAGTTCAATCTCGATATTTCCCTCGAGGGTCGCCATGCGACCTGGCCGATGGACGTGGTTGAAGAGCTTGCACATTTCCCAGAGGCTATTGAGATAAACATCTACATGCATTTGCTGAATGATAGAACAGCTCTAGCAACCATACACCGGTTCACATGTCGAAAAATATTCAGATTCATTGTGCAGAAGCGCCAGAGCCTTGGTCTGCCCTGCCAGCCCCCGTTCATCGTGGGCTTCAAACTCGTCAAGTTGTTTGAGAATATCCACGACCATTGGAATGTGAATGACTATGATTTCTGGCTACAGAAGAACAACCGTCTAGCTATGTTCAGATACAGGCATCGGGAGCCTAGAGTGGATTTGGATGAGATGAGTATCGACGATCTGCAACAACGACGGAAACAAGGTCTCTTACGGAAACTTGGCTGGGACCGCAAGGGATATGAGAGGGAAATGCATAGACGGCAACAGGGCAGTGGTGAAGGGTCTCCTTCCTCGAGTGGTACCCTATATGATCTCTGGACGTAATGATGTTCACGATATGATTCTTTCCTTCACGGCTGGTGAGGCGTTACCGGGGTGTTACTTCGCTCGACGGAATATCTAGGTGCTATGTGGCAACTCTCCTACTATACCCAATTTCAATCACACTACGAACAACGCACCGACCAACACATATTCTAAACTAACCACGAGACTTGACGTCCCAGTTATCATGTTTGAGACCTTGATTATTTCATCCCACACACAATCCAGAGACAACATGCAAACCTGAAAAGAGGTTTGACAACAACGAATTGTCTCAGTATATACAACACCTTGTTTGCGAGCCACCCTACAAGCCAAGCTGTCTCTCCATTCGACAATCGCACTGCAACAAAGCCTCCACGTCAAGCGCCATCAGCACTCATTAACTTCCGCGTCACTCCCAATGAAGAGCACGATGTGTTCCTCCAAGTTTAGCAGCACACCTTGCAACCCAAAAAGCAACACCACGATCCTCATAGGACAGGCTTACTACATCCTATCCCATTTTCCTTGGATAAGTACCCATCTAGCAACCAATACGACGTCGACTGAACAAAACACATCGAGATGTGCTACATGCTCGTCTCCAGCTGCGGGACCTGTGCCTGGACACTGCACATCCGCTACACGCCATGCAGCCACGCGACCCTGCACGCCCTGAGCCCAGCGACGTGTCCGACGCGCATGAAGCGGCGGCGTAGAAGCGAGGGCGCGTCGTGCGGCACTTGCGCTGCGAGACGGGGTAGTTTGACGGTGCTGCCTGTACCCGGACAACTCAAGGCTGCTGCTGGTGTTGATATGGGGAGTGACGGGAAGAAGAGGACGAGGCATGGAGGGCGGGAATGTGATGCTTGGACTGAGGGTGAGGCGACGCTGGAGGTGGATGCTAGTGCTGGTGTCGGTGAATCTGGGAACCGGGGGCAGAGAAACGAGGATACACATGACGGCGCTGAGCGAAAAGGGAAGAAAAGACGGCGCACAGCAACACATGAACCACACAAGCAGCGAAAGCAACGATGAATTGGAAGAAAAAGAGCCCCACTAGTTACGCCTACAATTACCCATCCGCGCAAGCAATCCACACAGAATAGAAAAAAAGAAGAAGCCAGAGAGGGGGAAGTCTATGCTGGGGGGTATACAAAAATGCAAGTAAGGAAGAGTTCCAGACCAGTCCGATTCATTCATATGTACCTTCCATCTCCGTGACCCCAAAATGCTCCCCTTTCCATTCCCACTGTGCTTGCTCATCTTGCTCCGCTTGCTTTGGTCGGCCGTGTCTAAAACTCCTACCGGGCATTTCGTACATTACATCCAACCCACGCCCAGAAAAGTGTCATACTTACAAATTTGAAGTTGTGTTTGTGAACTCAGCTCGTGCGTATAGATAGCCTAGAATGAAGACAGGTTTCTATTGCACGTCGTTTTGGTTCTGCTGCGGCGGGGCCTGGCCGAAGAGGCCGCCGAACCAACTTGCCCTGTTCGCTGCCTTGCGAGCGTTCTTGGCTTCCTCTTCGTTCTGCACTAGACGCAGTGGCCTCATGCCCTTGCCGGTCATGACACCAGAGCTTGTCTCGCTTCTCTCCAGGCGTCGAGGTGGGCTGGGTGTATCGACGTGCCCGGTCGACGATGTATCTGTCTTGGCGTCGACTTCTCGTTCTTCCTGGATCATGCCTTGCTGGCCAGAAGCAGCGCGTGACACGTTACCACCGAAGAATGAGTTTCGGGGAGACACGATGCCTGGAGAGCCGGGTCCAGGGGCGGGCGGAGAGCGGTACATGTTATTGACGACGTTTGCGGCACCTGGCTGATCCAGCGCTGCTGAGTTTGATCGACGATGCGTGTAGCTACCGCTGGGGTTCCTAGTTGAGGCGGAACGGGATAGAGGGATGCTTGGTGCGGTTGTGGGATCTTCAGTCACGCTTTGCTGAGGGATTGCAGGTGGACCCATTATGCTTGTAGGTCTGGGTTTGCGGTTGCCTCCCATCGCAACAGACTTGGCGCGTTGAAGGAAGCCCTGCGGCTGGTCGTTCTCTGATGGTGGAGGTGGTGGAAGCTCCTTGTTCTTGTCAGGAACCCCAGGTGCTTGGTCACCGTCCATGTCGCTACCAAGGACCGACTCGAAGCCCTGGTACGTCAGCAGACGGCCGATGATCTTGTTGATGTAGAGGGTTAGAGCTTTGTTCTGGTCCCTCATGCTGTTGATCTCGGCTTCAAGCTTGCGGACAACTTCTACGTCGCCTTCTTCTGCCGATTTCAGCTCATCGGCCAGGCTGGTAGATGGGCCATTGCGCGATGGAGCGCGGTCATCACCCTGCGCAGAATCGCGGAGGAATTCCCTGCTCAGGTCGCCATTGAGCGTTTTCTCGCCCAACAGAAGCTGGAAACTCTCATTGTCCTCCATCAAGCGAGCGTTGGTCATGCGCGTCTCAAGCAGCTGCTTCTCCAATTCTTGCATGCGACCGCCACCGGCATTCTCAACCTCGATAAACTTGACCTGGTATTCGGCGAGCTCGAGGCGCAGGTCCTCGATGACCTTGTCCTTTTGGTGGAGGAGCTTGGAGTTGTTCCGCGAGTTGCTGCGTTGGATCGAATTCGGGGGTGCGAAGGAGGCGGCGTTGTCGAGATTCTGCGACGAGTTGTTGCGCGAATTGCCCAGGCGGAGGCTCGCTGCAGATGGTCACGTTAGCCACATGGATGTCACGTTATACTAGGCGAAAGACATGACTTACATGCTCGCGATGGATGGTCTTCCTCGCCCTCGCTGACCTGGATATTCTTATTGGCCATGGTCTCCTTGAGGCGCTGGATGGTGTGCTGCAGTTCTTCCTCCCTGGTCTGGGTGTCGTCCTTCTCCTTCATGATCTGGGCACGCTCTGCTTCATAGATGGCTTCCAGCTCGCGGTGTTGCCTTGTCAGCTCACGCTTCACGTTTTCCAGGTTTTCGACTTTTTCCTCTTCCTCGTGTGCGCGCTCCTCGAGCTTCTCCTGCTCCCTGAGCGCCTCGTCCAGGCGGGCGTTGAGCACCTTGTTCAGCTTCTGGCGCTCCTCGGCCTCGCTCTCGGCCTTCTCCAGCCTGTCCCTCAGGTCTTGTATGAGTGCGGCTTGCTCTTCTCTGGCGTCGTCGTCAACATCGTCGGCCTGCGAAGAGTTGCTCAGAATCGAAGCAGCGGGTTTCTTGACGGCGGCCCGCGCAGAGACAGGAGCTCCATTGGCGCCAGATCGCACAGATCGGGCCTTTGCAACGTTGCCAGCGCCATTCGCGGTGGGGTTCGAGGAGCGGGCAGGGGAGCGGCTAGTTGCCCCAGGGGACGCCGACGTGGTTTTGGAGGCAGCATCGCGCCGAGGCGTGCCTGTAGCGGGCGGTTTGTTTGCTGTGGCGGTCGACATTGTGTGTGTCTGTTTCTCGTGCAGCGGTGAAACAGAACCGTGTACCGGGTGTTGGCAGCGCCAAATATAGCGCACGAGCTGACCCAACGGCGGGCAAGATGGTCGGCAGTGAGCAGCGATTGCACTGAGGGGCAAGTCAAGTCTGGGAGGTCTGAGAGGCAACGTCGAGGCTCGGGGTGTTGACAAGAGGCAAAATGTGGATTAGGGAGTCCGCGAGCGTTGTATCAGCATAGACGACGATTCCCAGTTAGAGTAGCCAATCTCAAGTCCTTGTCATTGCCTGCATTAGTCCGGCTCCCGCTATGACTTGCCGTAGTAGCCCAGGGAACCATCATCGACATTGTCACATCCTGGTAACACTCATCAAAGCCGCGGGTCAGATACAATCGCTTGCGCCATAACAAACTCGCCGTCGACTACACCTACTGTGGTACGCCGTTGGCGACTCACGTTCGCCCAGTTTAGCGTCTTCCCTGCTATAGCGATCCGCGCAAGTCCTTCCAACTCGCGCAGTCACGCTTCCCAAGACTGCAATCAAACGTGGTCAAACGTGGCTTCCGCGAGTAGAGACGTGCCCAGTGCGCTTTCCACGTTGCTAGTAGTACTACTACAATCGCCATTCACGGGCCATGCGCGCCAGGACGCACGGTCAGGAATGTTTACATATACACAACTGCTCACGATGACATGACAGTCACACGTTGACTTTGGGGTGACGTGTAGGATATTTAATGGTTGCACACAAGAGACTGGAGATTTACAGAGACCATCCACCAATTCCACGTAAACACGTTCTACCCCTTTCCCTAGTCTGTTGCGCGGACATGTTCGCTTTCCGCGTTTGGCCCCTATTTTAACAGCAATCATTGATCCAACGGATACCGGTCCAAAAACCTGAAAATGTATAATCCTTCAGACAGTTCGGCGGCTATGCTTGTCGCGTCAGCCGAGGCGTCGAATTCATAGACTCCAGGGGAACCAGTCTCGACTCCTGCAGCCGCAAATACTGGGCTGTTCAACCCTATGATTGCAACTGGCTTCCCCCAATGATAGCCATCCTCTATAATCTGCAGTGGGCGGCCTGCAGGGTAGAGTGTGGTGCGGATACGCTCAGAGGAGTTGCCAGAAGCAGTCGAGTTGGAGTCTCCCAGGCCGTTGGGTGAGGCGAACACAGCCCCTACTGAGCCGTCAACAATGATGGCGTCAAATTGTCCGGCAAAGGTTGTCGAGTAAGTCTGGTCGATGCTTTGTCCGAGGCGCTCAGCGACAACAGAAAACCTGACGTTGAGATCACCGAACGCAGTTTTGAGTGCTGCTACGGCTTCTTTAGATGCAGAAGACGCTGCTGTCAAGTAGCCAACCTTCAGACCATCAATTTTCAGCAGTGGCTCCGCAGATGCACTGACTCCTATGGTAGTATTGTCATGATAATATGTGCTGTCTGCCTCAGGAGCCGTCATATCGAGTGCCTCAGCAACGCGCACAGCCACGTCATGACTCACTCGATTGAGTTGAATGAGAACATTACTCTTGACAACGTCGCTCGTGAGCTGCGTTGTCTCGAAGCGTATGGCATTGATGAGTAGCTGTTGCTCAATGGGAGTCAGAGAGTTGAAGAATAGGCGAGGTTGCGACCAGACATCAGCAAAGGTCGATGATACTGTCCGCACTGGTTGTCCTAGCATGGGACGATGTTGAGATGAGAAGAAACCCCGTCCCTGGGTCCTGTTGGCTTGTCGTGGAAAGCCATTGTTCAGGGTGTTGGGAGAGTAAGCCGCGTTGTTTAATGGGATATACATTTGGCCTGGAAAAGTTAGTATAATTTACATGGAAGAAATAAAACTTGGGCTACCTACCAGCGCCATCGCGGATATTGGAATGTACAGGGACTCGAGGCTGGTTTCGTTGTTAGATAACTAGATATATAGTACGATAGGTTTATATACCTGATTAATAGGAATTTGCTCGAAATTGGGACCTCCATTTCTGTTGAGCTGTGTGTCTAGGTAAGAGTACAGTCGTCCTTGTAATAGCGGATCTTCCGTAAAATCGATACCCCTCACGATATGCCCTACTTGATACTTGGACAGTGTTAGTTTGAATACCATAGATAACAAGCACGTAGTGGATTACCATGATTTGCTCAGTCTCGGCGAAGTAGTTGCGAGGGTTGCGGTTCAAGGTAAGTTTGCCAAGTGGTGTAAATGGTACTATATCCTCTGGTACAATCTTTGTCGGATCGAGAAGGTCAAAGCCAAACCTGAGTTGATCTTTTTCGTCCATGACCTGTGCTTCGAACTATTCCTCAACATGTTAGAGACGGTAGATGTTTACAGTGTCAACAAGCACTTACAATCCATTCAGGGAAGTATCCGTTTTGGATACTGTCGAATAGATCCTGGCGATGAGCATCTGCATTCAGCCCTGCAGTGACCTGGGCCTCCTCCCACAAGAGAGAAGCTTTGCCCTGCAGACTTCTGAAACGAAATTTGACCAGTTTAGAGGCTCCATCGTCAGTGACGAATCGAAACGTATGAACTCCCCACCCGTCAGTATGCCTGTATGATCGAATCGTGCCATGGCCACTCATCGCCCAAAACAGTGTGTGCATGGAGGATGGCTGTTGGCTGAAAAAGTCCCAGGCACTGTCGTGAGCGGTAGCAGCTTGCGGAATCTCATTATCCTGCCTCGGCTTCACGGCATGGATAAGATCTGGAAACTTGATAGCATCTTGTATGAAGAATACGGGAATGTTGTTTCCAACCACGTCTAAACAGGATCAATAAAGTCACTTCGCGTACTGAGATTTCACATTGGACATACCAAAGTTGCCTTCATCAGTGTAGAACCTGACCGCAAATCCGTGTACGTCGCGAACGGTATCTGCGGATCCACGACTTCCTGCAACAGTTGAGAATCTTATGAAGACCGGTGTCTCCTTATCAGGCGTGGAGAGGAATGAAGCGCCGGTGATGTTGGACCAGTCGCCAAAGGAAGTAAACACCCCATGTGCGCCAGCTCCGCGTGCATGGACCGCTCTTTCTGGGACGCGCTCATGATCTGGACATGTTACTATGAGCTCCGCATGTATAACAAGATATTCTCACCAAAGTGCATAATCTTTTCTCGAAATATGAAATCCTCTAGCAGTGTTGGGCCTCTTTCACCTGCGCTCAATGACTCTTGATCTTCGATGGGTACGCCAGCAGCGTTGGTGAGGTACACGTCGGTGTCATCGATTTCAAATTGCGTCAAAATGTCGCTGGGATCTGATTTCGTAGACTCTGATGGTTCATTTCGTGGAGCCAGAGAGGGAGTGTCGTTGTCCATATACGGACAGCCTGCCTGAGCTAGGTAGGAGCACAGAGCAAGAGCTATGAAAGCATTCATTTTCACCATTCTGATCGATGTTCGTGCTACTGAAGAAATTACAAAAGTTAGATGGGCACGGTACATCTTTATACAAACACAGGCCCGCAAAGTAGACCATTATTGTGTCATTGACCCACCCTACAACATTTTGGTACCTGGGAACCCATGCCGGACATGCTTGCTTTGCTAGATGAGGAAATGTGCATTTGCTCGATCGGCACAGAAAAGTAAAGTTTGAGCTCCAATCACACCGGCTCCCCTCGCAACACTAAAAATGGCAAGTGTGATACCGTGAGCACTGCCAAGGTGTCATATGTCGACTAAGGTTGTCTGGGGGTACGTAGCACTGGACTGACATTAATGAGGCCATGTTCTGTCACCAAGCCGTCCCTGCCAATTAGAAATAATGGACTGGAAGATGTATGGTTTATTTAGAAACCTGGATTACCCACCCACAGACGTGCAGCTCCTCGGTAACTGTCCAGGAAGTCTCGAGTCACCCCGGTCTAGAGGACAGGGCTTTGGTGTCCCTGCAGGCGGTAGCTGCAAGCAAACATTCTTTTATTCGGGGCTTCCAGGGCCATTATTCGAGTGTTATTTGTGTAACATAATTGTCGAAGCGGCCATTCGTAGTATGATTTCGGATTGCAGCGGTGATGGAAACGGAAACATCTCCCTACCCGTTGATCGTCAATCGAGGGGTTTGCCATATGTGGAGCGACTACTCTGGGGTCACTCAGACGTGATGGATGACAGGAACGTACGTCGTAGCCGCCGGCACAAGACCGTTGACCGACATGATGGCTCCACAGATGCGGCAGACCCGCCTTGGCATTAAAGTCAAAATCCCCCGGATACGTCCGATTTGGCTCAAGGTTCAGATCTGATGATTATGGAATGTTGGGCCCAGATGCTTGGAGTTGGTAATCGTCGAGGTCAGAATGGTCCATTTCGCCAAGGTCTAGTTGGACATCTCACCGGGTACTACCCCTGGCATTTTCTTGGCTTGGATAGCCCTGCAGGCAAGCTTATCGGTTGAGACTTTCGCATACATCCTGGGAAATTTCAATTGGAGGGAGACGACGTTGTGCATCGCCAAGTGCGATATTCCAGCTCTGTATGCAGAGTTTCCAATAATAACATTAGATCTCAGTCGAAGAGATGATTTTAGGTTTGGATAATCTGAAAAAGGGGTGGTGATATGATGATACCACGACGCGGGTTATAAAAATTGCAATGGACGGGACGGGTTGTTCATGTACCTAGGCCTCGAGTGAAACATTGATTATATTGCTTGCAAGCACGTGCGAGTGTGCTACGTACCCCTCTTGAATCAAAGCTCCATGATCCTTGTGAGAACCTCTGATGATTAGATGTTCGCCGTCACATTGTGATTGATTGAATGGGTTGACCAACAGTTCTACTCGTGAAGCTAATGAGGCACAGAGACGGCATTCATCCTGACTTGTTTTTAGTGTTTGTGTTCAAGTCGGCCTCCACAAAGTATGTTGCTATACATACTCTAGCTTTCGTTCCCTGGCACCTCGGTGCCTTCGAGGCCGCTGTTATCCAAGGGAGACCAGAAGGCCCTATTATTTGAAGAGCAGTGACAATTCTCCGGGGTTCGACTTGTCTGAACTGGCACATGTTTGCTAGACGGTCCTAATTCGGCCTAGTCGAAATTCGGCAGTACAACGATCAATTGATCACTGCCGCATACAGTGCCGTATGTGACGGCTCCGGGAATAGGTACTAGTATTCAGAGAAGCCCATGCACATGTTAGCTGCTCGTTGACATGCCTCCGAACAGGTACAGTACTTCGTAAGTACCGGTCTGTGTAGCGCGCACAATGCCCCGTACTCGAACTGGGGTAAGCTCCAGCAAGACGTGAGAAAGGATTGCCAGTCTCCATCTTATCGTCCCAAAGCCGTTATTTGCCAAAGGTAGGCGGTTGACGTCTGGCGTCAGGACTGGGTGATGTGGGTGGCTGCGTACAAAATGCTACCTGAAGCGCAGCTTCCGGCGAATTGGCAATGACATCACCAGGCGGTCGCGCAACTTCCACAGCATCCCTCCCTGAACCCCGCTGCCCCAAACCTCAAACAGATCAGTTACTCCGATCCCAGAATCCTGACGACCGAAATTAACGTGTTTCAAACACTGCGTCTTATTGCTCAGAGGTATTTCTCCACCAGTCGATGCGCTCAGGGACGAGGCTGCTCGAGATGCTGCTGAGCTCCCGCACCATCTCTGAATAACGGATTGCTAAATGTAATTATGGGCAGAATACGATATACCACCAAAGAAAAGATAGCCGCTTCATTCCAAGATGTACGTTGAGTCTCATATCTCACTCTCGCAGTCTTTGTCCAAGCCCGTTATGGCTATGGTCTTCTTGGTCAGAGCCATTATCACCATGTAGCTCCGTTTCACTTCTGCTCAACTAGTTCATGAGACATATTGATGCCCGAATGAACTCTCATGTTTACTGCATTTGCTGACGTTCATGCCTTCACCCATCAGGAATCGATCCTTGTCTGTCCGCTCGAAGAAGGGCGGCTCAAGCGAAAAGTCTGCGCCGAAGCACCGCTTCACCATGGCTTCTCTACGTGGCACACAGCAGCCGGAGCTCTCGAAGAAACTCTACAAGATCATCAAGTCCGAGAACCATGCCATTGGTGCTTACGAGGCTGCTGCACGAGAACGACTTGGGATTGCTCAGCAGCTGTCCGAGTGGGGCGAAGCCACAGAGGATGAGACGATTTCAGAGATCTCAGATAAGCTAGGTGTCCTGTTGGCAGAAATCGCCGAACAAGAAGATCTCTATGCGCAATCCCTCGAGGATTACAGGGGCATCCTGAAGCAGATCCGTAATACGGAAAGCTCGGTCCAGCCTAGTCGAGACCATAAGGCGAAGGTACGCGCATCGCCAATTCGTCTGAGGTTGTCACTAACCATGTAGTAGGTATCGGACGAGATTGCGAAGTTGAAATACAAGGAGCCACAGAGCACAAAGATTGTCCAGCTGGAACAGGAGCTTGTTCGCGCAGAGGCCCAGAGCCTAGTTGCGGAGGCGCAACTCAGCAACATTGTATGGCCTTGATGTGCCGCCTACCTACTATGCCGCTAACCTCTGCTCTAGACTCGTCAGAAATTCAAGGAGGCTTACGATCACCACTTCGCGGCTACCATCGAGCGCGCTGAGAAGCAAATCATCCTTGCAAAACATGCTCGTCGACTCTTGACCCTGGTTGATGACACTCCCATTGTGCCTGGCGATGTCCATCCTGCCTTTGGCGAAGTCGAGGCTGCTCGTCAAGTCCTCACTGATGCAGAGGACGACCTTCGCAATTACGAGCTGCATGTTGATCCAATCCCGTCATACTCAGGAAATCTCGGCGTAGGAGCGATGCCTGGAAGTGCTACCAGTGCTTCTGCCCCTGAGCAGAGCTTTACGGGCACAAGTACAGAGAGATCATATGATGCGCTGGAGTCGCAAGGTGGCGGTGAGGTCCAGCCACCATACCCAGTGTCAGAAGCTGAGAGAGTCGAACATCAGGAGCCGGTATCAAGGCCAGAGGTAGCTAATGCAGCCTAGGTGGACGAGTACCTTGGAAGTCATCGACGGGGACTCGGAACTGATGGGGGAGGTAATGCCTAGTAGATTGTTTTCGCGTTTGTGTTCGTGCCTTGACACATCGCTGGATTTAGAGAATGGTTAATGCGTGAATGGATGCCTTTTTCTTTATACTGTATCCCTTTTTGAACAAGACTTGCTTCACCTGCAACGAAACGTACACCAATGTGAGCCTGTTACCGCCTAAGCTTGGCAAGAGTAATGATGTAGTGGACACATTTCAGA
This sequence comes from Pyrenochaeta sp. DS3sAY3a, assembly GCA_001644535.1. Classification (NCBI taxonomy): domain Eukaryota; kingdom Fungi; phylum Ascomycota; class Dothideomycetes; order Pleosporales; family Cucurbitariaceae; genus Pyrenochaeta; species Pyrenochaeta sp. DS3sAY3a. The sequence goes on along the minus strand of KV441642.1, from coordinate 1,232,541 downwards.
CGGAAGGCGACATCAGGGCGCACCAACAGGAAGTGAGTAGAAAAACTGGTGCCTGGAAAAGTCGACAGATATGCGATGAAAGAAGAGAGAAAAGGTGGTCTCAGGGATGGAGGCGCAAGTACATAAACTCCTCCGTGCACGTTTGGCGGGGGCCCAGTTAGCGCGGAATGTGCCGCTTCCCAAGAAGACACATCGAGCTCCAACCTCACCTCAAATTCCCACGCAGTCCTCTCCAACTCCAGATATCGCTCGACAAGCCCTCGACCACGTCCCTTCACACCTCCGTTCACCCCCGCTCCTCTCGCCATGGCGGATCGCAAGAAGAGGGACCGTTATGCGGGTGCCGCCTATGAATTTGGGGCCAACTCTGCTGGACAGGCTGGCGGAGCTGCTCCACCTCCCGGGCCAGCTTATGGAGCGCCAGCACCCTCATACGGGGCTCCATCGCCGGGCTATGGAGCTGCTGCTCCTGGATATGGCGCACCGTCTCCCGGCTACGGACAGCCCGCCCCTCAGGACCCCAATGTTCTCAACCAGCAATTCGGGCAGATGAACTTGGGCCCTCAGCCCGGACAGGCTGCTCCACAGACACAGCAGCCGGTCGCTGCGACACAGCAAAACCAATTGTTCCCCTCAGATCTGATCGCACAGCCGTTCCACGTCTCCGAGCTCTACAATCCTCCACCGCCGATCCACCTACCCTCAAATGCGGCGGCCACGCCCTCCGAAATGGCCAACGAGTCGAGCAAATACTTGCGGTGCACGTTGAATACCATCCCTACCAACCATTCGCTTCTCAAGAAGAGCAAATTGCCATTTGCGCTGATCATTAGTCCGTATGCCAGTCTACACGATTCAGAAGACCCGGTGCCCGTCGTCCACGACCAAATCATCAGCCGTTGCAGGCGCTGCCGCGCATACATCAACCCCTTCGTCTCATTCCTCGATCATGGCCACAGGTGGAGGTGTAACATGTGCAACCTCACAAACGACGTCCCTCAGGCATTTGATTGGGATGCGGCGCAGCAGAAGAGCGTGGATCGTTGGCAGAGAGCAGAGCTGAACTATGCTGTGACTGAGTTCGTTGCGCCGCAGGAGTACATGGTTCGACCCCCACAGCCTCTTTGCTACTATATCATTCTGGACTGCACACAGGCAGCCGTCAACAACGGGCTACTTGCAGTTGTCTCTCGGGTCATCAAAGAGTCTCTCGCGCGCATACCCAATGCAGATGGACGGACGCGCATCGGATTCATGGCGGTTGATTCAGGCCTTCATTTCTTCTCTATTCCGCCGGATGACAGTGAGAACAACGATCCGCAGCAGCTGGTTGTGTCCGATCTCGAAGAGCCATACCTCCCCATGCCCTCTGACCTCCTCGTTAGCCTGAGTCAGTGCCGCAAGAACATTGAAAACTTCCTCGACCGTCTCCCAGCGATGTTTCAAAACACCCATGTTCCAGGTTTCGCGCTTGGCTCTGCTCTCCGATCTGCGCATAAGTTGATTTCGCCACTTGGAGGAAAGCTCACCGTTATCGCTGCGTCTCTGCCCAATGTCGGACATGCTGCCTTGAACCCAAGAGAAGATAAATCATTGCTGGGCACTGGAAAAGAAGGCAGCTTGTTGCAGCCCGCAAACAATTGGTACAAGTCCTTCGCCGTGGAGTGCTCAAAGAACCAGGTATCCGTCGATATGTTTTTGTTTTCCTCGCAGTACCAGGACGTTGCAACACTCAGCAATCTTCCACGGTTCACGGCTGGTCAAACTTATTTCTACCCTGGCTGGAACGCTGCAAGACAAGAAGATGTGGTCAAGATTGCTACAGAATTGGCGGACTACTTGTCAGCTGAGATTGGACTTGAAGCTGTGCTCCGAGTGCGCGCCACCACTGGACTCAGGATGTCTGCTTTCTATGGAAACTTCTTCAACCGTTCTTCTGACCTCTGCGCTTTCCCTGCCTATCCTCGAGATCAGGCTGTTGTGATCGAGGTTGCAATCGACGAGACCATCAGCAAACCGTTTGCATGCCTTCAAGCCGCTGTTCTACATACTACCGCAAGTGGTCAACGTCGTATCAGGGTCCTAACGCTTGCTGTACCTACTACTGAGAGTCTGGCATCAGTCTATGCTTCCGCGGATGCGCAGGCCATCACAACTTATTTCAGCCACAAGGCGGTCGAGCGTGCCCTTTCCAGCGGCCTTGATGCCGCGCGGGACGCGCTTCAAGCCAAGGTCATTGAAATCCTGTCGACTTACAGGAAAGAGCTAGCAGGAGGTAGCATGGGAGGAGGAGGTCTTCAACTTCCTCAGAATCTACGCGCCCTCCCTATCCTTTTCTTGGGTCTCATCAAGAATGTCGGCCTTAGGAAGAGCGCTCAAATACCTTCGGATCTTCGATCAGCGGCTCTTGACCTACTCTCCACGCTTCCGCTTCGGTTACTCGTCCAGTACATCTATCCCAGCTTTTACAGCCTTCACGTGAGTTTGTTACCTTGAAACGAGCGATAGCTTCAATACTAATATTTCACAGGACATGCCTGACGATGCGGGTGTACCAGAACCAACGACAGGCCAAATCACAATGCCCCCTTCTTTGAATCTTTCATCTGCTGCCATAGTTCCATATGGTTTGTACCTTTTGGATGATGGTGTCAACCAGTTCCTGTAAGTATAATCCTGTGCTCAGCAATCTTCTAGTGACAGATTAACATATTATTAGGTGGGTTGGTCGCGATGCTGTTCCAGCACTGCTTGCAGATGTCTTTGGCATCGAGGACCGCGCACAATTGAAACAAGGCAAAACTTCATTGCCCATCTTGGATAACGAATATTCTGAGCGCGTTCGAGCTGGTTAGACATTCCTCCTTCTTTTTACTATTTCACTGATGGCTAACTTTCATAGTGGCTGAGAAATCCAGAGATCACAAGTCGAAGGGTGTAGGAAGCATAACTCTACCAACACTATATGTCATCAAGGAAGACGGCGATCCAAGCCTCAAGCTTTGGGCACAAACGCTGCTTGTGGAGGACCGAGCTGATCAAGGCGAGAGCATTGTGCAATGGATAAGCAAGCTCAGAGAAAAGGTATGTCCAGACTTTGTGGATGTACCCTTGATATTGTCAACGTGGCCTGATTGATGACACCGCCATGGACCTGAGTTGCTGACTTGTTGGCTAGGTTGTGCAGTAAGCATGCAAGAAGGAGCGCGTGCTCGTGTTATTACACCGAGGCTTCCGAGAGACAAAGAGCGGAGGATGCCAGCTTGGCGTTGCAGACTGCTTGGGTGGTTACTGAGTCACTCGGGCTTGGGTAGAAACTAGATTACTGGCAAAGCTGATGCCTTTTCATGCCAAATATATTCAACCAACATACTTCCTCCAGATTCACCACTACCGTGTGCTCGATATTTCGCGTCTTACAATCACTGCAGCCTAATTCTTGCATTATCGCAGTAGTAGTCGTGGTTCAAGTTCAATGTTCGTCATAGCAGCACGACATGAAATGGTGCATGTGGAGAATGGTGTTACATTATCGGGGTGCAGGCTGCAGTGTATGTGGAGCTCAAATCGAGCCTAGATACGGAGAGAATGAAGGTGCAAGATGGGATTAAGAGTTTTAGAAACTCTATGGAGCCTGTTCAATTTGTAGCGTAGATGTAATGGATGATAGTAATTTTGCGGACTTGTGCTTGAATAAAAACAGCTCGTTGAAATACCATTGAGCAGTCTAATTGCGAATGAACAAGTCAGCTCTGAAATCGAGGCTGCAGGCTGATCTGAAAAAACTGTCTCTCGAAGGCCGGATTCGACGTTTGAATGATTTCAGTACTTGTTGCACTATCTATTCTGCATCCGAATGTGTAAAAGCCGATCGGGACCACGATTTCTGAAGGAAGGATCCATCGGAAGTGCCACATATGTGGGGTACTCGGGGTTTGTATTGTGTCCCGTGCACCACACTAGTAGACTTAGCCCCCCGCCATCTGTCCCGCGCTTTCCTGTTCCATCAAGCGTGTTCTGGGCAAGGTGGTACCGAAAAAGTCTGACACCCACTTTGTGTCGGGGTATATATATTGAATAATTTGAGAAACTTCCATCAACGTCTGGCATTAGATCTCCGGGCCGGTAACTCAGTGGTAGAGTGTAGGACTGCAGTTCACGTGACCGCCTTCCCGAAGTCACCGGTTCGACTCCGGTTCGGCCCTGACTCTTTCTTGCTTTCTTTTTTGCTTTTTTTGTTCAATGCATTTTCATCGTCTCTCTCGTCAAGAGCTCACAGCGCGTACTCTGAATGTTACAACGACCTATCCGCCCCTTAATTTTGGTTCACTGCAAGTCATGCACCGAGATCCTCAAGGGATGGCTGATAATAAGTTTCACCCTGAAAGTCTAGCCTGCGTGTAGTTAGAGGGCTCGTAGCTGCACCAGACCGTTACTCGACTGTGTTGAGAGCCCTCAAGCATTAAAAATGACTGATTGAATGAAGGAGTTCTTAGATGTCCACAAAGCACTTGGGTTATAGGATGCCAGCTTTCAGTATCGAGTGGATTAAGTCAAAGGGGGTTCACAAAGACTTCGCGTAACATGGAGCTGTCGTTACGGGCTTATCAGTGATGCCTAATAAGAACGAATATCTAAATTTGAACTCGTGTATGGACTCTAGTTACAAAGAGCATAATTGCATTTTGCTGTTAGTCAATAGCGATATCAACTAGCCTAAGATTGTTATCGTCCAGGTACTTGCGAACTAATGCCGACATTGATTATATTAGAGTATATTGTTTCTACCAACTACTCTTCTAGGGAAAACACTGCTTAATTTGTCTCCTATGTTAAAGTTACAGTGCCTTATCTAAACATTCCGGCGACCTATCCGTGTTCTAGGAAGGCTTCACGAAAGTTTCTTCTGTGCTTTCAAAGTTGTAACCTTCATGTCCCTTCTCGTTTTGCCTTCTCCGAAAGTTTTCCTCCACCTGCCGCATGAAGCTTGGCTTGATACTCAGCTCTTCTCTCGGCCCTGGTGCCCTTCTTTGGGGCATCCGTAGGAACCGGCTGTTGTTGCGCAGCAGGGGTTTTGGCAATATTCGCCGTATTCTTGTTGGGTTTTTTCCCGTCGCAGTTGTCTTTCCCGGGGAACTGAGCGCCAGCCTTTCGTTTGTCCTCTCTCTTGCGGAGGTGCGCTGGGTCGATGCTCGGCATATCTTCACTATAGAATTGCGACACTGTGAGATTGACCGGTTTCTCACCAAGAAGTGCCGCGTGCACCTGCGAATGGGAGACTATGTCCCCTTTCTCGTAGTGGTGCTTGACCAGGGCCTTGAAGTGGTTGAACGCCGTATGATTGATGCCGTGACCAGGTGGACCGGCGATAGATTCGCACCATCCCTTGAAATTGCCAGTCGTAACCTGGAATACCCTCGCACGCGAGTTCAAGAGACGAAGTTCATTTGACCTAACCGCGAATCGCAGCTTTGAGGCTGGATTCATTTCTGTGTGACCACAAAGGGAGATGAGTGCGATATCGACTTCTCCACCTTGAACTCCCCTGGTAGTGCTGCCAGTTCCCTCTGTCAGAATTTTGACCTCTACAGAGTCGTAACCCTTTTGCCGCAGGAGGTTTTGAAGAAGTCGTTGCTGAGCCTTGTATAGCGTGATAATGCCGATATTCGAAGGCATGACCTGTCCGAACTTGTGCTCGTCGTTCTTAGCGACATGAGGCTTGTACTTGAGCAGTTTAGAGACTAGCTCAACAATCACATTTGCCTCTTCGTGATTGCAGTAGGACGTGGTATCGCCATACTTCTGGGATTGCGCATCTTCGCTGGAAACATCGATGGCCAAGCGGACGGACCTTTTATTCTTCTTGGCTGCGCCGAGTTGACTAAAGAAATGCCTGACAGTCCGAGAGAGTGGCGTTCCTTCGCTTGTCAAAGGTGCGTCAATGAGTTTCCCGTCGTAGAATTGCGCATTATTATAGGCACTGAGATCCGGGTGCTGGCGATATTGAGTCCAAAGCATCACGACATCATATTTCCCGTTTGGGTCGCATACAAGTTGGCGGAGGATTGATGTCTCCAAGAGATGAAATCCCTCATTCGCCAGATTCGCAGTGACTTCAGGCATCAGCTGCTTGTGATCTCCAGACATGGTAAGCCACTTGATATCCTCTTTAAAAGGATCCAAAGCCATACACACATCAGGAATTGTTGCTTGTCCAGCTTCATCGATGAAAGCAGCCATTGGCCTGAAAGCATTGGCGAGTGTGGGGTGGCAAGCAGAGCTACATGTCGTAAATACCATGTCGACGTCATGCTTGAGGAAATGCTTGGTCAAGGTTTCGTGAGAAACTTGCAACTTTCGGTTGATTTCTGAACGTTGCTTGCCACAGACGGACTTCGCCTTGGCCAAGTTGTCACGGAATTCCCTCGCAGCCCCATGCATGTCGTATATTGGGTTGCTTGCCCACTTTGAGATGGCCTTGTCAAGTTGCTTGTGGAACAGCGTATCGGGATCAGACCTCGCGGTTGCTGTGATATTCAGGTCGACAACGCCATCGTACTCGTCTCCAGTTGTGCCAGGAGCTGCAAGTTTCTCACGCTGCTCGTATGTCTGATAGTCGCCGACGAAACGAACCACGCAAGGTTCCTTGGGTTCGTCGGCTTTAGGTCCCCCGAAAACGTGGGCAATGTGCTCAAGCGCAGTCGTAAGAGTGAAGGGGCGGTCAGCTTCGCCGGCTTTTTCGACCCTTTTAGCCTCCTCGGTCTTGTCCGTTTTGACAGTCTGGCGCTTTTTGAGGAAAGAGGATAGCGCAGCATCAACAGCCTTGTTCGAAGGGCACGTGAAAAGGATTTTGTTTCCAAACCGGCAATGCTCCCGAGCAGCAGCAGTTATCGTAGTGGTTTTGCCAGTGCCTGGGGGTCCGTCAACCAGCGTCAGGCCAGTAGGTGATACGAAGGAATGCATAACAGCTTCTTTTTGATCTCCATTAAGCTTGAACACGGTCTTGAGGCGTTTCCGTATATCAGCAAGTTCTTCCTTGCTGATGTCGCGTCCTGAATTTTGCAGCTCAGGCGCAATTGTGGCACTGGTCTTGAATATGACAGCAGGAATGTCCACGCCCTCCGTGCGCTTGAGCTCCTGTCGTGCCATAGACTCAATTGCAACACGGGCGTGATGCCCAGCAGTGCTGTCATCAATGAACTCCAAGTCAACTGTATAGTCTTCGGTTTCGAAGTCATACTCGGGCCCAGAAACTTGTGCGACAAAGTCCCAGTCATCGTGCTCCTCCGCGGTAATATCGTCAGCACCAATAGCTTCGACGACCGAACCACTATAGTGATGGACAACATCGCCAATGACGCCCACTCGAAGCTTGAGACGAGTGTCGATGTCGAGCTTGACGAGCTCGGCGTGATATCCCGCGGAAGCACCGGGAAGGGAAACTTTCACAATGAAGCCACCGGAGAGTCCCTCGATAGCCTCAAAGCGTGCGGTGCAGCGGCCCCTGGTTGTGGTCTCCAGGCCTTGAATGATGCGCTTTTGAGACTCACGCTCACGAGCGAGGCTGAGACGTAGCATAAATGAGCAGTCTTCCGCGGAAGGAAAGACGACCATTGGCTTGAAAGGACTCCAATTGAATGCCTCGACTTTATGGATGGAGCCGTTTGGTTTGGCGGCATATGTTATGTATTTCGTGACCAACCATGGAAGTGGAATCAGGCCTTCGAGATTGCATTGGCTGGAGAAGATGTAATGGTCTTCCGAGGGGCGATCATGCTCTTTCGGTGTCTCATATTGAAGCTGGTAGCCCCAAAAGTTCCTATATGCTGAGCACAAGAACATGCATCCCAAGAAGTAGTTTTTGAAGTCCGTCAGCACGTTGACTTGTCCACAGTCCATGCGGCGGAAAATATCGAGCCTGCAAGCCGTGTCCAGGTAATATATAGCCTGCTCGAACTGGCTAAGGCTGGCTTTGGTCTGGACATCGCGACCTTTGGTTCGAATAGCTTCCAACTCCTTGTCGGTAATACCGGAGAATACTGGGCGGCAGGAGTAAGCTCGACCTTTGCTGGACTCATCGTGAGGTACAAGACCAACGCGGATGCGCATCATGTTATTCTTCTCCGCGAGTGTGAGTAGGTCCTTGTAGCCGCGAGCAGCCGTCGTCAGGAACTTTGTCTTCTCGAGCTCACTCATTGGCGAATCCCAGAACTGAACGTCGATCGCAGCATCTCTTCGTTGAGTGAGCCCGGCCGCCTTGTCCTTTGTGGTAGTTGCCGGCAATATGGAATTCGCAAAGATGTGGTAAGTGACATCTTTCGTCTTCGACTTTGCTTGAGATTCTTTGGTTAAAACATCGCGAGCAATGTGAAGCCGAATCGAAGGCATCTGGCTATCTGTATTGAAAGATACCTTGATGAATTTATCAGCGGGCGAATGCTTGACGGCGACGAGCCCAATGGATTGTCGCATGTTTTCGCCAGTGATAAACCCTTGTTCTTGAAAGATGATTTGAGCAGGCTGTCGATCAAGCTTGAACGGAGTGAAATTCGGCCTGTCGTTTCCCCGATAGTCTCGATGAATAACAGTCAGAGGAATGCCACTGATAGTATCAGGATATGGGACCTTTCCATCGTTCGAGAATTCCTGAAACTTGAAGTTTTCCGGTATGACATCGACGATACGCATGATATCCTGTGGCTCGGATTCCTCGGGCCTGGAAGGTCCTGCAGCATCTATCATTTGAGTATCTTCCGCTGATACTGCTGTTCCAGGAGCGTCGGGTAGCTCGTCATCATCGAAGTAGGAAGTGTAGACTAGTGAGAGGCTGCCCATGTCGCTGTCGCTCTCTCCACAGACGGCGGTCTGGTACGCGAACCTACTCTCGTGTTAACTTAAAAGGAGCTCAGGCCTCAAAATCTGCACCAGAGGCCTTTGCAATGCGCAAATATACACCTGAAGGCTTAGAACCTGAGATAGAGCCTGCTGCCAGCTAGGTGTACAGCTGTAAAGAATCTCACAGGTTATTACTGACTGTGAGGTGGTGTGCGCTAGTGTTTGGGTTGGTACCGAAGCCTGTGCTTATTTCACGCTTTTTAGTTAATAAGAAAGAACTGGTATGTGAAAGCAGGGTGAGGAAACTGATGGCATCGCACTCTCTGGTCACGTGATCCCATTTAATCACTTACTCATCTTCTGAAGGCTCTGTGCCTGTATTTAGTTAATCAATTCATCTCAGTCCTTACCTGCATGCTACTCCTAAGTCTCGATGCTTGTCAGAAACGTCGTGCAGCCTAGTCGTCCCTGGTGTTGCGAAGGACCGCACTGAGCGCAAAGGATGGAGCTGCGTCAAGTGCGACAACTAATAGTAATTCGGCCACATTGTCAAGCGTTGCCGTGCGCCTGTAGCACTTGAGGCCACTGGTGAAGATTGTGGAAATAGAGGTGATGATACCGGCGGTGCCGCATGTGGTCGCTGGGGTGATGGTTGTGAGAATGGAGGAGACTAAATGGCGGCTGTGGAATCTGCGCCTGCATCGTTAAAGTTATATGATACTATTGCCCTCTATACGTCAAGTGCGATATACTTCCTGGTATAAGTCGGCGTATAGTCTCCAATCGTGAACTGTGCGCGATACCTTGGTGGTTCTTTAGACCTTTGACGTACGATAGTTGTGAGTAGAAGGACAGTAGATGACCATGTTTACTATGCCTCAAGACGTAAAATGGATGGACTCCGTCTTTCGAATTGCTATGTAGGCACTTGGGCGCAGCTGTGTTCCTCACCTCCATCCGCTTTGTTTCAATTTCGGATAGTCTTCTGCAGCTTTGGACCTTCGTTGTTAAAGTCACGTTAGTATTTGGAATTGTTCTCCGTCTACCCTGTCCTTTGCAAAGCACTTAATGAACTAGCTTCCAAAGGTGCTCTATCTCGCAACCCTGAATTCTTCCCGGAGAAAAGACAGCTTAATTTGTCTCCAACCTACAGCGTCCTACTTGAACTTTACGGTGACCCATCTGCAATCTAGGAAGGCCTCGTGAAAGTTTCTCCGATGCCTTCAAAGTCTTCCTGTGATGAAACTACCAGTACAGCACCCAAGTGAGGGGGCCAGTCCTAATGAAGACTAGCGTACGATGCATCCACAAGAGGAAAACGTCTCTACCTAGATACTCCGTAGACTCTCTACTCTGTACTTCACGTGCAGATCCATCTCAACTTAACTATGTACTTCATTTGTGCGACCAATGTCGCCCCTCTACACTTTCGACTAAACGGGTGCAAGCTTACTGCAAGTCATGTGCACGACGCCCAGCCTGCCCCTCAACACCATCAATGATCAGCCTTCGCCGCCACCACGGCCGACTCTAGGCGGCTGGTCCTGTTTCGTCGACCAGCGCAAGCCTGCATAAGCCAGCAAGGCTATAGCAGATCTGTCCCAAGGTCTGCACCCACATCCTTTGTAGAAGGGTTGATCCACGACGGCACCTGGCGGCTTCTGCAAATCTAGCCATTCAAAGGCAGTGGAGTTTGCCCTCGGAAGAGCCGTCAGTCCCATATAGAATACCCCAAGACAGCGTTGAGACAAGTCCCTTGAGCGCTTGTGGCTTGATGCGGGTTGGAGGACAAAGAGCGGACGCAACGCTATCAGATGACCATGGATTATTAGCGACCCGTGGAATCAACCCGCCAGCGTCCGCGGTGCTCCACAAAAGTCAAACTTTGGCCGCCAGGAACTGGTTAAGCTGGTTCCTGGCCGCGCTGTCAGCGGTCTTAACACATCGCTGTCAATCTGGACGCATCCTGGTTGATTGGCACCCGAGTTTCTGCACACCACCGTCGCCGTCGCGAGCTCCAGCAGCCGTCAAGGCCGGCCACTGTCGACCTCTGCGCTGCAGGAGCACATCCAGTCTCGCTCAAGTCCGTAACGGGCCACGGATGCTAGTTGTTCGCTTCGGCAAGGTACAAAGGTACAAAACTTTTGTGGATCGTCTTCGACTCCCCTTGCTTGCATGGGCGCTTGCCCACGCACTGCGCAGTTAGCCTGCAGCAGGCGCGTCGGCCAATTGCTGTGAGAGGGCGTGGTCTCTGGTTCCTCGCACCGCTCGAGTTGCTACCGTCAGCCAACGTAGTCTGCTAGCATGTGAAACGGAATGGTTTCGTCATCAAGTTGGGGCAGCGAGCACGCTTCACCCAGACCCATCCACTCAAGCAACCCCAGCCACAGTCAGGCTGGACGCGGTGTCTGGGGCAGAGACGTCGCCCGCAGCAAGGAAGCCGTTATGAGTATCCCGGAGTACAGCCAGCAGATGCCCAGACGCGCCAGCAGCCCTGTGGTGCGAGGCAGCACCAGGGCCTGCAGGAATGGCCGATTACTCGGACTCGGATGAGCATTGCTCATCACCCGTCCATGGCTGCGGAGGGCCTTGACGAGAGAGGAGAGGGAGCAGTCTGACAGCCAGACAGACAGGCTCAGCTGGACCCATGCTCCAGGGCGGCCAAGCTCGTCAAGGCCAAGGATCTGCGGTCGCAAAGGTGGATCGGACTCTAATTCCTCTAACCCCAGCCGTCTGCCAGGCCCTCTCATCCAGGGCGCTCGACAAAGGCCGCTAAGATCCCGTCCGTGCCTTAACCAACCCCTCATGCAACTCGCAACGCAATCGTCAGTCCTCCAAATCCCGCTCGCCTGTTCCTGCACCCTTTGCTGCTCTCTGGCTGCGGCCGGCCCTGCTCTCTAGCTGCATCTCCCCCAGAGCCGCATTTGCTCGTGCTCTGCTCTGCATCGAGTCCGCCGCCCCTCTTGTCTCCCCGCCACCTGAGGCGCCCGCCTTATCATCGCATCCTACGTCCGAGCACCCGCCGCTCTCGACTCCTCGCCCCCAGTGCATGCTGCGCTGCACTCGCGCCAGCCTGCCTTTACGACGACACGCCGGCCTCGACTTTTCCCTGCTGCCCTTTGTTTGTCGCCCGCCAGACTGGCCTGCTGCGTCCGGATGTTGTTGCAACGCGGCTCTCTATTCGTCATCATATCCGTTTCAGCCTTCTTACATCCGCTTCAAGGCAGGAGCCACCCGCACTCTCAATCTGATTGCGCCCGCTCCAGGTAGCTCGTCTGGGTACTCGCTGTACCTGTACCCATATTAACCTCCAGGTACCGCCTCATTTAGGCTGCTGACACTGCTTGCTGTCGTCCAAGTCGCAGGACTCGCGCACGGTAGCCTTGACGTACTCTTGCGACGCGGCACGGTACATCGCGCACCGGGACAAAACAGCGTCAGCTGGTGTCTGCCTCTTCTCTCAGAACATGTCGACCTTCCAAGCAGTCAACACCACCTTGACGGTGCCGGAGCTCCCGCTTGTGCGAGGCGGCGATGAGACGACGCCTACGACGCCTCGACCAAACAGCAGGTTCTTTACCGAGTCCAAGCCTGTCGAGGACATTCGCGTCGAGGACCCATCCGCGAAGACTCCCACCCGCAATAGCTTTGCAGGCATTGCTGGCCAGCGACCTCTCCCTTCGTCACCATTCACACCCTCTCGCGAACTCAGCGAAACACCGTCCAACAAGAGCGATCGGAGCAGGGAGGATTCGCATCGATCGACACAATCGACCGCTTCTCAACAAGATGTGCAAATGGCCGAAGGAGACGATGAAGACAAGGATGGATCAGATAATGAAAGTGTCACCAGTGATACCAACAGGCCTTCTAAGAAGAAGAAAGGGCAACGATTCTTTTGCACCGAGTTTCCGCCCTGCAATTTGAGTTTTACCAGGAGTGAGCACCTCGCTAGGCACATTCGGTATGTGGAGATGGTAGTATTCACAACGCATACGTCTGCTAACACGGGACAGGAAACACACAGGTGAACGTCCCTTTCAGTGCCACTGCTCTCGGCGATTTTCCCGACTCGACAATCTCAGGCAGCACGCTCAGACAGTCCATGTCAATGAGGATATACCTGCAGAGTCTTTAGCAGCGACTGGAACTAGGTTTCAAAGACAAATCCGAACAGACCGTGTCCGGCCACCTGGAAACCGGTCCAGAGCAAATACACTTGGTAGTACGGGAGGACACAGTAGAGGCCATAGCCGAAACTTATCATCATCTAGCATCACCTCCACAATCTCTAGCATGAGTGTAGCTCAATCTCCGGACGTACGGCGCAGACCTCCACCCCTGGCCATGGCCAGCGACAGCGGTCCAAGTGCAAGAGCACGTTTATCGCTCAACACCGTGGACGCATACAACCCACCACTCATGGGTAGTCCGGGACCGCAGATCGTTGAATATGATACACAGTCGAACGCACCTACGACGCCCACTTCGGCAACATTCTCTACCGCAAATGGGAGCCCTGCTCGCTTTGGGTCCGCAATGCAATCTCCTGTCTCGACATCTAGACCCGTGTCTTGGGCAGGACCACCACCTCAAGGGCGTCGACTGTCAATATCCTCTACTGGAAACCCTTTTTCTGGTCCCCCAGGACAAGGTCCCGCTCCCCCGCCTCCCTACATGACACCATTGCAATCCTCCACAAACGTGACATTCTCCGGTCAAAGCAGTATGTATGCCAGCCCTACAGCATCACACTTCTCGGAGTCGAGGAGAGATTCAAACGCGGATGCCGACTGGAGAAGACGGACGTGGCATCCAGGGACGTATTCAGGTCCTCGACCAGCCACAAGTGGACTAGGTTATCATCAAACAATTGATGCGCCTCGACCCTCATATACATCCCAGCCGGCTGCCTCGCAGACTACGAGGCTTCCTGGTATCGAAAGCTTTGACTATGCACCACCTCCACTGTCCCTTCCTCGTCGCCAGCCGAGTCCCATGCAGGTCGACCCTCCTGCTCGCCCCTTGACGTATCATGCACCAGCCGAACATACACCCAACCGAGGTCATGAAAAGCGTACGAGTATATCCTGGGATATTGACCGCCTGAAAATAGCTAGCCCTAACCCCCCTCGAGAACAGTGGGGCCAGTATCCTACACAATCAACCACTGGGCGACCAACTACAGCACCGCACGGATATTTTAGTCAACGGCAGCCGAACGTACCTCAACCAATACAAGTTCCGTCCATGGGGTCACCACGGAGTTCACAGGATCAGCCTGTGACACCTCGTAAGAACAAACGCCAGGCTTGGTACAACGGCCCCCTTGCTCAACCGCAACGTGCCATGCAACGCACGTCTCCTGAAGACTCCAGCAGCAGTGAGGGTGTTCCGACTCCAGGAACTATGGCCGAATACCACCCTGCCATAATGCATAGCAACGGTTTTGTTGAGGTGATGCCCCCTGGAACTTCAGTGGAAGAGTACAAAGCTACTTCGCCCTCGTCGATCATGGAAAGACCTCACCCGTTACATGCACAGCAATATCAGCCTTATCATAGTCACAGCCTATCAAACTCAGGATATCGCCCACAACGCGAGCCGGAGAGAGGGTCGATACCTTTTGGCCAACCTTTACCCCAGACAAGTGCGAACGATATGAGGCGACTGGAAGCGCTTGTTGCCGTAGCCACCGGTGAACAGCAAGCCGTTGAGAATCGGTCCTAGGTGCTTCGCCCTGGTCCCATTTCAATCACTCCAACCTACTATCATTGATTTATTTCCCCCACCGCCACGTCCGGAAACGAATTTACGACCACGACATATACCATGAATCTTTTTGAGTCTGACGCAACGCTAAACATTGATTTGGCCCAGTACCACATGACATTTGCAGTGCCTCGCTTTGTTGCGCCTCCGGGAGGGCATCTGTTGTCGCTTTCGATGATACCCACCAGAGCAATTTTCTCGAACTACTTCCAATCCGGCCTCTTAACCCCCTTGACGAAATCGTTGATTTTCATCGCATGCGCATAATGTACTGAATTTTGCAAGCCGTTTTGTTTCTTGTTTTGTCGTCTTCTCCTAAGTCTCCTAGGGTTATACCAATTCGCACGGGTTTGGGCGTTTAGCCATCGTGTTGTGAGAGCCGTCTTCCTAGTTTCATCTTGTTCTTGCAAACGTTTGATGAGAATCTGTTTCCAGTTTGAGGTCTGGGTTTGATGTGTTGCTGTTGAGCGTAGTGGTAGCCAGAATCTGTTGAGGAGCGTAGGCGTACTGAGGACAGTTTTGATCGCGCATATATCTTCTCTCCATTAACTACGTACTTTTTTTGTGTCGTGAACTTTGTCTAATTACTTTGTGCAATCAATAAATTGACATTTTCCAGTAGCATTATGTACAATGAGCATTCATCAAGTTCTGAATCAGTATATATGACTGGTAGTCTATCATTATTCATCTTGGAACATACGTTATGCTTGACTAGTCCCAGCCTGCGTTCGCTGGTAGAAAGCGAATGATGAGCGATGGTCGCTGTGCGGTGTAGATAAGTATACATGACAATGCCTAGCAAAGGCCTACGTAGTACTCGGTGCTCCGTAGAACCGTTGTTCCTTTCACAGTACAGGGACGTGCACTGGTGGTAACCATGGCAACCTTAGCTTACAAGGAAAGCGCGCTTTGGCCTCCTTTCTCGATACGCGAACCCCCACCATACAACACGCGCATCCGGCAACAACGACACAAGCTAACCTTCTGTCTTCTCTCCCCATCAGCTGGGTCGCCTTTCTTCTCTCATAATTCTTTTTTGATACCCCCTTTGGCGCCATGGGTTCCGACGACCTCATCGATTTCGAGATCATCGAGAATCAAAAGGAAAACATACAGTCGCTGCCGAGCGGCCGCTCAGCAAAAGCACTCGCCCAGTTGTACACGCCTCCGTTGACATCAAGCGGCGCGACCGGCCCTTCGCCTTCACACACACAGGATGCAAACAGTGCAGTGCGGCTGCAGTTCGAGAAGGAGCTCATGGCGATAGACGAATCCGATGATCCCCTCGATGTGTACGACCGATACGTCAAATGGACTCTGGACGCATACCCCTCGGCACAGAATACCGCCCAGTCGCAGCTTTGTCCATTGCTTGAGCGCGCGACCAAGGCATTCCAAGCATCGCCGCAGTATAAGAATGATGTGCGCTACCTCAAGCTGTGGCTCCATTACATCAGATTGTTCTCAGATGCGCCTCGAGAGACTTTTGCATACCTCGCAAGACACAGCATTGGTGATGGGCTAGCACTATATTACGAGGAATTCGCCGCCTGGCTAGAGTCTGCTGGGCGGTATACACAAGCGGAAGAGATCTACAACTTGGGTATCGAGCGCGACGCGCGACCCGTGGAACGATTAGTGCGCAAGTACGGCGAGTTTCAGCACAGATTCGAGAGTCGCCCACAAGAGACTCTCGAGCCAACAAGCCCTGCCCTTCCTGCCATTCGCCCGGCTCTGGCGGCGAAGATGGATCCGTTCGCACTTGCATCATCAGCCTCCACAAATCCACAAGCCCAGAATCAGCTCCGTACAAGTAGTGCCACATCCAAATCTGGAAAACCAAAGCTTGCGATTTTCTCAGACGGCGATGAACCGGCAAGAACTGGATCAAGCGGTAGCAACGAAGGCTGGGACAGCATTGGATCGCTTGCCGACCGCAAGAAAGAGAACACCAATGAGGCAAGACCATGGGTGGGAGAAACTCTCAAGGTTGGAAAGAAGAACACAGGGGTGCCAAAGATGATGATATTCAAGGATGAGGTGAGTTGATTGCCCTGCAATACCCCTTCCATGTATTTACGGTCACAGGACTAATTGGTTGGCGTTTGCCTTTCATGTATTCAGAGTAAATCAGATTCAAATGACGAGAACCTCAAACCACACCCACTGCATGAGCACCAGCAAGCTATCAACCTGAAGACGGGAAGAGTAGAAGTCGTTTTTGTCGATTTAGAGAAGGTTTATCCCAACCGTGATGACCCTATGTCCGAAGAATTCTCTTTCGAAGAGTTGCGTGCCAAACATCGTGGTTGGCTTGATTGTAACTGGGCAGCCATTCGCAGAAAAGAGCAGAAGGAAGCACGTAGGGCAGCCGAAGCAGCCGTAACCTCAGAGCAAATCAAGCCTAAACCCGTACCGATGGCACCGAAAGAGCTAGTCGAACAGCCTCTCAGAGCCAAGACTGTCCCTTTGAAAGGAAGTCATGATGATGAGAACGCTAACGACGAGAATATGCCACCTTCCCAAGCTGATTTGGAGAAGGCCAAAGCAGCAAGGAAAGCGAGACGTGAAGAGCGTGCGAACCGCACGAGGAAAATCAAGGTTATGGACGTGAAGGAAATCCATAGCGAGACTCAAACCAGTAAGTCGATAACACGTTTTTATCTCGAAGCCTTGCTAACTTGAGATAGTTCAGACGAACCTAGACTCTCCCGCAAAGCCGAAGATCCGTCGGAAAAGAACAGGCCCAGAAACCACGATGACTCTTCACACTAAGGAGGCCATGGAGGAGATATATGGCATATTCAATCAGCCTCTGAAAAACTCGGAAGAGCCCAATTCGGGAGCGCATAGCGGAGAAGAAAGTAGTGAAGATGATGATGACGATTATACCAGTGCAGGAGAGAGTACTGGTACGGGTCGTATCTCTTGCGCTACAAGCGATTTTGGAGATGAAACTACAGCTGCCGACTTCACTTTGGGGACCACCGTCTTGGACCATGATATTGATAACGAATCCTCCTCCTCAGATGCGGACGACACAGATGTCAAGAGCGTTTCAGCTTGGTCCGATTTCACAGAAAGCAAACATGTGCCCAAGGATCACCGGCAAGATGAATCTGATGAAGTATCGGAGCAGTCTGAGGACGATTCCTTTGAAGAAGTATCTGGTTCACTGGTAGAGCCAGGTGAGCAACCTGAGGCCGACCTGATTACGCCAACGTCCCCCGAAGCCCCTGCATCACTACCTACTCGCTTTGCTCCCATTCCGCCGGAGGACTATACCCCCTCAATGCGCCCATATCGGGATCCAGTACAAGCTGCTAATAACCGCTTGCCCTTCATGACCCCTATTGTGGAGAAGACAGAGTCGTCGCTCGGTATTGCGACAGCGTATGCCCAAAAGGATTACTTTGCCGCGAAGACACCATCACGTTCCAAAGGTGCCCCTGTCATTCTTGAGGACGATGATGAGCCCTGCAGCAGTCCCTTCTCTGACCTTCTTGGTTCTGTTATTGACGGACCAGGAAAAGTTGCAAAACTGGCCTTGAGAGAAGCCAAACCAGTCCCCGCTACTGAGCCTATTGAGGAGCCGAAACGAAAGCCCTTGGCTGCGAAAGAGCCCACAGCTAGGCCCGCCAAACCCAACGGTCCCATTATCAAAGACACACAATGCAATCCGGTGGATGAGTCCATTCGTAGAGTTATCCTGCAGGAGATTCAGCCTCCTCTGGAAAGCTACGACGGCTATTATGCTGATACTGAAGAGAGCTACAGCAAGGGGGCTGACATTCGCAAGTACACCAAAGCGGTATCCAAGATGAGCAGAAACACAAATGACAAGACAATGACGAACCTAGCGGTGTGTCCTGTTCTGAAATTTCCGCGCACCGACCGAACGTACTCTGTCAAACGAGAACTTGGAAAAGGGGCATTTGCACCGGTCTACCTTGTGGAAAGTAAAGTCTCTGAAGAGAGAGATGCCGACGAAAACCAACCTGTTCAAATGGGCAAAGGAGACTTCGGTATCAAGCGTCACGCCTTTGAGGCCATCAAAATGGAGGACCCACCTACTCCATGGGAATTTTACATTATGCGACAGGCGAAACGAAGACTTGGCGTGTCCCGACCGGCAGACTCGATAGTCAGCGCTTATGAGATGCACATGTTTAAGGATGAGTGTTACTTGGTGGAGGAATACTGTGATCAAGGCACGCTCCTGGATCTGGTCAACCTCGCTCGTGCAGAGAATGGAGTCATGGATGAGCAACTTGCCATGTTCTTCACTATCGAGCTCTTCCGGACGGTAGAAGCCCTTCATTCGAAGGGTATCATTCACGGCGACCTCAAATCGGACAATATTCTCGTTCGCTTTGATGCTCTATCAAAGGATGAAAATTGGGCAACTGAGTATAAGCATGACGGGTGCAACGGCTGGGCCTCCAAAGGAATCTCGCTAATCGACTTTGGCCGCGGCATTGACATGAAGGCATTCACTCCTTCCGTTCAGTTCATCGCTGACTGGCCTACCACTGAGGCCGACTGTGCTGAGATGCGAGAACTCCGGCCATGGACGTATCAGATTGACTACCATGGTTTGGCAGGAATCGTGCACAATCTTCTCTTTGGAAAGTATATCTCCACGGTTGCAGATCGTGGCGCTACGCTAGGAGCAGGCGCAACGAAGACATACAAGATCAAAGAGAGCCTCAAGAGGTACTGGCAAACAGAGATATGGAGCGAGTGCTTGGATCTGTTGCTGAATCCATTAATGCATTTGGAGGGTGAAGAGGGCCGGAAACTGCCTGTACTTCGAGGCATGAAGGAGGTCCGTGAGAGAATGGAGAGTTGGTTGGAGAGCAATTGTGAGAAGGGAGTCGGCCTGAAGGCGTTGATACGGCGTATGGAGGAAGCTGTCAAGAGGAAGTGAGTGACGATAGCTCACACGTGGATGCATTGCACATGGAGTTTTTGGGGAATGCATGGATTACTGGAGTTTGGAGGGAGTGTCAGGAGACCTAGTTTGGTTTGGATTTTCCTAGTAATGATGAACTGAACTCTCGAGCATAGCTTGGCCACGCAATTGTATTTTCATGAGACATGAACACGTTAGACTGTTCCATCACGTCCTCAGCTGCTCAGGGTCCAGATTGACTTTCCCATGAATGACAATCGGTGGACCTAGCCTTAGCGGGCACAGTGGGGCAGCTCGCGGCTAGCTAACGTCTGTGCTCAATCATCGTCAATGCTGCCTTGAGCGTCTCCAACAACAAACACGCCCTCCTCCTCCCCCCCGCAGTTGCACTGTGCTATTTGTTTCTGCACCTGTCGCACAGTATAGTCAATAAGCCTGCGCTATAATTACAGGCAACCCTCACGAGCAGGAGGGGCTGCAAGCAACCGCCACACAATCAACGACCCCACAGTGCTCTGGTTCCCGCTCTCACGCGCGAACATTCTTCCTACTCGACGCCACCGCGAAGATGGAGCTCGCGAGCGTGCTGCTTCAGTTCCAACCCGATAGCCCCGAGCTCAAACAGAAGCGCGACTACGACACAGCAGCTCGCAACTTTGTCGCCCAGCTTGCCAACTTCCCGGCGTCACACTGGTTGAAGGGAATCGACACACCACAAGATGTCTTCACAGTACGTATACCGCGCCATATACCGGACTCTGCTAATCGCACTAGATACTCAACCCCGCCGTCAACTCAATAGCTTTCGCTTTCGCCCTCCGCCATCGCATCCATGCCGTCTCCGAGAAGAAAAGCATCCCAGACACCCTCCAGCCGGGAGGCGCCCTCTGGAATAAGCTAGTGCTGTTTCTGGAGACATCGGATCCTGTGCAATTACGCTATATCGGACCAGATTGGAGAAAGCTGGTGGAGACGACCGAGCAGATTGCGCGGGCAATCGGATCAGTGCGTCCCAATGAACATAACTCGTGATTCAAAAGACTAATGATTACAGCCTGGCCTAGCCATTGCACCAATACGATCAGCCATGATCCGCCTCGATCCCACCACAGGTACCTTCACCTCAACACATCTCAGCTTTATCAGATTGTGCATGGAGACACGATCGTATGCTGCCGCTGAACCCATCCTCGACAACTACATCCACACTTTGCCTACCAAGGCGACCAGTGTTATGAGGGAGAATTTGGAATACTCAGTGCCGTGTTCAGATGTTGCAAGCAGCGGAGACTACATCTATCATACCTCAGGCCATTCAGAGAAGATAACCCTCTCCGATGTGCAGGAGTACTATCTGCTGGGGGCTATGGCATATCTTGGACTACGTCGTTTCAAGAAAGCGCAGCATATGCTAGAGCACGTGCTCATCGTCCCATGCAACAATGTGGCAAACGGATTCATGTTAGAAGCATACAAAAAGTGGGTGTTATTGGGTTGTCTCGTAGACGGAAAGGTGAGATGCGCTTCCGTGGTGGAGCAGAAGAAGCGTTCTAACAGATTTAAGCCCAGAACCCTGCCGCGCACTGGGAATGGGAATGCCACCAAGCAACTCAAGGCTGCTTCGAAAGCCTATGAAGCCCTGACAGAGGCATACGTTCAACTGAATAACCTCCCCAAACTGAAGGCTCAGATCAGGGCTGGCGCCGATATATGGGCGGAGGTACGTCTATCAAGATTACCACAGGTGGTCTCGACTAGAGCTAACAAATGTGCAGGATGGAAATGCTGGTCTTGTGAACGAACTTATCAACAGTCAAATGAGGACATATGTCGTTAAGTTGTCACAGACCTTCTCAGCCATTCCCGTCTCAAATATCGCCAACAACGTGGGCGCCACTCCCAATGAGATTGCACAATATCTCGATACGTTGATCAAGGATGGTTTCTTGAACGCACGTTTAGAGCACAGCGACAAGGCTAATGCTGGGGTGGTGCTACGCTTTTACCTCGACCCGACAGAAGGGCCCTTGGCCAAGAGCGAGAAGCAGCAACAGCAAGCGCTCTTTGAGCAGACGCTTCGCACTAACATACTTGCTGAACAGGTCAAAGATGCAGACTACCGATTGACTCTGACCAAGGAGTATGCGGAGCATTTGAAGAGGATAAACAAGCGACAAGCTTCGTCAGGAGAGGCCATGGATACAGCTTGGGATGATGGCGTGGATGCAGAGGAGGACATAATGGTGGACTTGCACTGAACGATGACAGATCTGTCCTTGGCCGTACGTACCTGGCTCAAAGCAGTCCAAAAATTTAGGGAGAGACAGGCAGGCGGATCATAAATGATTGGGAGTCCGCGACTTTGGACGCTGGTCCGAAGAGATTAGAGTGACCCTCGGCGATTAGCCAGAGGGGAGGATCATGACACGATAACGGGAATGCATGAAACGCGTTGCATCGGCCCCAAACTAAAGGCCCGACCATGGTTCGACCATGAAGGTCTTGCTTTGGGCTGCAAGTGGACGAAGGCGTCACATGACGAATTGTCATGACAGCGTCCACGAAGACGAAATGAAATCAAAGTTCTAATCAATGATGCAATGAGTCGTGTGGCGCAGGATTCTGTGATGTGTGAAATATTGTAGCGCAGTGCTTTTAGTGAATGACATGCGGCGGACGGAAATGGGAGGATGAAGCGTGAGTCAGGATGCAGATTTGAGGGGAGTATCGTGTCAGTGTCTTGTCATTTGTGTTCAAGTCCTGCTGGCACTGCGGTACTACACGTGTGGTGAGCGTAGAACTGCTTGAAGAAGCTAATAGGTAGGTAGGTAAACATCCAAGATCTTTCTTAACACATAAAAGACTCAAATCTCCTTGACGGCTCTGAATGGCTGCGTTTACTAGGGTTCTTCGTGTCAAGGCGCCGACTTTCTTAATTCCCGAAGCTCAAGAAACAAGCGCGAGCACTGTGACACAAGAGAGAAAACAGTTTGTTTTGGGAGAACTCGATAGTGTTGTATGTAGGGGCAAGCAGCAAGCACATTGCATGTCGGAAGAGAAGAGGGAAAAGCAAGTGTAGCCAGGGAAGTGTGGCACAGTGGAGTGGATGGTGGCGTCGTGCTGCTGCGCTCGACGTGCCGCGCACGGCATGAGCAACAGGGTGATTGGAAAACAAGTCGAGGCTTGGCAGGGACCATTTGCTGGCAGTATCAAGATGGCACGATGAGGTGAGGACTTGCGCGTTGGTGTTATTATCGCAGCGAACGTGGGGAAGAGAGTAGCAAGGTCTCCCAGAGGTGTTTGATGCTATTGCTTGCGAGAAAGTACTTAGTATGCACGTGGTGCGTAGGGGACTCGGATGAGCTCGACACAGAGGCAGAGCAGTTATTCTGTTGACGGAGGGCTTCGTCCAAATGTTTGCACGCCAGTTAGTCAGAGCACATGGTCAACGGAGCACGCTGCGGAGGATGACTAGCCAGACTTGCAAGGATCGGCAGACCAGTGTCCAGAAGGGAGTGATTATTATGTTATTGCGTGCAGCTGGGAAGCCGGTGGTTTCTATTAGGCTGTCAAGTGGTTCTCTAGCACAGAATTGGGACTGGACTGGACGACCCCTGGATGGGCTGCTATCATTGATCGAGCTCCACGCTCCACTCAAATCATCGCTCGACGTTGGGTTCGAAGACGGACACGAAAGCTGCACGACAGCTGCTCGCCGCCATTGAGCGCGTTCCTTACTCCGGCAACCATGCCTGCAGCCGCTGTGCATTAAAGCGCAGGGCCTGAACACTTTGAGACATGAACCATCACCGGCCACCCGCATCATCGCCAGCGCCAGCGGCCCCCGACGCCCCTCACCAGCTGCTCCAGCAACACCGCCGTCAGTCATCGCGCACCGCCTCGCTGCTCTCGTCGGCCTCGTCTGTCGTCACCATCCAGCGCTCAGCCTCGTTCTCGCTGAGGGACTCCACCACGCTCCCTGACCCATCCAGGCCCACACCGCCCCTGTCCACCAGACGACGCTCCAGCGCGGCCACGGGCACTGCAGAGGGCATCGCTGCCTTTCGCGACGGCGCCGCCAACATCAACCGCTGGTCCCAGAGCACCGCGAGCTCGTCGCGCTCCTCGACGCTGCAAAACCAACACAAGACGCACGCCGCCCACCCCAGCTTCTCCCGCAAACTGAGCATCTCCACCGCTGCACCCCTCGCAACCCTGGCCTCCGCATTCAATGGCCCTGCGCCGCTCCCACAGTCTCCCTCGCGCAGCAAGAATAGCTACAATTCCTCGCGTCCCCGCTCTCCCGTCTACGCCCCCGCCTCGTCCGTGACGCAGCCCCCAAGTCTTCCCTTGTTGCCGCCCATTCTCCTCCCGTCCACCGTCTACGATCCAAACACCCCGACCAGTGCTTCGACCACCAATTCACCCTCCACGGGCCTCTACACCCCGGCCACCACCGCCGCCAATCCCTCCCGCGATTACTTCAACTCGAAACCAGTAAACCCCCTCTCTGCCAGCCAACGGCCGCCCTCGCGCAGTAAAGTCGAAAAGGTTTTTGGGAAATCGCCGCTGGCCTCCCCTGCTGTCCTGGGTCTGCACGACGACCCTTCCTCGGCCACGGCTCGGCCTACTACAGGCCGCCGGGCCTCAATTGTGGGTACCAGGGACACCTCGCAGAAACCACCTCAAAGTGCAGGGCAGCGGCGAGCTGCTTCGCGAGACCACTCCCGCAGCGAAAGCAGAGACCACAACAGAAGTGAGAGCAGAGATCACAATCGGAGCTCCAGCCGGGATCATTTCAGAAGCGAAAGCAACACGAGCGCACGTCTGGACGATAGCTACTTGGGCACCCCTCCGCGCAACCGTGAGCGGAGGGAAAAAGATAAGAAGACCATGCTGTCGAGGGCGCTGCAGAAGGCGAACACTGCTGTCCTGCTCGACAATGCGCAGAATTTTGAGGGTGCCACTGAGGCATACGAGGATGCGTGCAAGCTGTTGCAGCAGGTTATGATCCGCAGCTCCCAGGAGGAAGACAGGCGAAAGCTAGACGCAATTGTAAGTGGCTACGCATTTGCTAATCTATTTTTCTACTTTCGTGTCTGAATTCATGACCTCTGTCAGACTTCATACTGACGACAGCAGCGAGTCACATACACCAACCGTATAGAGGAGCTACGAAGGCTGGACCCTGGATATTCAAACCACAGCGGAAAATCACTCCCTGCCCGGCCAATGAGTGGAGAGTCCCTTGACGAGCAGCGATCCATGCTTCTGATGGATGATGATGAACCAGCAATAATCCAAACCGCCACTATGACAAGAATAGTGAATGACCGGCCAATTGATGACGAATCTTATGCTGTAAACTCGGATCTACCAGCGATGTCCTATCAGTTGCCTCTTCGCAAACCCGAATTTGGGACAGCACGTGAATCCGTCATTTCGACAGCCATTCGCGATGTGCAGCGAGGAATGCAGACTCCACAGTTCCATTTACAACCTCCTCCTGGACGGCTTGTAAATCCTGTATCACCACTTCCAACCCCGCTCGAGTCACCCATGGACCGTATATATATGCCACCGCCGCTATCGCCAAAGAGATCCAGATCCCCGCTGTTCAGTGGAAAGCAAGATCCAGAGTCAGATGTCCAAAATCGGCTCAAAACCCAGCATCCGACAGGGCCCAAACATCAACGAGTTCACAGTGACGAATCAACATCATGGCTCGACACTATAGACGAGTCTGGCGGATCCTCCTGCTCGTCATCTGTCCGCTCGCTTTCTCCTGGAGGTATGCGTCGAAAGCACAACCGGAACACAGGAGGTACAGAAGCTGAATTCGACGCTGCTCTTGATGCTGCCGTGGAGGCTGCATATGACGAAGGTTATGAACCTTATGAGGATGACGATGATGATGACATTACTTCGGCGGATTTGATTGCAACTCGATTAAGAAATGTTGAGCTTGCCAAAGAAAAGGTACGGGAAGCGGAACGAGAGGAAGCAATTGCAGCTGCAAAGTATCGGTACAAGGAAACACAACTACGCAATGAAAAACTACCTCACGTCCGAGAGAGTGCAGAACTCAGCTTCAATGACGAAGCGGATGAGGAGGAGCGTCTCTTGGATGAGATGACGAGGGAGTACATGCTGGACGGGTTCGATTTCGACTTACAAACCAAGTCTTCATTACCGCGGCAGTCAGATTCAAGTGGCTTTTCTGGGAGCACGTACAACAGTTCCGTGTCCTCGCACAGAACAACAGGTGGAACATCGCTTTCGACAGTAGTAGAAGCGATACAATCGACGTCGAAACCTCCTCCCGCACATTCTCCGCCCCCAGTCCCTGCTCCAGCTGGTGCGTTACCGGCACTACCCTCTGTACCGGAGTCTCAAGTCTCACCGACAAACGATACTGCAGAGAACACGCCACGGCCTGCTACTGCTAGCAAAGACGCCGCCTCAGTAAGGAGTCGAAGACTGTCTGGCCAGAATGCCAAAACTTTAAAGATCGAAACATCGCTACCCCCAGTACCTCAAGCGCCACACACGGAGAAGCCTCCAGTTCCAGCCAAAGATTCGCCAGCAGAACTCCCAATTCTACCAAAGTCTGCAGCTGCAGCAACTTTTGGTAGCAACCAGACAATTCTGGACCCCGCATCTGCACTACCACCTCTACCGCAAGTGTCTCAACAGGCTGGGCTGACGGCTCCATCACCGCAACCTGCTTTATACAGTCCGGCAGAAACGATTATCACTGCGGCTTCGCCAGCAACGCCAGTGCTCAATCATGGCATTCCAAATGAATCTGGTCTGGTGCCTAGTTCACCGAGGACTGGTAAAACCTCTGCTATGGGCATCAGGAAAAACAAGTCATCGCTTAGCCTCAAGGCCCGGAATCTTTCGATATCGAGTCCAGATGGCTCTGACGCGTCAATTGGAACACCCTTGAGCACGACTTTCTCACTTACAGGAGGCCGGAAACCAAGCAATGCAGGACTGACAGTGCCCACACCCAGTATTCCTACTTTCAACGTGGAGGGTTTGCCAAGCGGGGGTATGCATTTGTTCGAACATGACATACACTCACCCTTTTCGCCTGGATCGCCCAGTCCGGCAGTGGCAAACGCACCAATACCTCTGGAGCCATGTCCAGACTCATATCTCCTGCGACCTTTCTGGTTGATGCGTGCCTTTTATCAAACCATTGCTCATCCTCGTGGTGGGTATTTATCCACGAAGCTGTTCATTCCTCGCGATGTATGGCGAGTGAAGGGCGTCAAGCTAAAGAACGTCGAAGACAAGATTGCCAATTGTGATCTGCTCACTGCGGCGCTTCAAAAACTAGCATCTGTGGACACGTTTGATGCAGATGCTATCCTCGAAGAAATGCAATCCCTGGAAGTCGTACTCGACCAAGTTCAAACTCAACTCACCAAAAAACTTGGCAACGAAGTGGGCGTTCATTCGGTATCAGCACTTTTCAAAGACGCAACCACAGTGGGTGAGGGTGCAGCTTCGACAGACGGGTTAGGCAAGGGGTCCCATGGATCGCAGGACAACTCGACCAAGAGTGCTGTTGCCCAGGGCAAGTCATACCTTACATCGTGGCGCAAACTGCGATCGAAGAACTCTGGCATCAATCTATCCAGTATGGCTGGGAGCAAGAATTCAGATGTAGCAAAGGACTCGCTGGTAATGGCCACATTGCCCATGACGAGTCTACCGACCATCCGCTTCGCAAAGAGGGACGTGACCGGTGTAGTGTTTGAGGGGCCCAACTCAGGCTACATGGGTAGTTTGGCGCGCCTGTTCGATGCGGCCCAGATACTGGGTAAGTTAGCCTCCACTTCTTCTCTAACATTCTGGCCCTATCCAAAGCAACACGATATATTAACACTCCTCCTTTCACAGACCAAATCGCCCGCCAAGTCGAAGACCCAGGCCTCAAATACTCGTCGCCCACACACGTCGGTCTCGAGCTCTCAGCCCGCCACGCCGCAGAGTTCTTCGGCTTCTACATATGCCGTTTTGTGCTCACTGATGTTACCATGATGCTGGATAAGTTCATCAAGAGAGGGAGTGAATGGGTGCTTGTGTGAGAGACATGGAATGTTTTCTTTAAAGCACAACATCGGAGTAACACAGGAGGACATGAGAGGACACGAGAGGACGTGAGAAGATATTCGACTACTGATGAAGAGAAGAGAAGAGAAGAGGACACAAGAAACAGTGATGCCATCATGTATGAATTGTGTAATGAGAAGTTGTATTAGGGCCCGTGGCCGGTTTTCTCTCTGACTGACTGATCGACCGACTGGCCTGCACCACACGCTCATTTCTACACGTAAACATCTTGTCTCGTTTTATTCCCTGTTCCGTTTCTTCCAACTCCCGATTTCCAAAGCTGGAACCAGGGAACGGTCCTTCGCATTGCGCTCAGGGGGGAGCATCATGGAGGGTGTTATGCACGAGGTTATGGAATTTTTTTCTGTTCTTTGCGGTGTGTGCGTGTGCTATGGTTCCTCTGTCGTTTTCTTATGCATACAGGTTTTTGTCGCTGCTGTTTAAGATATCCCCAACCATCTTAGCTATACTTCTATTCCTATCTTATCTTATCTTATCCAAGTAAATCTGGTGCTTCGCTACCTTGCCTTCTTTTGCTGCATTGATATTTGCGTTGAACGGGAAAGAAGTGCTGCACAAGGTAATAGAGTGATAGAGCGGATTGTTGGTCTGGCATAAATGTAGATAGACGGTTGAATCTGTGGCATTGAAGTGCACTCTGAACGTAGAGGAGAAGATCACAGTTTACAGCTTTTGAGTCCCAGTTCTTAGTCTTTTGAACAAGGTCCTTTACACGAAAGAGTTGCGGGACAAAGCCAGTGGAGCTAACTATATACAGAGGAGGAAGCAGTCCCTACCGAACAACGCATGATACATCTGAGAAGAAGAAGGGAAAAGGAAAACAAACAGTGCATAGATTGACCTCAAGCAACAAATGGATGGGCCAAAATCCCGTCACCCCTCTGCCTTGCGTGCTGCTCCACCCATCGGAGGAACTCTTCCTCAACAGGAGACCGACCCTTCTGCTTATCCCTTCCCCAGAGCTCCTTGTGGGTGTAGAGCCTCTGCGGTTGCAACCAGATCGCAGCTCTCTTCTTCAGACTGAACCGCCTCGTATCGCCACTTACAGTACCGTCACCGCTCCCAGCAGTCCTGTCGCCGGAACCGCCTACTTTACCTGGTAAGTTGAGGAAGCGGCTCCAAGCCTGCTGAGCGTCTTCGAGACTGCTGCTTGCCCTGATTGTACGAATCACTGCCTGGCTGCTGATAAGATCACTCTGCAACATCGTCGTCTGCAGCGTCGAGAGAGACTGCTGCAGGCCTGCGATGGCTTCGTGGACAGGCGCATTCATTTCGCGGTGGTATGCGCGACCGAGTAAAGTGAGGCTTGAGCTAAGGTTGGGTATGGAGGAGACATAGTCGATGTAAGGTGTCGAGAGATCGGTTGTGATGTTGTCAAGAGTTGGGGTTGTGGTCGGCAGTGAGGAGGGCAAGATAATGCTCGAAGTCAAGGGGAGCGTGGGCGTCGTGAATGTTGTATTTGTCGCGTTCGAGGGGAGGAGCCAGGAAGTCTAAAGCCTCGTCAGGCGAACTGGGGCTAATGGAAGAGACATGTGAGAAGCCAGACCTTGTTCGTGTCGAGCTGCCATTTCGCCCTCAAGATGGTGGTGGTAATGTTGTTGACGAGATCAGCTGTTACTAGCTGACCACCTGAGCCCAGCAGGTTGAAGCCCCAACCTTTATTGGGATTGTTCTCAGCTCCAATCGAGTTCGCCGCTGCAGTGATGATAGTTCGCAAGTCGATCAGGTCCTGGACTGCAGGAGTAGCAATAGCAGCAGGTGCGAGGATGATGCCAGTAAGATACATTGCGCTGAGGAAAGACGGGACAATTGATGACCGAGTGAACATATCAGGCTTAGGCAACAGCTAGCGAGCGTTGGAGCCGCTAGATAGGTAGGTCAGAGGTGTTGGGATGCACTGTTGGTGGCTAGGTGGATGAAGGGTAAAAGTGTTGTCGAGTGAGTTGTGGAAAAGCAAAGTGGAAGTACCTGGCCTTATAAGCCATTCTGAACGAAATGCGGAAGCGACTGATGTAATGACTATACTTCCGTGGACAGGCAGGTGCGTGGAACACACGTGGTGATTTCCCCCTTGGGTCAGTTCAATGAGCTTGCAATGAAGCAGGTACGATCAAGTCTCGCACCACAAGCTACAAACGCTCCAGAATGCGATGGCAATTTAGACGATCCTCATGTCCAAGAGCGAGTCCCTGCAGTGTATCTCAAGGCTGCAAATGCCTCGACAAACAAGTAAAGCCTAGCCGCCGCATATACGACTACGCATGTTCCATGGAAAGTGAGGGCCAACTTTTTAAACCATTTAACCGTTCTCGAGGTAACCTGGACATCGTCCCATATTTCCTTCCACCAATGTCCTGTTGCCAACCACAACAGAAAACCCGAGAACAACCACGATATTGGAATGCTCGCAGTGATGGCAATGGAGCAGACTTTCCACGCCATTCTTTCAATCGGTGTGGGAAACTCGATATCCCAGGCCGCGATATGAATAGCACCCACGATCAGAAAAAGGCACGCAGAGACTCTATTTGGCCCCAAAGGGTGGAAGATCGAGTACAAGGCCTCAAAATAGTGTCCAGTGATGGTGTAGACAACATGATCCTTCGTGATGAGTGGATAGTTCCGGTTCACATCACACGCAGTAATCCAAGGCCGTCGCGGATCAGGCCGGTGGAGATACGTGCGAGGAGCGTCGACGATGAGATACGAAGGGGCCTTGACATGGTATGGTTTATCCCACCAAAGCCAACAGATAGGAATGGCATACACAATGTACGCAAGCGTAATGACCTCGATCGTCGTTAGAGGCAGATGATCCCCGAGCCGTGTGACACTTTGCCAGAGAAAGTAGCCAGCTTGCAATAGTGTCAAAGTTGCGAGTATAGGGTCTGCCTTGCCTTTGGCCTGGATTTCTTCCTTTGAGACCCAATGCCTGGGGTCTATTCGGCCGTCGCGTATGTAGCCGCAAATCGTTTCAGCGCCCAGGTATGCTATCTTTTCCCCATATGGGTCCACTCGCCCACCTGCATTATATCGCACGGCGAAACCTCCCATGTCGTCGTAGAAGCAATGCGTAAGAGTCCAACTCACTTTTGGATTTCCTTCCAATTCCAATAGCATTTTGAGATTCTTTTCTGCTTGCTCTTTTTCACCGTACGCAAGGTGTACGAGGAGTTCAGGCGCGATGATGCCGATGAGATGACCTACGATGCGATCAAGAAATCGCTGTTTCCGTGTTGACTGAGGTGCTGCTATGTTTGGATGCATGGCCATCCAGCACGATAGAATTATTGTGCGCAGACAAGTTAGAGTCAAGTCGGCCGTGCTGCGGTGATGTTCTGCCAATGGCAACATTTGTTTGTATTGGGACCCTGTGTTTAGAACCACTGCTGGAGTCACAAGCGAAGCCCCAGTAGTGAACAGGGAAGACAGTAAAAGGAAGTTCCACGCCATTTCAGTCAAACTATCAGAGAATATTATGGAAAATCATTGTCAGAATGAAATCCTTCGGTGGGGACAACTTGTTGCAAGCTAGTTGAACGTAGCTGAACTTGAGCTGAAGATGAAGGCATTCGCACTAGGCCTAATTCAAATCCAAACAAAGGTCCACATCAAAGTCGCATGACTTCCAGGGCTATCAAGTCAAGTTAGCTGTTTTACCCAACTCTATCATATTGGACCAGGTATCTCAAGAACACTAATCGCAAGTAAATGCTCGAATGAGTATACCAGCGCTATGAAGTACTCCACCATTATGCGGGCACGCTTCAATTATTATGAGCCTTTGGACGTCTGATCTCAAAATGACACAATGCCTATGAATTTCTTGGAGATCTCCACATAGCGCTCTATGTCACACTGGCCTTCTCGTATGCTCTCCACCAAAGCCCAACGTTCGCTGCGACCAGCAGATCCATCATCTTCAGACCCTCATCCTCAATAATGATCTTCCCTAGCTTCGCTTGTTTTCCGCCAAAGCCACCTCCTGCGAACTCCTGCCCTAGCGAAAGATCCAAACGATCTAAGGAGTTCCTTACTCCATCGACATTTTCTTCTTGGTTGATCGAAACGGAAGAGTTATGGCGAGAATGTCGTCCTCTATGGAAGAAGGATGATCTCTTAGATGATTCTTCTCCTCTGGGCGTAGCCACTTTCGAGCTACTGGGAAGGTTGAACCTCAATTCGCTAACTTGCGTTGCTACAGGTGGTGCCCCTTGAAGTCCGGGGATAATATGGCGACACTGCAACAATGTCAATAGAACTTCAAAGAATAGAGACATAATCTATAGACTTGCCTTTAATGAGCCTCCGCCTCCGCCAGTGATGAACTCGCATCTACCGTTCCAGGGGCTTGTGAATACGTAGCCACGAAACGAAGGTTGGCTTTCCGAAACCCTAAGACTTTCATATGCCTGATCATCGCGAGATACGAATGATGGTGATGTTGGAAATCGCGTGTCCATAGAGGGTCTCCCGGTCTGTCTATCATAACCATTCCTGGAATCAGGTCGACTAGTGCTGTAATCATACGAGCTATTCTTCCTATGCCCAAAACCACCATTTGGAATCTGTGCTCCTTCCATCCACAATCGTCGACGGAAAATATTCTCATTCTCTGTTGGTTGCCTAGTAGCAAGGTGGTCGGGAAGTTGAGAGGGTGGCCCTGCCCTGGTCTGATGAGTTCGTGTGGACATATCGCTATTACGACTAAGCAACTCTGGTTTCATTGCTTCTGAGTGAAGGAACTTCGAGTATCCTGGATTGTAAACCTCGATGTAAAGTGGTGCTCCAATCTTCCGCTTCATTGAAGGCTCATGCAATGTGGATGACGATACTTCGAGAACGGATGGGTCTTCAATTCGTGCGACATTCCATTGGACACCCGAAGCTGGATCCCGTCGAATGATCGTAAGAGCTGTACCTGGAGACTTAGGCTGTTCTGTAGATCTGCGCGGAGAGGCTGTTGGCCTCACATTCTCCTGGCTATACCGACTTGCCTCGACTGAATTGCGTGGACTGTAATCTGGGCCTAACGTGTTCGGTCTTTGAGAATAACTCCCTGCGGCAACATTTTGTCTGGAGTCATAATTGCTAGCTGGCGCCAGTGTACCAGGTACAGGTTTTCGCACAGGAGAGTTGGACCCCCCTCCAACGGCCTTGCGCTGAACGGCTGCTGTTGGTGGCTGCTCATGATTTCTAGAACCTTGAACCGCATACTGTGGTTCCCGAAAGTGTGAGGAAATGAGTTGCGCATCTTCTGGTTGCTCGACGTGTATGAAATACAACGAGCTCTGGATGTCCTCTGCGGTTACAACCTTCTCTCTTGGTTTCATAGGAGAGAGAAACACATCTGGAGACGAGTGGTTAGAGAGCCGCAAGGGATGAGTATCATGGCCTCTGTACCTCTGCTGCCAGGAACACGGGCGATGTAGAGCACGAGGGGCTCATGTCTTATGTGGGTCGGATTCCTTGGATATGCGGGAGGATTGGAAGCGAGAGCAGTAAGTGAAGACAGCGATTTGGCTTCAATAGTCGGGACAGACATTTGGGCGGCAGTTGAAATGCAGATGCAGATAGCGCACGCTGAAGAGATGGACTGTGAATTAGGGATGAGTGTCAATGAAGATCAGATGCTGCATGTGTAGCCCCAAGATGAGTTGGCCCCAGCCCTACGAGAGGCAACGAGCTGGGGTTGTGCTTGCGTCTCGGTGGCTGTGCGGACGCGTACTTAGCGGCCATGCGCGACTATCTTGAACAGCAAATGCGTCACTTTGCTTGCTTATTTGCGGCGAGGCTGATGCTAAGCTGATCTGCAGGG
The DNA here is from genome assembly GCA_001644535.1 of Pyrenochaeta sp. DS3sAY3a. Lineage (NCBI taxonomy): Eukaryota > Fungi > Ascomycota > Dothideomycetes > Pleosporales > Cucurbitariaceae > Pyrenochaeta > Pyrenochaeta sp. DS3sAY3a. Next base: position 1,199,050 of record KV441642.1, on the reverse strand, counting down.
CATTTGGGCACGCACGCCACGACTATTTGGGCTTTTTGAGTGGTGGTTCAGGTGGGGAATTCTGATTGGCCGAGGGCAAAGGCGGTGATGGAGTCGGACTGGCCGGCCTAGCGCGAAAGCCTGCGAAATCTTGGCCTGGCGGTTCATTTTGTCCTCGATTTTCGCAGCCCGCACACGACACGGCCGCCGCAGCTATCACCGCCAACCCTATAGCTTGCGCCCTCTATACAAGAGTCGGTACCGTTACAAGAGGATTCTACACCATTTGCTACATTTCAAAACCATGGGCGACACGCTCGAGGTAGGCGCAACAATCGCCCCACCCGCCGTACCTCCTGCTAATGAGATATAGGAGCGATTGAAGAGCCATGCTCGCGCATTCGAGGGCCTCATGTCGTTGATTCCAGCCAAAGAATACTACGGCAAGGATGAAAGCATCACTAGCGTGCGCAAATCTCTTCATCTTGCCGCGCCGACTCCATGCTGACCGAGTCCCAGACACAATGGCAGAAGAAGAAGAAGCAAACCCTTGAGGAGCGACAGGCTGCCAAACGCGCCAAGCTAGACCCGGCCTCCCATAAATCTGCCAAAGACGTCATGGACGAAAACGCGCGTAAGCGTAAACGAGAGCTTGAGGGTGAGGGCGACGTATCGAGTGCAGAGTCCTCAGACCTCGACATGGACATCGAGAAGGAGAAGCCCCTCGAGGGGATCAAGAACAAAACAAAGAAGCAGAAGACCAAAGACGCCAAGGCAGAGGCGAAGCCGGAGAACGACGAAGAAGAAACACGAGCCTTATCAAAAGCTGAGGCAAAGGCCGAGGCAAAGGCCGAGAAAAGGCGAGACAAGAGGAAGGAGAAGCAGACTCAAAAAAAGCAACAACAGGAAGCTAAGAAAGCGAAGCAAGCCGAATTCAGCAAAAGGTACTTAATCCTTGGGAACAATATGCAGTCAAGGTCGCGCACTAACCCTCTTTCCAGCCTCACGGCAACCAAAGAGCAAGAAGACAATGAGCAAGACGATGACGACGAAGCATCGGACGGACTCGAGCATCCCGATGAACGGATAGAAGCTTTGGACGTCTCCGGTCTAATTGAAGAGGGTCAGTCTACCGATCCCTCAACTGCTGCAAATTCCAATTCGTCCACAGCATCAATCGTATCCGCCGCCTCCTCGACATCATCATTACCCCCAGCTGGCGATGAAACACCGGATAAGAAAGTCAAAAAGCCATTTACGATGGATGCACAGAGCCATGACAACTTCCGAGCTCGGTTGAACGCGAAGCTAGATGCCATGCGTGCGGCGCGAAAAGCTGATGGACCAGATGGACGTCCTGCACGAAATCGAGCAGAACTTATCGAGGCGCGGCGGAAGAAGGAAGCAGAGCGAAAAGCTGCAAAGAAGGTCAGCCGGCAAGAGGCCAAGGAAGACGAGGCACGCCAGAAGGCAGAGGAGCAGCTCGCCCGAATTCGCGGTGGCTCAGGATCACCTTCGATATTCGCACCCAGATCACCAGAGAGCGAACGCAATTTCAACTTTGGTAGGGTGGCCTGGGACAACCAACAACTTGAGAGCAATCTCTCTGGATTTTTAGAGTCAAGGAAGAAGAAGGGCAAATCTGATGCGAAAACTGCTCTGGATGCAGCCCAGAAGAAGCAAGCACGGATCAACGGACTTGACGAAGAGAAGCGTAAAGACATACAGGAGAAGGATCTATGGCTCGCAGCGAAGAAGAGGGCACAGGGCGAGAAGGTATTCGATGATGTCGGCCTTCTGAAGAAGAGCTTGAAGCGTCAAATGAAGCAAAAGGAGAAGAGCAAGCAGGAATGGAAGGATAGGCTTACCAATGTGCAACAAGGCAAGGAAGCTAAGCAGAAGAAACGAGAGGAGAACCTCAAGAAGCGGAGAGATGAGAAAGGCCAGAAGGGCAAAAAGAAGGTGAAGAAGCCCGGCAAGAAGGTCAAGCGACCTGGTTTCGAGGGCACCTTCAAGGCCAGATGAGCGATAATATGTGCATAAAGGAGCTTTGTGTTTAGTGGGCTTGGATCTTGGAGCCATTTGAGGGCAGCATTTCGAGCTTTCAGCATGCACAAACCGGGCGATCATTTGGCGTTTGATACCACATCATGGTTAGCATAGTCTGAGCGTCAGTGGCGGTCTTGAATATCAAGATGTTCTCTCATCTCATAGTGTGTGCGTGTGAACATATCAATGGTTCTGACCCGCTCATTATCCCTTGTGGTGTGGTCGGATTGTGTACTAGTAAACCTCAACTTAGCATGGACAAACCGTTTCCTCATACCAAGCACACCAGTACTTCCGGGATCTGAGTTTCATCTCGCAACTGTTAGCCTGATAAATCTGATGCTCATATAGCATGTCCTATGCACGTAATCTGATTTTAAATTTCATACACAAATGAAATCTGGATTGCTGTATTCGAGCATAGCTTCTCTCCTATATTTACAATAATTTTGCATGGTATATCCCGCAACTATCTGTATGGTGCATCCGCGCGTGCAGCAGCCGCAATCTCAGGCTCCCACTTGTCTCCATTTGCCAACAACTTCTCCTTGTTGTACAAAAGCTCCTCCCTTGTCTCGGTCGCATACTCGGCATTTGGTCCTATCCGCAATTAGCCACAATTCGTAAAATTCACATGAGGAGTGATGGCCTACCTTCTACAATTGCATCGACGGGACAACTTTCCTGGCAGAGACCGCAGTAGATGCACTTGGTCATATCGATGTCGTAGCGTGTTGTCCTCCTGCTTCCGTCCATACGCTCCTCAGCCTCGATTGTGATAGCCTGAGCAGGGCAGATAGCTTCGCAGAGCTTGCAAGCGATGCAGCGCTCCTCACCCGTAGGATACCGTCGCAGAGCGTGCTCGCCTCGGAAACGCGGGGAAATGGGGCCTTTCTCGAACGGGTAGAAAATCGTGTATCTGAGGAATCCATCAAAAACACCTCCTTGATGTACTTCAAGCCCGAGGCTTGCCAATTGAGAGCTACTCACGGTGGGCGGAAAAACTGCTCTAGCGACACATACATGCCGCGAAACATCTCAAGGAGCAAGAAGTACTTGCCCGCGCGGTCCAATGCGCCCTCTCCTTCATCCCACTGCTTGGGCTTTGGTAACCGGAAGCCGGGCGGTGGAGGTCCTGCTGGAGTGGCGGCTCGGGAAAGGGTGGTAGAGAAGAAGGCGACGGTGGCGGGCGAGGGGAGACGCCCTGACGCGAATTGCGACGGCCGCAGTAATGTCGCAGCTGGTCGGCTGCGTACCAACATCATCAATGGCTTTGTGCTGGCCATCGTAGGCGCTGGGAGGTCGCTGTCGAGGGGTTGGGTGCTGTTGGTTGTGATGGGTGTCGTCAAGCTTCAATCTTGAAGTCGCTTGCCAACGGATACGCTGCGATTGGCCCAAATGTCAATGACCGCATCGACTGCGAGAGGCAACTTTAGGCTTTGAAAACGAGCCAGAAGGTTTTCTAGACGTCTCTCACTAGGCTCTGCACGTTGAAATTGCCGTCTCACATTTCAAGTGTCTGTTGCGACTGTACAAGTTCTGGTTGTTCTGCTCGTCTTCGGCGGCTGACTAACCTAACGGAACTTTAGTTTGAAGTTCTCCAGTTTTGGTTGACAGCATCAACATCACCACCTCCACCTCCGTCACTACCCTCCTCGATACCTCGCAATCACCCTCGCCATGTTCCGAACAGCTCTCCTCAGGTCTGCCAGGTCGGCCGCTCGCGCTGCGCCGCGATGCCAGGCCTCAATGGCTCGCTCAGTCCCGCGACCCTCTTTCATCCAGCCGAAGCAGGCCAGCCCCTCCGTATACTTCCAGGCCGTACGATGCTATTCCGCGAGCGCCGGCCTGTCACAGGATGAGGTTACTGGCAGGATAATGGATCTGTTGAAGAACTTCGACAAGGTATGGCACATGGAAGTAGATTTTGAACCCATGGCTAACTCAAATGCAGGTCCAGGACACTACCAAGGTAGCTAGCACGAGTCTAAGTTTTATCTGAAAAGACGCTGACTACTTCCAGCTCAATGCTGAGTCGCATTTTCACAACGACCTCGGTCTCGACAGCCTCGACACTGTGGAGGTAGTCATGGCAATTGAGGAGGTTCGTGAACACACTGGAACAGGCTTGGAGTAATTCTGACAGCTCTGCAGGAGTTCAGCATCGAGATTCCCGATAAGGAGGCAGATGCTATCCACAGTGGTATGTCAACGCAATCATAATCCAGAGTGACGTAGTTTAACAGTGCTCCAGTCAAGCAAGCTGTGGAATACATCCTCGCCCAGCCCGATGGTAAGACCCCAATCCCAGTAGATCAACAAGGACGCTTTAACTAACTTCTACAGCGCACTAAGAGATGCTCGGGGTGTGAGACTGGGATCCGAGAAGATGGCTGTGGATCAGGGCAGTCGGTTGTATAGGCGTTGTTATAAATATGCCTCCTTGTAAAACAGACGCCTAGGATGGCACCGTGTACTTTCGATAGAAATGCTGTTATCCACTTCCCAATGCTTGCTTTCCATGTGGCGTAGTCCAGCCCGCTGTGGTCGACGTTGGAGGCGGCCTGAGTTTGTCTTGGCATTGCCGAAAGCCACCCTTTCCCCTTCTGATAGTTGTCCGCTGAAGAACATCTTATTAATTTGTACTCACGAAAGAACTCTGCGATCAAGCCCCCTATCTTTAGACCGCCAGATCCGCCGCCTTCACTTATACCACCAGCACCTGAATTTCATCAGAACACACGGACGCGCATGCGCAGCCCAAGCGCCCGCATCCCTGCGCTCGTCGAGGAGCATCACCAATAAGTCCAACCAAGCACCCGACCCTCTTTCACAACTCACCGTGATGGCTTCAAGCTCTGGTCTGACGCGCCGGAGAGGAGGAGGTGGAGGAGCCGCGGGCAATGACGAAGACGAAGGCAGCCGGGTCAGCTCGCCAGCACCCAGGCGCAACGACGACAATCGCGCCCCCGAGACTGCCTACGAGAATTCGCAGGATGGCCGCAAAATCGTATTCGACCCCCGGGACATTAGCGAAAGCGCTGAGCGAAGCAAACAGCCGAAGCTGACTCTCATGGAGGAGATCATCCTCATGGGCCTCAAGGACAAGCAGGTGCGCACGCCGCAATCGGGGGCAATATCGCAAATCGGTGCTGATGAATGAAATTAGGGATACCTATCTTTTTGGAACGATAACATCTCCTACGCCTTACGAGGATGCATCGTCATAGAGCTGGCGTTCAGGGGCCGCGTGAGCATGCAAAAGGACTCTTCGAGGCGGCGATTTCCCCTGGCAGACCGGGTCATCGAGGTTATTGACGAGACACTTACAGGGGAGGTCCTATTGGACGAGGCCCTAAAGATGATGAAATCAAGCGAGAAGATGAGTGTCAATTCGTGGATTGACCTCATGAGCGGTACTTATCACACCCACGCGAGCTGGCTGCCTGGAGTCAAACAAACTGACACTATTTACAGGAGAGACATGGAACCTTATGAAGATTGGTTACCAATTGAAACAAGTACGCGAGAGACTATGCAAAGGCCTCGTCGACAAGGGCATCCTTCGTACAGAGAAGAAGAACTTCCTTCTCTTTGACATGGCTACACATCCTGTTGCGGATGGAGGGGCAAAGGAAGAAATTAGGCGCAGAGTCCGAAACGTCCTGTCCAACCGCACTGTCGTTCTCCCTGGCAGCCAGTTCCTCCCCGAAGAGCTGGAATTCCGATACCTCCGAACAATCACCATGATCTGTGCCGCTTATGCCGCCAATGTGCTTGAGAATGCTTTGACAACCCTCGGCCATGAAGCGCGGGAGCGGGCTTTCGCTCAGGTGGATGAGCTTTTGGCAGAGTATTCGCAGTGGCCATTTGCAAGGAGACAAGGTGGCTCCCAGGGTGTTGGCGCCAATTTGGGTCAAGTCATCAGCGACGAGGTCAACGGTTCCAAAGACAAGGAGTTACAATTGGAGGTGAGTTGCACATAACCCCAGACTACAACATTATGAGTGTGCTAATTCCTTGCTATAGGTGGTCGCGGCGTGTTTGAGCGTTTTTACACGACTCGACTCACTCCTCTAGCGAGAAAGGCTCGCAAGGCAGAAACCCCAAATGGGTGAGGTGGCTAGATTGGCCCGTAATCGGTGACACTTGACTTTGCGAAGTTTCGAGGATCAGCAGACAATGAATATAACCGACAGGGTCGCAAGCGCCTGTGTGTCTAGGGATAAAATCTTGGGATTCGTAAGGATGTCCTTTTCGTTCAAAGCGTTCTTGTTACATGAGTTGAGCCGGAGGGACACGGCATTCGGTACCACTACATCAGAGAGTGTATTATCAGACCACTTTTCTTCTTCTACTAGGGTGGGGCTGGAGCGATAAAATATACATCTTTATTCGAGAGATTTGATACACATGGAAACGCACTTGTAAGCCGGTTTATGCGCCCGCGGCGTGCTTGATTGAGTCTGGCCTTTCTACTGGATGCCATTCCTGGCAGGCTTGGCGTCACGTGTCGTGAATGAGCAGAAGGTCGAATACTGGGCCTGGCAGCTGGAACAGAGAAGCGAAAGTGAAGGCATCCTCTAATTGCATGCAAGAGAGAAAGCACCGCGAGTGGCAAGCCATGGGCTGCGGCCGACATGCGTACCGGCGTCCGTGTTGCTCATGGGCAGTCTCGGCGGTGCAGGCGGCAAAGAGGCGCCAAATCCATCGAGGCCTCTGCCTGACACACAACACATCATTCCGAGCTTATCCCTCCGCGCGCGACGACCCCTCATTAAGGTACCGCAGCAAGTGTTTGGCCGATTCGGGAGAGTGCCAATACTCTCGCTTCTGAAAGCCGTGCGAGACGGGCTGCTGCGCGCTTGACTACCCGATCGGCAGTTCCTGCCTCGACAGCCATACAGAGGCCCCGTCCAGCCCTGTGACCTGTGACGACGCGCACATTGCCTGCTCCCAGAGGTATGTACTTTTTCTGTCTGCTCTCGTCGCCAGGTGTTTTTTGGCCCTCGTCGCGCGATGGCGGGCGCTGCTTGAGATGGCGGCGCTGCTGCCCCGGCGCTCACTTGCCCCCTGCTTTTGCACCGTCGCGACCGCATCGAGCACCCACTGACCTCACCTCTAGCCTTTCATCATCACCACCACCCGTCCATGCCTCCGCCCTAACCAGGGCACGTCTCTAGCAGCTCGCTCCTGCTGCGCGTACTATTTCTTTCCGCGATGCCCTCCCCCTCGACCGCCGACCCCCAGTCGCTCGAATCCGCGCAGGCCCAGAACGGCGCGTCACAAAACGGCGTCCACAGCGACGGTGCCGTCCAGCCCGCCAATGCCACTGCCGGCATCAATGGCCTGGAAGCCGCGCCGACCGAAAGCAACGCGATCCGTGACGGAAAACAAAAGGCAAAGGCCGTCCTGGCCGCCTCGGGCGTAAACATTGCAGACCCCCAAGCCGACATGGCATCGCCGGCGTCTGCTGAAGCCATCAACGGCGCGTCACCCAGCCGAAAGCGATCGCGTTCAGGCACGCGCAAACCCTCGCAGACACCCAGCACCGACAAGGGCGAAACCGTGACCTCGCAAGCCGACCTGCTGAACCGCTATATTGCACGCGACCTCCTAGACAGCGTCAACAAGTACGAGCGCAATAAGCACTCGGAGAAGGTTTATGGTGAGCTCAATGACTTGCGCCATTTCTACCGCGACGAAGTGTTCCCCGTCAGGCGGCAAAACCCAGGCGCCATCTTTGGCTACGGATACGCTGGCTATGGCAATGGCACGACCGACCTCCCTCCACCGAGAGATCCCCGTGCGCCTCCACAACCGCAATTGCTCTACCCGGAAAGCGCAAGACGCGCGGGTCGTCGTTTGGCGCCGCAGTTGAAAGTGCCGAAAGACAAGGCGGCCCAGCAAGCAGAACAGGTTGAAGAGCTTGTGCCTGTACGACTGGACATTGAATTGGACAGGCTGAAGCTGCGAGACACTTTCACTTGGAATCTCCATGATCGCGTCACGAATCCTATATTATTTGCACAAACCCTCGTCGAAGACTTTCAGATTCCGCCAGAACTACGCCAAAATGTCTTGCAGCAGATAGACCGCGAGATCCACGAACAGGTGCAGGATTACTACCCACATGCCTTCTTTGACGACGAGCCCTTGGACCCCAACCAACCTTACGCAGCATACAAGAACGATGAGATGCGGGTATTGATAAAATTGAACATTACAATTGGCCAACATACCCTCGTGGATCAGTTTGAGTGGGAGATCAACAATCCTTACAATTCCCCCGAGGAATTCGCCAGTCAAATGGCAGCCGATCTATCGTTATCCGGAGAGTTCACAACAGCTATCGCCCATTCGATACGGGAGCAATGTCAAATGTTCACAAAGAGTCTCTACATAACAGGACATCCCTTTGACGGACGACCTGTGGAAGACACAGATATTCAGGACAACCTTTTGGTTTCACCACTCCCATCCGTTTTCCGACCCATGCAATCAACGAAGGACTTCCAGCCATATCTGTATGAGTTGAGCCACGCGGATCTGGAGAGAGCTGAACTATCTATAATGCGTGAGCAGAGGCGTCAGAAACGCTCTGTCAACAGACGTGGCGGGCCCGCACTGCCCGATCTCAAGGACCGTCAACGAACTGTTCGTACTTTGGTAGTGTCATCTGTTCTCCCTGGAGCTGCCGAATCCATAGAGGAGAGTCATCTCTTCAAAGCAACACGAAAGGCCCGGGAGGGCCGCCGTCGTGGTGCTGAAGGTAGTTCTGATGAGTCTGAAAGTGACGACTCTGTTGTTGAATCACCGGCCCCAGCTCAGCTCACAGGAGGCACTGCGAGAACAAGAGGAATGCGAGGTGCTGCTACTGCAGCGCAAGTAGCTATGAGATCTGCGATTGGACGCTCAGCAACGCCAGAGGTCTCTACCCTTCAAACCCATCATGAGTCTCGGACGGCAAGGCAGATGAGATACGAAGCGCGCGACGAGAGCGTATCCGAACCCACCACACACATAGTGAAACTCCGCATCTCATCTGCAAAGCTTAAAGAATTCCAGAGGAACCCGAGGGCGTTCGCAAAACCTGCGTCTACACCCACGACGACACTTGCACAAACCCCGGCACGAAGCGCTCAGACTGCGAACTCGATGCCTCCGCCCCCATCGCCTGCTATGCCCCACCGCTCGACTCCTGCAGCGTCGGCATCTGTTGAAGCCTCCCCTCGACCGCCTTCGACCCCCACTCCAACCTCGCAATCACAAAACAAGTGGCAATATCGGCCTGATGGCTCAGTCAGTGCATCATGGCCACAGCCCCCCGCAGCTCAACAAGTAAGCAATTCCTTATCCAAGATTCAGCTGTCATTTTCTGACCAGTCTTAGCCTCCACCTCCAGCGTGGCTTCAGCAAGCACTACAAGAATTGCGTGAAAGACATCCGGAAGACTTATTCGAGTCGCTTATGCGTTTTGCCGTCTACAACGAAGCCTATGAGAATCCCGAAACTAAGAAGATTGAGTCAAAGCCTGTCAAGCTGGATCATTTGTCCGCGACTGCGCCACTGCCGGCAAACCACAAAACTTACTTCCTGCCTCGCATCCGTTGTATGGACTGCCCAGGCAAGCTATATAACGCTGGACCCGAGCAAACTGTCACCAATTTCGAACTACATCTGAAGAACCGAGTGCATGGGAACAATGTAGCGAAGCGTACGGCACAGTCGTAGTGCTATGGGCATTTCCTTGAACTATCAGCAATGGCGTTGAGCACAAAGAGTGGATCAATTCATATACCTTAGCGCATCTTTAGGGTCCGGACCTTTACCGGATTCCCCCTCTGTACAAAGAACTAAACACTTTCTGGAGTATGCGGATTGCGGCATGGAAAACGTGCTGGTGCATGGGAGTTCTTATTTGTCGGCTATGGACTGGAGACATAGTAGCCCCTGTCACTTGCTTTGGTTGGGTTAGCCTTCAAATGGAGCAGTAGATTGGATGCTGCACTTAGTGTCACTCAGAATCTAATTCTTCCTTTATTCGCCATCTGGGGAAGCTGCGATTGTAATGCCAGAAGGCCTGTGCATGTGTGGAATTGAGGATAGTCGCGAGGTGCATTCTTGTTCAAATATGGCTATTACGTCGCTACACACATTGAACATGATTTTCAGCTCAATCTCTAATTGACACCCTAATTGCATACAACTAAGCACTGGAGCATCATCTTCAAGACTTCCATAGTTATATCAAGAGGAGGCTGGTACATGAGAGTTAAGCAGACCTCATCGAATCAATCTCATCACGTGTTCGGTGTTGACCCTCGATCTTGGTAAACATGGAACACTCGACGCCTCGAATTGCAATCCTAGTAATCACACTTTCCTTCCTCATGATGAGAGCTCACGCCAGTCTTCCAATCCGTATTACAACCCACAACATCCGCTATGCTGCAAATCCGCCATCGGCTGGGGAAGAGCCGTGGTCTGTTCGAAAGCAATACATCGTCAACGAGCTACGATTCCACACTTCAAATCAACCCGAATCATTCATCTGCCTCCAAGAAGTTCTCCATGAGCAATTAGTCGACATCTTATCTGCGCTGAACAACGAAACCCAAGAATGGGCTCACATTGGCGTGGGAAGGGACAACGGGAAAGAGAAAGGCGAGTACAGTCCCATCCTCTATCGCCTGGGCACCTGGGATTTGCGCAGCTCGCAAACCATCTGGCTGAACGAGGATGGTGCGGTGGGCAAGAGGGGTTGGGATGCTGCATCGATCCGTATTGTTACTATTGGCGTGTTCAAACACCTACAGAGCAAGAAGACAATCGTTGGGTTCTGTACACATTTCGACGACTCAGGACGCATCTCGCGCCGGGAATCCGCGAAACTGGTCCTCAAACTCATTGATGCTCATACCATCTCCCTTGTCGACGGGTCAACGCAGTCCAATACAAAAAACTTAGCATTCTTTCTCGCGGGGGATTTGAATAGTGAGCCGACCGGCCAAGCGTATCAGATCATCAACAGCGAGCAGAGCCTAGCGAGGGACGCGAAGGAGCTGGCGAGTTGGAGGTATGGTAACGAGGTCACTTTTACAGACTTTGATGAGAGTGGACGCAGTCTGATTGATTTTGTGTTTGTGGGGCCGAGGGGGCAGGGTGCGTGGAAGGTGGACGGGTATAGTGTTCTTAGCAATCGGTTTGATGATGGGGTTTATGGGAGTGATCATCGCGCTGTGGTTGTTGATGGGGTATTGGAGGCTTGATACTCGCAATTTGGTGAGACGACATGTGAAGGAACAGAGGGGGTTGTGCGTTGCACAAGTAGTCTGATGGTGAAGGAGGCAAGCATTCGAGCGTTTATTGAAGTAGTATTACAGACGGCAGACGGATCGCAAAGCTTTCGAATCTCTAGCTAGTAAAAGCACGCATTAAGATCGAGGTACTGTTAGTATTACAGAATGTACCATTCTCAAGAGTGCGTTCTCGGTTGCGCCACACCTTTGGCTGGGCCACAGTCCGTCGCATCCAGAGCTTGCCTCGAGCAAATTCAATAGTGACACAAGTCACAAGCCAGGCTACCGGATCCGGCGCCTTTAATTTGCCAGTAGAGTGAAAACAGACAAAGATCAGGCGGGGACGCAGCCGTCGTCATTGGGTTATAAGCGAGCAAAGCATCCCCTCTTAGTGGGGCACAAGTCTCAAATCAACAGACAGCCAGAACACACCACTCCCATTCCAGCTTTCGACTCGGCCAGCAACATAGTCCAACACCGTCAACATGGCCGACGCATCAGCTGTTGGTACGTTGACCCTTTCCCGTGGCCGAAGTGGAGCTTCATCTGGCCCCGTTGGGCCGCGATGAGCTCTGGTTTCGGCTGCGCATTGAGCCACAGGAGCTAATTGAGCTTGACAGACTACACTCTCGCGAACCCAGATACCATTACCAAGTACAAGGTCGCCGGCGAGATCTCTCAGAAGGTTCTCAAGGAAGTATCAGGTCCGTCTCTGCCGCTCCGAATATTCCGTTCACACTCACCAAGCGCTTAGCTAACCACCCCTGCAGGATGGATCAAGGCAGATGCCAGCATCGTTGAGCTATGCGAGCGCGGCGACAAGCTCCTTGAGGAAGAGGTGGCGAAGGTCTACAAGGGAAAGAAGGTCGTCAAGGGCATTGGACACTGTACGACCATTTCACCGAGCGCATACGTCACCCCATACACCCCCCTTAAGTCTGACACCGAAGAGGCCGCGACTACGCTGAAGGCTGGAGAAGTCGTCAAGATTCAACTTGGCGCTCAGATCGACGGCTTCTGCACCATCGTTTGTGACAATGTCATTGTTGGCAGTGAGGGAGAGGTGTCCGGAAAGGAGGCAGATCTCATCCTTGCCACATACTACGCAAACGAGCTTCTTCTGAGGCTTATGCTTCCTCCCGGTCTAGTCGCCCAGGGTGATGAGGAGGAACAAAAGAAGGCTGCCGCTAAGAAGCCCTACACCCAGAGCCAGATCACCCAACTTCTCGAGAAGGTCGTCAAAGCGTACGGTTGCAATCTTGTGGAGAGCACTACCATCTGGCAGTTCGAACACAACGAGATCGAGGCTAAGAAGAAGATCATCCTGGCTCCCGGCGAGGGTGTCAAGGGTGAAGGTCTGCCCGAGGTCGGCGAAGTTTGGGGTGTCGAGATGGGCGTCAGTCTTGGAGGCGGCAAGGTGAAGAACAATGGCAACAGGACTACCCTTCACCGACGTACTGCCACGACCTTCCAGCTCAAGCGCCCTTCTTCTCGAGCATTACTTTCCGAAGTCGTCAAGAAGTTCGGCACCTTCCCTTTCAGTCTGCGACAGCTTGAGGACGAAAAGTCAGCCAAGGTTGGTGTCGTAGAGTGTGTCCGAGGTGGCGTCTTCCGTCAGTATGAGGTCGTTGTTGACAAGGAGAACCAGCCTGTGGCTAGATTGTTCACCACTATTGGTAAGTTCCTGAGAAATCCTTTGTTTCTCATCATGTTTATGCGGGTGCACCTGCCTCGTACGAATGGCTTGCCTGTAGAGCACCTAGGCATTACAAGCAGGGCATGATATATAAACTTGCTTCATCGTATAATGGGCTAACTTTTCTATAGCTCTCACCAAGAATGGCATCCAACGTCTATCTCAGCCACCTGCAATTGACATCTCCCAGTACAAGTCTGAGAAGAAGATCGAGGATGAGGAGATCCTCAAGATCCTCGAGCAGCCCATTGGCAAGACCTCGACCAAGAAGAACAAGAAGAAGAAGAAGAAGCCTGCGAAGAAGGCTGCTGAGGGTGCGGCTGCTGAGGAGGAAGAAAGCGACGAAGAGTAAAGCGACACTCAATGAACATTCGGAGGCTAAGAGGTGTCGCATCGAGCAGACTTTGACACTCAGATAGCACTGTCTGCCCAATTGTTTCATGGAGGTATCTTTCGTCATACCGCGCTGCCGGCGAGGCTGGAACACTGGGCCGATTCTTGCACAATAGGCTGCACGACGGACTAGTGATGGCGTTTGCAGTGCATAAAAATAAACAGCATCACCTACGTCACTTTGTTTCCTCTGAGTGTTGCGCCCTTGTGTCCTCTCATGTGAATTTGCGCTGTTTCACCCTCGTTGAATGATGTTTGCCCGTTTCACTATTGGTGAGAATCACTTCAAGATGCTGCTAGATAGAAGCAGACCACGTCCCTCGATAGATTGCTTGAGTTTTCCACTCGTGTTTCTGAAGTTTGTGAATACTCTAACCAGGTCAAGTCCGTAAGATCCCCTTGCACGTGGTATAATGGGAGATCCATTGCCCTACAGAAGCGGGTAGTACATAAGAGATATAAAAATCAACCAGCCTAGTGGGTATGGACACCCCGAGTCTCCTCCGTCAATGCCGACTCTGTTGCTCTGGAAAGCAGGGAACTCTCATGGGCAGTTTGACTCTGTGAAGCCATCCCCTGAATAGGACCTGGTGAGGCAAGGCTACAAGGATTTCAGTAATAGATATGCACAATAGATGATTGATTTCTATTGACCGTGAAACGTCAGAGCCAACAGTGCCCAGCAGGGGCCACTAGCTAGGGCACGGTTGAGAGCTCATGTGAAGGCAAACGGCCTAGAGGAGTATTAAAGCAGGCTCCCCCCCTCCGCAACGATCCTCCGCGTCTCTACCACACTGCAAAACCAAAATCGCCCGAAATTTCTTCCTGGCTTGCCAAATCCATTCCACAGCCTCAAAATCTCGGTTTCAGACCTCTACGACGCCGTGCGGCAAGCATTGTTTGCGTAGGGGGCTGACATAAGGTACGGAGGGTGGCCGTCCAAGCTTGTCTCCCTCGAAATTCATCAACCAACCTTGACGCATCTCGCAACCACAACCACCAACCACCAGGCAACGGGCTTGGCCTATTGGCGCGTAAAATTCTCGGATAATACGTGAAGTACCAGAAACCCACTCGCTGTCCACTGCAACGCGCTCACACCTGGCTAGTTTCGCCATGCCGGCCCTCCGCAAGTCTGCTCGAGAGCGCGACTCCCGCTCGCACAACCACAGGCTCAGCGCCACCCCATATGCCTCGCCCAACGGCACCCCAGCCGCGTCCACCGGCGATAAGAAGCAGCGATCCATCACCGAGTGGACTGAGCCTCAACCCCAGCAGCTCACGCCCTCGTTTGAAGAGCACGGTTTTGCGCGCCACGGCGTGCTGGAGAACATGGCCCCTCTCGGCGTCCCCCCCAAGGCAAAGGACAAGCACCGCGCGCGCACCCTGGGCGAGGCGGCTGCGCGATCGCCCTTCCTCGGCAAGCCGGCTGCTTCGTTCAGCGAGGATGTCGGCTCCACCCCAGAAATGACTCCTGCTCCCGAGCTCGAGCCTGACGATTCCGAGAAGCAGGAGGAGGACGAAGTCCAGATGCGGTATCCAGTCCTTGAAGAGGACGAGGACGACGACTACGAGCCCATCAAGACAAAGAAGAAGGGAAAGGGTGCCAAAACTCCTGTCAGGGGCAAGACCCCGGTGCACAGCAGGACTCCAGTGCACGGCAAAACGCCTGCGAAGAACGGCCACGGCAAATCAGCATCAGTTTCCGCAAGCCCGGCTGTGCAAGCAGTACAAGCTCCAGAGCCTGTGGGCGCCGCTGCCCAGCGCATGCTCATCGCTATCAACGAGGCTATTTCGCAAGCCAACAAGAAAAACCAGCGCAGCATCAGCGTAGCTCTCAAAGAGATACATGAAATGAGCATGACAGACGTCTACATGTCAGATGTCTTAGAATCAATGTTGCGACAAGACCCCACGCCCGAGCAGTACGCAGTTTTCCGCCGCCACGTGAAAGCCATTAAGCAGCGCGTCAAGAGGGAGATCATGGAACAGGAGCTTGAGGAGCGCAATGGTCACGGAGCGGCATATTCAACGAGACGCACTTCAGTGAGGGCAAGCAGCGAAATTGTGCCTGATGATTCCGCCTCGGCCGTGCATGACCTCAAGGATCAACAGCTATTTGCTCCTTCGGCAATCACCCCGAAAGAAACTGCGACCAAGACAACCCACCGAGCACTCCAATCAGCACTTGAGAACAGAAGCGAACAACCTTCAACTCACCCATTCAGCACTGCGCCAGCTCTTCCAGCAGCAGAAACCTCCACTGAGTCAACACCAAGGATGCCATCAAAGTCCCCACGAAAGAGGGCTAGTAAGACGAACGGCCACCTTGCGCTAGACTCTGAAATGGACATAGATGGTCCTGTATCGACCACGGCGCCCACTCCTGCTGCCAAGACACCCGATACAGGTGCCAGTGACTCTGAGCTATCAGAGGTGAACGAGGAGATCGTTCAGAAGGGCCCTCCAGAGCCGATACACACCAACGGCAAGGAGTCCACCCCTGTACCTACGGCAAGCAAAGGCAAGAATCTTGCACAAGCACGAGCTGCAAAGAAAGCAAAGGGCAAGCCGATTGGCAAACATGCCTACAAGCCCCAACCACAAACCGCCGAACAACAAGCGGAGGATGATCAGCTCTGGGAAATGAGGAATATAATGGCAGAACAGCAACCCATACGCAACCTCGCCAACATGGTCCCTCCCATCTCTGACGTTCGCTTCGACGACGAGATTCTCGAGACTGAATCTCTGACTGAATCCCAAATCGCGGTGGGACCACCTGTCGACTCTGATCAACCGCGACGCGCTGGACGGATCCCTCATCAAGGTACAAAGCGCCTGCGTGAGGACACTTCCCGATTTTCATCACCTCTGCTCGACTCGGCGGCCGCGACGCGCCCTTCCACACCAGCAGTCGGGCCTGTTCCAAAGCGGATCAAACTCACCAACGGCCAGGGAGCTCGAACAAAGCGATCGTACGTATATCTTTCTCTTGATTCTAATGTTTATTGTTGTTGTTTTCGTCAATGCATTATTCGTCGACGCCAGTGTTTGTCCAAGACGGGTTTCTGGGCAACGACGATGCAACGTCGACGTGTTTCCACGTGTTTCCAGCGCATATTTGCAATGAGGCGCGTCAAATCATCAGAAGGCTAACTAACATACTTTAGGCCAGTCAAGAATCGAGACGCAGGACCTATTGCTGGTGTAGCTTTTAATGGCGGTGGCGTTTCGAGACAGCTGGGGCCTGATGACAATAACCCAGTAAGTGCCACGCAAGTTCCCGGACCGTCCAACCACACCATTCCTCTTCCACCACACCCACAATCTCCATCAACAACTATCAATCTTTTTCATCCCCAAACACAAATGTTACTCACTACGAACATCACTCCGCTCACATTTCCCTACTCGCCACCGCTTTCTGAATTATCTTCTCCGCTAACAGAACGCCAGAATTCGCCTCAGTCAGACAGTGACGACTTTTGCTCTGCCTGTCGAGGCCCAGGAGAATTCGTCTGTTGCGAAGGATGTCCACGCGTCTTCCACCTTCTTTGCTGCGATCCTCCTCGTGTCGAAGTTCCTGATGGCGCTTTCTATTGTCATGAGTGCAGTGCGAAGCGTGGTTTCTCTGATGATTCGAGCGCGGAAACTTTCACCGTTCTTGGACCGCTATTCAAGTCACTGGAGCGGATCAACCCGCGCGCGTTTGCCTTGCCACGAGACATTCAAACGAACTTTGAAGGTATCTCTGCACGAAATGATGGATCGTACTTTGAGGAGATCCGAAAGTTCCCTTTGTAAGTGTGACGCGTTTTGTCGCGTGATTTGGTACTGACTTTTACTAGGTCAAAGAACGGTGGCTACGGCTACCAGAGGCCTGACTACACCAAAGTATTCGATAGCGACCAAAAGGCTATCTTGTGCACACAGTGTGGCAAGTCGAGCGGGCACAAACGCCAGCTGCTGAAGTGCGACTTCTGTCACGCGCATTGGCACCTGGATTGTGTTGACCCGCCCCTCGCTAACCCCCCACACATCAGTCTGGAGGCTTCGCAGCGAGACGCTTGGAGATGTCCGCGCCACATTGAACACGATCTTCGCAGCGGGCTGCTGCTACAGAACGATCTCAATGACCCAGATGACGATGTTGACATGGTCGACGCCGCGCCGGCTGTCCGGGTCACACGCAGAGTCCGAAAGCGCAAGCAGCCCGAGGTCGTCGAACCAACCTTTTCACGTGGCATGCGCAACAACGGCTTGATTGAGATCATGAATGATCCCGATGATGAGACTGATGGCGAAGGCAACTATGTCTTTAGTCCTGATGATTCCAGAGACCTCAGCTCGAAGGTCTTCCGTGTTCCCGAGAAAGGAGTCATCCTCGATTTCATCAGCAAAGTCAAGAGGTAAGTCTTTTCTCCCCACATTGCTTGCTTCAGCATCACTAATGCTTTTTCCAGCGGTCGTGTTGAGAAGCGCAGCAAAGCCCAAGCAAAGTCGAAGGCTGGAGCGCAAAACAAGGCTTCCATGCAGAACTTCCTTGCCCATTCGGTTCAACAACAACAAGCGGCTCTCACTTTGGCACAATTCGCGCAAAAGGAGACAGACATCGACCTCGGCGAGGGCAAGATCACTGCCTTGATACTCGGTCTCTCTGTAAGACTTCTCCCTGTGCCCCACTCATTGTTTCGATCATCGGCGCTAACTTACGTGAAACAGTCTGAAGCTCCGGCCGATGTCATCACTGCCATTGACAATGCTGGTCCTGCACCACCCACCGAAACCGAGCGCGCAGAGTTATCGAGGCTTAAGGAGCTCATTGAGCGTCGTCTCAAGGCTTGAGCGCGATTTCTCCTGGAACCGAGTTTAACATTTAGCCTGGTCTTTTGTGACGCCACCACGCGCCTAGCGCTCAGTCTGGACCACCAAACTCCATCCACGCACTCAACATTTGAATTTCTCTTGTTGGCCTGTCTCGGCTTTCTATGCAACTGAAGGCTCACCCAATATCGAACACCGGGTCGGGAAGGGTTGGGGGCTGGCTCTCCACCCACATCCTTCCGAATCGAACAGGATGCCCCTCGCTTCCGCACCCACGGCAACTTGGTCGCTGAGGCGCATCTTCCCCTTGGTCAACATGCCAACTCCTCTAATCACGTCCTTTCAAAAACCCGATTTGTTTTTTTCCGTTAGCGGAACCTTGTACACGACATATTACACCTTGCGCTCTATTTGAATTGAGCAAACCATCTTGATTGTTTGCAAATAAGGGACGGCCTCTTTCATGGCCGTACTTTTCAGCTGTACCAAACTGCATAGCGAGGCGTTGTATCCTGGCATCTTGTATCCATAGCTCTCTCACCATGGAGCTTTCTCCCATTATGGCGTTTCTTTTTTTTTTCAACGTTCGGAAAGGCTGCACAGCAGCTAAATCGAACAAACTCCGAGGTGCTGCTCAGTAAGCTGCAACGGAGCAGTCAACTCGAATTTTCCTTTTTTGTGTTTTACGGCGTTGCATACCATCTCTCTTGAAGGAGACTGGACTTGCAGATATCAAGGGGAATGTAGAATTCCGCGGATAATCAAAGTCAACAATTCTTGTATTGTATCTTGTTGGCCCTGTGTCTATGTGTGCATTTGACCTCAACTATCGTGTCATCATTGTCATCATCATCATCAGCAGTTGCTATGTCGCTTCATAATCTATCAAATGAACTGATGTGATTGAAGCAGTATCTGCGTATCGAGGGCGGCGTTGTTGCCCGAACACATGACTTTTGGAGAATTACCCAGATAAAGTAGGTACCTAGCTAACAGGGATATTTTTCACGCCAGACTATCAACCAAGACATGAAGGCAGCAGGCCCCCACAAGCAAGTAGGCAAACAAGTAGCTGACGATGCTCACTCTCCGTATGACACGGCAGCACGCATATTCCCAAATCAGCAAGGGCTGGGGCTCAAACCGCCATGCCACCCGCAGAAGCCCGTTCAACTGGAAACAAAGCCTCAGCTATCAGTCACCCACTGCACTGGGAACCACTACAAAGGCACTGAAGGACGAAGGACGCCCGCGCACGGCACTACTTGATTGGATATGATTCATCTATTGTTACGGGCCCCCGATGCCTAGTGCACCTTGGGCAACGCGAGCAAGGCTGCTGACAGGCTGGGGAGAAAGAAGAGCCTGGTGCAGCGGAACTTCTGTGGCACGCAATATTCGCACTATCTATCTGTGCAATGCCCCGGTTTCCTACGCAAGAAGATGGGAGTGGTGCGGGCACGCAGGAGAGGAAGCCTAGAAGCTGGTTGAAGGGAAGAGGCGGCTCGGGGGTTTAGGGCTTGCAGCGCCCGAAGTAGCGTGGGTACAGGCAGCAGTCGCGGACGGTGTGCTGCTTGCAGAGCCATGCGAGGAAGCGCTCGAGGCCGAGGCCGTAGCCGCCGTGGGGAGAGGAGCCGTACCTGGCGAGATAGTTAGCAATTTCATCTTGCAAATGTGATGGAAGTGGCATTTGGACTCACTTTCGCTGGTCAGTGTACCAGTAGTACGCTGCCGGATCAATCTGCTCCCTCGCAAACGCCGCCATCAACTCGTCAAAGTTGTCCATCCTCATACTTCCTCCTACAATCTCTCCAACACCTGGCATCAGGCAGTCCACGCTCTCCGTCACCCTTGCGTCATCCTTGTCCTTCAACATGTAGAAGGCCTTGATGGCTGTGGGGAAGTGTGTCAAGAAGATGGGCCTGTTGATGATATCTGTCATCCTGCGTTCTGCGGCCTCTGCGATATCATCGCCAAACTTATGCGGCTCGCCGTCTTCGTTGGGGATGTTGTGCTCTACGAGCCAGTCAATGGCATCCTGGTACTTCATGCGCTTGAACGGGCGCTCTGGCATGGCAAACTCAGGGTTGAGATCCATGATATGCTGCTTGATGACGGGATCCGCCATGGTCACTTCGAGCACACGGCACATGACTTCTTCCAAATGTGTGAGCAGATCGTCGAAGTTGATGTAGTCGAGCTCGGCCTCGATGTGCGTGTACTCGGCCAAGTGACGTCGGGTCAATGACTTTTCAGCGCGGAAGGACTTCTCGATACAGTATACATCACCCATAGAGGGCAGGCAGGTCTCGAGATAGAGCTGGGATGACTGGGTCAAATAGGCTTCTTCGTTGTAGTACCCAAACTTGAACAAAGTGGCGCCACCTTCGACTTGTGTTTGCACAAGTGCAGGTGGGCTGACTTTCCGAAGACGGAGCTCCTTGTATACTTGGTTGAACGCATACTCGACAGCATCGCGGACGATCATGACCTTAGAGGCAGTCTCTCCGCGCAGAGTGAGATGTCGCAGATCGAGCAGTGTCGCGTGCTCAGTGTCCTTAGATACCCTGTTCGTGATGGCATCGTCACCACCAGCCGCCTTCCATCCGTCGTGGATCTTGTAGTAATCTGCGTGCAGTTCGCGACTGTTGGGAGCGTGTGCGCCTTCTGGGATTTGCCTCAGCTCTCCGAGAATCTCCATGCTCGTTTCACGGGTCAAGGTGAGGGCGTCGTAGGTCTTTGCAAGGTCGCCAGTGAAGATGACCTGCATGTAGCCATAGCCGTCTCTTAATGTGACGAACATGACATCTTTTTGTCGTCGCTCACGATGCACTCTGCCAAAGACTCGTACTCGTGTTCCCTTGACGTCCTTTCCGTCGCCCAAAGTGATCTTCTTTGAGTCTGTGTCGTCCAGCTTGATCTTGATCGCTTGCGGCAGGCTGGTGTCCTCTGTCAGGACAATCTTCTTAGCCTCGTCCAGCACCTTGTTGCGCGCAGCTTCCTCCTTCATGCGCAGGGCGAGCTGCTCCTGCTCCTTCTCTGCCTTCTTCTTTTGCGTTTTCGCGTAGTTGACGGCCTTCTTCATGGCAGCCTTTGCGACGGGCTTCCATTCTAGCCTTGAGGCGGCATCTGCGCCCTCGGCAACTTCGCCTGTGACACTTTTGCGGGTGAGGAATTTGGGCGTCTCGCTGTGGGTAAGGACGGCAAAGCCCAGCGACTTGTAGGGCAGATCTTCGCCGCCCGTCTGCTCTGCGGTGTCGTGGCCGACGTCTTCGTCGATGTAGTATGTAGCCTCGGCCATGGCGGCTGCAATTGGGTGAGTAGGTGTGGTGGATTGTGTCTGTCGAACAGGTGTCCTGGTGGCTCTGGAAATTATATCGAGTGGGCGCGGCGGGGTGACTCAAAGGCCCCTCCGACTCCAAGGCCGTGCACGCCTCCGTGAAGCACAACAAGTGTCGATAAGCATCCTCACAATTTCCCTTATCTTTCCGTCGACATGACTCTCTTCGGATGCTGCATTTGCCGTATCAAAGCAATTCACTTGACTTCAATTTGATGTTGCTGTTGCTCAAGGCATGATCCGCGCAGCCCAGGGTGTGCGCATGCATTTCCAGAAACGGGTGTGCTTAGGTATTCAGGCATCCTGTTTAGATTACCTAAGTAGTTGAATCAAATCAGTCGTCGAGAGAATGCCTCGAATTGTTCTGTTGAGCCTCGTGATCGAAAGACAATAATGCACCGATGACATCTCAAAATGTTCTAATTCCGCGCTGACAAACTAGGACGACAACATCCCATCACGACATTCCACAGGACTACGGCTACTTAAAGAATTGTGCCCAGAACTCAGGTGCCTTCTCCATTGCTAAGATCGTTGTAAGATTCAGATAAAATATGTCGGATCCGTCACTTTACACATACCCGTCTCCTCTTAAGGGTTACGAAGGTCTTGAGCCTCTTTCGGAGTAGGTTTATCTTCAAATTTGGATAGAAAAGTCCATAGTGAACTAACATGAAATTAGCGAAAAGGCACCAGATGGCAAGTCATATGTCAACCCGCCTCCTACGAAGAAAAGTGAGGCCTATAATACCTTCGTGGACCCAATCACAAATGGAGACCGCGGAGGCTTCGAGTAAGGAAATGCTCCAGCAATTTTGCTACTCGGTTTAACGTCTTGACAGCATCCATATTTACTACCTGCAGACTGATGCGGAAGAGGCCAAGTTTGCCCTAGAACTGTGGGAGCGCATACGGCGAGAATGTGAGTGTTACTAGTTGTCTATCTTTGCAACCTGACTTATAAATAATGCTAGTCCCTGAACTGCGGATATACAGAGTCTGGGACAAGCCCATCGGCCCTCATCCAGTAGCTATGTTCGAAGTCAACCTTTTCACTCCAGGTAAACCCCGCCCATCTCAATTCTAAATTAACTCTAACAGGTAGTAGAGCAGTTTGGTGCATTTATCCCATGGCTGGTGATAAACAGAGGGCCACTGTCAGCTTTGGTTCATCCTAACACTGATGAGGAAGAAAGAGATCACACTCAGAGGGCGACCTGGATGGGGTCGCCACTGCCGTTGAATTTGAAGCTGTTCAAGAATAGGAAGGTGTGAGGCTTTGGGAGACAGTTGTGATTTAAATATGGAGATATTGGTGGAGTTTGAGGCTGGGGGGGGGGGG